>VZTI01002345.1:958589-997028 GCA_013397865.1 Struthidea cinerea | reverse complement strand
CGGATTTCCCCGCGCTCGCGGCCCGCGGTGACACCCCGCGGAGGGCGGGGGTCCCTCCCCGGGAAGCAGAACCCGGGGGGGTTCCCTGGAGCGGGGATTTGGGGTGGGCTCGGTGCCGGCGGGGCCGCTGCGCTGCCCTCCCCGTGATGGATTTAATCCTGTTCCGGTAATTGACGTCAGGGCTTTGTTCCTTCCCCTTTGCTCTCCGCGGTGCAGGGCCGGAGCCGCTCCGGGATGGAGCGGGCCGGGACCGGCGCGGGCCGCGGGGCTCTGGGGGCGGCCGGCGGGTCTGGGCGCGTTGCCGGGGCTGCCGTGCTCGGGGAATTGGCTTCGGGCAGGTGCTGCCGAAGGTCAGGGAAGGAAGAGTCGGGGTTCCGGACACAGTCCCGTCCCGGAGTGAGTGGGTGGCTGTTACGTAAAGCCTCATCCCTGGGGGGGGTTGTATTGGACTTCGTGAAAGAGCAGTCGCTTAACATTCCCGGGCTCTGGGCTGACTTTTTTCCTTTTTTTTTTTTCCATTTTTCAATGAACAAAACAAAGCAAGAAAGTGTTGAGATGTGTAAGCCGGGTGTCGGTGCGTTCAGTGCTGTGTCCATGATTCTCTTCTGGAGCAAGTGGTTGACTGAATTTTGGGGGCAAACTGAGTGCTTTTGCCCAGGCCTCACTCACAGCCGGGGCAGATGCTGTACAATGGAGAAGGAAGAGGGGCAGGTGTGGGACCCACTGTCTCCCCAGCTCATCTCTCGCCTTATTACGGCCTTGTTTGGTCATTTTCTCAGGAATACTGGTGCCTTTAAACATTCCCATGTTTCCAGTGCGGGCAGCCAGGCACCCAGCTGCCCCTGTGGGACTGACCAGGCCCTTCCTCAGTGTCACTCTTTGGAATGAACGGGTTCTGCTCAGCTCTGGGTGTTTATTTGTCACCTGGGCTCCCTTCCAGCTACTGAACTTCTCTCAGGTGTATTCCTAGTTCCTGACATTCCTTTAAAGCTGCTGAATTCTTCTCTCAGGTCCTTGGCAAATGGGGATTTGCAGCCTGGGGGAGTTATTGCAAAACGGGGTCTAGTGAAGTGCTTTCCAGGAGTGGTTGTGCACCTGATTGGTCATTTCATTGTCTCCTCTAATGAGGGAAACGTGATTAAACTCCCTGTGCTGCTGTTGTGTGTCGGCCTCGAGGTGTGAGACAGTCCCAGTGTCACACTGGAGTTACTCCGTGGTCGTACTGGGACTGGGGCAGGTCTTGTTGGTCAGGAACAAAAGGGAAAATGTATCTTTTGGCATTATTTTTAATATCTTGGCTTTATTAATGTATCAGTGTCAATTTGTGTCATTTGCTGCCTCCTGCACGGTGTGTTTGCAGCTCTGCGTGAGAGCAGACTCTCCCCTGTTCAGGAGTGAGACAATCCTGGAATGTCCTGAGCTGGAAGGGACCCACAGGGACCATCCAGTCCAACCCCTGGCCCTGCACAGACACCCCAACAACCCCACCCCGGGCATCCCTGGCAGCGCTGTCCAAACGCTCCTGGAGCTCTGGCAGCCTCGGGGCCGTGCCCATTCCCTGGAGGGACGAACCTTTCCCTGAGATCCAACCTAAACCTCCCTGACTCAGCTCCAGCCCTTCCCTGGGTCCTGGTCCTGTCCCTGTCCCAGGGAGCAGAGATCAGAGCTGTAGCCTCCAATGAGTTCTGACCTCACGCTCCTCTTCTCCAGCAGAACAAACCCAGTGCCCTCAGCAGCTCCTTCATGGTCCTTCCACACCCTTCCCCATCCCCACGTCCCTTCTTTGGATGCTATCAGCTTTTTATCGTTTTTGTATTGTGGTGCCCAAAAGTGCCCCCAGGATTCCAGTACAGTTTAACAGCAATGAAAGAAAACAGTAAATTTCAACTTTGATCTCAAAAACTGTCTCAGGTCCCTGATATTTCCTCTAAATGTCTTTGCAGTTCTTGCTTTATGACTTGTCTCGAACATTGAGAGAGTGAGACTGAGCCCCTGGGGTCAGTTTTTCTGTGAGAAGCCGCACAGCAACCCAGAAAAATAATTCATATTTATATGTTTAGCATTCTTCCCAGTTCTAGTGACCTGAACTTGATAAAATACGATAAAACCCCAGTGAAATACGAGTTGGATTTCTAGGGCATCTTTTTAGGAAGCTGGAATGTGCAAATGCTTTTGTGTGGTTACGACCCAGCTCTCTAATGAGAAGATGCCACATTTCTATCTGCACAAACCATAGAGTTTGCTTCCTGGGGGCTTTGTAGGTAAAGAGCTGCAGCAGAAATCTGTCCTGAGGTTCCACTGGCCCATGACAGGGTGGCATTTGCACACCAGTTGCTTCTGTGGCTGCTGGCGGGCGCGTTCTGCCCCAGTGTTTTCCAGCGTGGGTGCTCCCGGGTCGGATGTGACTAAGGACATGCGTGACCTGTGCCTTACTGACTGAGACAGCAGCTCTTGGCATCTTCTGATGCCTGGCAGCAGGGCCTCTGTGACCAGGTGATGGTGGAACTGCTGTCATTTTGTCCCCTACTGCGTTTTCAATGCTTAGGAGAAGTGCCAAAGCTGCTCATGACTATTGCTGATGCCTCCCTCCCTTCCCTTCCTGCTCATCCTCTTGGTTTGGGAGTTTTGTGAACATCACTGCTCTTACTCTTTGCTCCAGATCATCAGAAATTTGCAGTGTTGAGGGTGGAAATACTGAGAGTTGAGTCTTGGGAGCTGAGCCAGGAAAGCAGCACCTCTGCCATGGGCAGATTTGGCACGTGGAGAGAGCTTGAGCAGCTTCCAAGAGGTCACAGCAATGTGTGTGTGGAGCTGGGAGGAACAGGAGTTGCAGTGTCGTGTTTGGAGTCCCCCTGTGAGAGGATGTAGAAATAGTTTGGAGTTTTTGGTGACTGAGGTTTCTTTTCTGTGGCAATAATTGTTCTTGGCCGCATAATTTCGGTTTGTTACCTGTGGTTTTTTCTACAGGCCTATTTCCTTTCTCTGGTACTATGGTGTCACAGTTACCTTCAGCAGAGGCTCAGAAATAACTAAACTTGAGATTAGATACTTAAACTTCAGTTTAGAAGAGATACACAGAAGAAATCCTTCTCTGTGAGGGTGGGGAGGCCCTGGCACAGGGTGCCCAGAGCAGCTGTGGCTGCCCCTGGATCCCTGGCAGTGTCCAAGGCCAGGCTGGACGGGGCTTGGAGCAGCCTGGGACAGTGGAAGGTGTCCCTGCCCATGGCAGGGGTGGCACTGAATGAGCTTTAAGGTCCCTTCCCAGCAAGACCTTGTCTTCCTTTGCCTTCCACGTCTGCCTCAGAGTTTGTACCAAAACCAAAGCGAGGTTGGTGTCACCTTCTCTAAACTGGGAGAACAGAACACCCCAAGCTGTGGGGAGATGGAGAAGGGAGCGTCTGGAAATGAGTCAAGAAACTTTAACAGATTACATTTAGCTAGAGCAGGGTTAGATGTATGTAAGATATCTTGCTAACTGTGTTAAACTAAGAAAATAAGCACTCAAGTTCACAGAATTTCAAAACTCAAGATGAAAGAACTTGTGTGGCAGTTATTCTTCTCTTGCAGGATGGTTCCTTCTGTGCAGTCACTAATGACTAACGAGATCCTCTGCAGCTTGTGAAATGACGGGGCTGCTGTCACTGCTTAGGAAATCCAAGTGCACAGCCCCTGCTCCTTCCTTGTCACCGAGCCGCTCTCGTGAGCGCCGTCAGCCCCGAGTGCTGAAGTTGTGCTGTTCTCTGGCTGTGGCTCTCTCCTGCAGGAATCCAGGTTTATTCTCTTTTTAGCTGCTTGCACTAGATGCCCGTATTCCAGCTGAATTAACACTTCCCGGTTTGGAGCAGTGCTGGTGCTCAGAGGTGACCGTGTGCCGTGCTCAGAGCTCGGCGTGGCACAGCTCCCTGGGGCCGGGCCAGCCTCGGACGTGCGGCCAAAATTCCGTGTTCCCTGGAGCTGGGAGGTTGTTTGCCTCATGCACTCATGTCTCATTCGGTGTCTGCCATCTCCCCAGGCTCTCAGACTTTTGCTACTTTCCAAGTTTCTTTCTTCAGCTTCATGTTTCAAACCCCTCTTTTCCGTAATTCTGTCGTTTCTCCCTAGTGCTTGGAGTTCCTCAGGTTGTCTTGTCTCTTGTTCTTACTTGGTTCATTAATTCTTGCTGATGAATGTAAAACCTGGGTTATTAACTGCCAGTAGCACCAGGTACCAGCAGGAAAAAATATCTCCTTGCACTCCATACTGTACAAACATGGAATAAGGGAAGTTCTTAAGTTCTTGCCCTGAAGTCTTGAACTAATTTTCTTCTGTTAACAGCTCATTAGGAGAAATCTTCCTGCTCATCTTTTCATGGAAAACAACATGTCATGAGGCAGCTCAGAGCCCCCTTTTACCGATTTTTTTTTTTTTACAGTTTATCTTAGTTTTTATTCATGTCACAACATTTATTGATAAATTACTTGAATGTGCTGCTTTCATGTTTTATAATTAAACAAATAGAGTGTACTTTTACTAATGTGTAATCCTGCAGTGATCGTGTTTTCCAGGAGAGGCTGTTTTATCATTCCAAATCTCTCCCCGTGGATAGGTGTGCTCCTCTGCAGCCCCACAGCAGTTTCTCACTGTTTATTCCCAGTGCTACACTGGGAACATGAAGAGGCAGGAGACAAAAGGCAGGATAATGGTGTGGTTCTCTTCAGTGTGGTTGTTTCTGAAGGACTGATGTTCCCACATTATTTGCAGTTTCCAGGAGCAGCTTTCAGGCTGGAAACTTTCCTGAGTGTTTCAACCAAAGCAGATCCCGAAACTCTGAGCTTTTCCAGCTCTGTAACCTTTGCTGTGTGTGGTGTTAAAATGAGAGGGCAGCCAGGTTGTGGTGTCACTTTGTCATCTCCTGGAAGTGGGGGCGAGGCCGTGGTGCCTCACTGTAGCTGGGTCATACTTCACTTTGTTGACAGACATTTTCCAGTTTAGGAAGAAAATAAGGGATGTTTAATTTGCAGAACCAGACATTGGGAAAACAATGTTTGTGACCAGTGACAAGTTAAACTCCTGAGACAGAGGAAACTCTTTCCACTTGTCCTTAGCTGGGATTCTAACATTTCACCGAGGTAAATTGTTCCAGAGTAGATATTTCCCTCAACAGTTGATTCCTGTGGAAATTTCAGACCATTGAACAGTCATTCAATTTTTCACTTCATTTTCCTTTGAAAGTCCTAGTGCTCACTTTCCTTGATGTGATCCTGTTGAAGGTGTCTGATTTTAAATGAGTATTTGATATTTATATCCGTTGTCTGCTATATTTTTATATAAATTATGCTTCAAAATACTGTGTACTCGCATGTATTTCCCCATTCGTGCTGACATTACTATAAAAGCTCAAACCATAATTGTCCAGATTTGTGCATTCACATGGAGGTTTCTTTGTTTCTGCATTTAATTTAATTTCCAAAAGACGTTAAAGAGATTTCAGTGATGGAAGTGCTTAAATGGTTTTAATCAGGCTTTGATGCGCACAAATCATTAAAGCGAGGAGGATGAAGAGATAAGAGTCCACAATTCCCTTTGTATGGTTTGGCTGCAGAGGAACTCATGGAGGAGGAAGTGTTCAGGAAATCCCAAAGGCACAGGAGCAGCGACAGGACAAGGGAAAACGGCCTCAAGCTGTGCCAGGGCAGGTTCAGGCTGGATATTGGGAAAATTCCTTCACGGAAAGGGCTGTCCAGCCTTCCACAGGCTGCCCAGGGCCGTGCTGGAGTCCCCATCCCTGGAGGGGTTTAAAGTGTGGAGGTGGCACCTGGGGACTTGGGGTAGTGGGAATGGTTGGACTCGAGGAACTTGGAGGGCTTTTCCAACCTAAACAATTCTATAGTTCTGTTTTTCCCACAGGGGAGGGAAACAGCAAACCAAAAAAAGCTACATCAGAATGGGAATTTAGTTTGTGTGATGTCGTGCATTTCGTGGGCAGAGGAATAACCGGAGTTTCTGTGGAAAAAAGAATTAATTTGAGAGCTTTGCCAGCGTAACTTTCCAGTGTTGCATTACAATTAACATAAGCATTTCCTTATTTAAAGATAATTTAAGAATTGTCTGGTCAAAATCCAGATTTGAAAACATAAGCCATTAAGATGGAAATTTCAGAAAAATTGAATATGGGAAACAGGTTGCAGAACTTAAAGGAACATGTTGTAACTTTAGCAAGTTGTCCTGTGCTTTGGCATAAATTAAATTAACCTAATGAAAATTGCTGAATGAAAAATACTTGATTTTACAAAGATCTCCTAGTATTATTGTAACTTCAGGAAGCCTTGAAGCACAAAGATTATCCAAGAGGAGATTAAATGGATTGAGGTAGTGATATTTTCCCTCTTTCCTGGTTTTTTTTTATGTTCTGAGTGATCCTCTATGGAACAGAGCTTCCTGATAGTTTGTTTGTGTGTTTTGAGGAGGTTTTTATATTTCGGGGTGAGGTGCTGTGTGTGTTTGACATGTCCAGTTCACCTCTGACTCTTACTGGTGTGGAATCCCCCCTGGCTGTGGGTGAAAAGCACTGTGGCCACTTGGAATATTGGTTTAAATTGCCTGGTGAAGTTCGGGATTTCTAGTTAATTAATTTATTTTTTAATTAATTAATTAGGATTTAATTTTTGTCTTCTGATGCCGATAGGATAAATTAGCATCTTATTATAGCACTGATTTGCCATGGTGGAAACTGGTGTTCGGTGTAGACCAGCCTTTAAAAGATAAAGGGTGAAAAGGTTTTTCCTGGAGCAATTGCTCGTGCTGAAAGAGCTCCACTAATTATATTTAATGAGCAAAAAACACAAGTAAGGACTTTGCACTGTGACACATTCTTAGCCAATAATTACCAGAAATATATTTTAATAGGAGAGAGTTTTAACAAGAAGTCTTCAGCTTAAATTTGTTAATCACTAATAACCTCCTAAAAAACTACTTTCTTCAGGTTTTTTCTTCAGGTTTTTTTCTTCAGCCTTCTCTTTTTTTTTTTAGTGGAAAAAGTTGCATTATTTCCTGGCCACGTGAAGCAAGGTCCATGCTGAATTGGCATTCAAATATGTTTTTGTTTGTTTTTTCTTATTTATTCAGAGGAATGTTCAAATCCATCCAGTCATGATTTGCTGACAAACTTGAAGCTCAAGATGGTCAGAAATGGGTGTGGTTTAATCTTCGTTGCTATTTTAGAGTTTGAAATTTGGATCTCATTAGCTGCTCTAATGGGCTGATTCCTTGCTATACAATTTATTTCAGTGCATTATTCAATTTTTGAAAGTTATTATGTGTGACTCTCACTATAAATAGTGAGTCATACCTTAAAAAAAAATTAATTTGAGGTTGTGCTTAGTAGAATTCCATTAATTGAACCCCTAACGAGGGGTGTCCATTAGTGCCTGGTGCCTGCTCAGCTGCAGCTGGTTTGCCCAGCGCAGCCTGGGAGCTTTAGCAGTTCTCACCATGGAATTTCTGTGGCACTTGGAAGCAGTTTTGGCTCTTCCAGAGACGTTTCCAGGCTCCAGCTCTGACCCAGCTCGGTGTGGAGTGGCCTCTTGCATGAAGGGTTTTGAAACTCAGCTGAATTTTGACGCAGCTTTGGCAGTGGTTCTTGTGTTGGTCTTTAACGTGGTGCCACAAAAAGCTGAACTTCTTTTTCTGGTGGCAAAACTCGCCGAGTCTCAGTGGCTGGAAGTGAAACGTGGTGTTAGAATTCTGTGTTTTGTAGTTTCATGGCTTTTGGTTTAAGGCCACTTCCAGAAAAATGCAAAAGGTTGTAAGAACTTCGGGGGGAAAAAAACCAAACGTCATCGTTATGGGAAAATATGATGTCATTTATATTAAAAGCGTTTGTACAGCTAAATTAACATTTATCAACTTTTCGTGAGGTAAAAGATACTGCACTAAATGTGCTGTTACTCAGTGGGGGCAGAAATATTAATGTTTTTCTCAATCTGCTCAGGGGGATTATAAAGTACAGGTGGCATTTAGTAGGCAGGATGAAAGCTGAAAACTTTCCAACTTTTTAAGCAGTGTTTGTTTGGAAGCACAGCACATCAAAGCTGTGGCTTTCCTGCTGCATTTCAGCTTTCCTCCGTAGATGGTTCTGGGCCCTTCCTCTCCCTTCCAAATTTTTTTGCTTTGCCTGCAAATCTTAAATGCTCCTCTTCCCTAGGTTTTTCCAGAGTTTTAACTACTCTGGGCTCTCATCTTCAGTGTGTTTAAATTTGAAAAGAAAGTTTGAAGGTTCCAGGAAGCATCCCAGGTCTCAGAGCTGTCACATTCTGACAGCAGATTTTAGACAGGTAGGAAATGATGCTGAGTTTGGTGAACTCTTTGCATACAAGTTAGGGCTGAAAACTGGGAGGGAAAATTCGTATTCTCACTTTTCTGATACTCAAAATTGTGGATTTTGTGAAATCTTCAAGCAGTAAAGCAATCCTGGGACTGCTGCAGCTGCCAGCGGGGAGCACTGGCCCTGTGAGACTTCAAGCCACCACTTTTGAAAAGATATTGATAGTAATACATTGGTGATAATTTAGAAAAGATACTGATGCTGACGTGCATCCGCTCCGGTGGGTTTGGTGCTCCCCCTCCAGTTGTTCTGGGAGCAGCCTGGACACAGATAATTCCCTTTAGGCCTCTCAGTTGTTCTGTGGCTCAGCCCGAGTGCTTTCCCATGGTTCTGAGGAGAGTTAAATCATTGAATGATGAGGTTTTTGATTCTGGTTGTTCTGCTGAGCTGCTCCCCAGCGTCCTGCTGCTCTTCCTCCATCCCTCACAAGCACATTGCAGAATTATTATCTCGAACCCTGATGTTCAGCTCAGTGAGTGATGCAGCGCAATGGGTGAACCTTGGTCACGATGGGAAGTCCAAGATAAATGTCTTGTGAGACGGTGCAGACAGCTGATCTTACACTGAGGCTGGAGGAAGTGACAGTTAAACCAGGGTAAAGTGTCTGATAAACTTTTTCTCTTTTCTTTTTCTGTAGTTGAGATGGGAGAAGGATGTGGACCTCACATGTGATTTTCCCTTTTGCCTTTTCACTCCTGGTTTAGGTGGCACCTCATTAAAACCTTGTCTGCTGTTTCAAATCTTACACAGAGCAGATTCATCGGAGAATTTCTGTCAAGTGAATGCTTTCTTAATCCTAATGCCACAGAGTTCATAGCACTCAAATGTAATGATGTCTTTTATGAAAGTAAATTAATGTGAGGAAGTCAGAATGATAATAGCCAGATTAATGTTAGATGTCTGAATAACTATTGCTTAATAAAATCTAAATGCCAATTGTCTTGGCTTCAAAGTTTAAGCAGAGGAACATGTAGGCACAGGAATTGGATTATTAAGTTTCTGCCCAATTAAAGGGCAGACATTTGTTGGGAAACTGTATTGGAATATGCTTTGGTTAGCCTGTGTGGACATGAAAGGATTGCATGTAAAAATGCTGAATTTGTGATGGTCCATCTTTGCACTGGGGGAATTAAAAACTTTCCCAGCGATGGAGAGTGGAAAGGATGGGGAGGATTGTCCTTGGTGGAGTGGGAGATGGAATTGGGCTGAAGTTGGCTGAGAAGAGATTTAAGTGGGAAAGAAAAGTGTTCCTGGTGGATGGCTGAGCTCGAGGTCTGTCTGCACTGCTGGGCTGCTGGTTTGGTGATCTCCTCAGCTGTGGGGTGTCAGGGCAAGGAATATCACTGCCTGGTCAAGAAAGTCCCCTGTTCCTCAGAGTAGTTTTGGTATTGCAGGATGAAGCAAATAGAAATGCAAAGGCTTGGGAAGGCAAAGCTGAAATTCAGCTTTGCTGAGCAGCAGCAGCTTCACTTCCCTCTCCTGGCTCGGGCTGGCTCTTGTGGCACGAGTTCATTGAGGCTCCTGTGTCTTATCCGACCTGGAATCCTGACCTGGCGTTGGGGTAGGTGCAGAAGATGACCATCTTAGTGCCTTTGTGGTCTCATGGTGTCAATCCCCGAGGTTCTTCCCCTCTGAGTCAGGGATGGCTCTGTGGGGTCACTGTGGGATCTGTGGTGTCTCCGGGGATGGAGCCTGGGGACCGAGGGACAGTGGATGGAGGAGTGACCCTCCCTCTGCTCCCTGTCCATGGAGAGAGGAGGAGGGAGCAGGGAGCGGTGCTGTCCCTTCCTAGGCTTTCCTGCTCCTCTCCCATTGCTGAAGAGACAGGACAGGAAGGAGGGACTGATGTCCTTTGAGCAGCTCTGCTCTCTGCACAGGAAGAGAATTGGGAATTAATTTCTGTGTTCATCAGGGAGGGGGACCAGGCGTTTTCCCTCCTGTGTAGTACTTCTGCACAAAAATGAGACATTTCAGATGTGTGGTTATGCATTTTTAAGGTCCCTTGAGTGAATTACATCAAACCAGTCTTGCAAATTCGTGGATACAAACAATTTAAAGCTGTTTTAGTAGTATAATTTAAAAATGGACTTGAAAATGGTTTTAAATGAGCTGCACTGCAAGTGCTGAAGTTAGAAATGTCCTCCTTAACTTGGCTTCTAAAATCCAGTTGCTGGGGGTTCACTTTTACCTTAGTTCTTTCACCTTACCTTGGCAGGAGGAGTGGAACTGAATGATTTTTAAGGTCCCTTCCAACCCAAACTCCATTTCTCCCTTGCTTCTGTGTGCTGAATCTCATGTATGATGAATGATGCACCCAGTTCTCATCTGGACTTGTTAAATGAAATGTTACACTTGCAGAGCCTCTTTCTAAAGGATCCCCAAGTCCTTTTCCAGTGGTTAGTGTTGAGTTACAAATGATCACTGTAATTCTTTTATCCACCGTTGCTGTGTGTTGGCTTCTCAGGTGGAAGATGCTGACTGATCCTCAGGTAACCTGATATTTGAGGGATGAAGCGGACTCTGGCAGCTGAAACCCAAGAGCAGGATGTAATTACTTGCACCATCACTTGACTGAGACGCTGGAATTAAGGCCGTGCTCCCACAGAAAGTGCTGTGGAATTTCTCTCAGCTAACGGTGGTGAAGGATTTGTGCTGCTTTGTCTGGGGAGCAGCACAAGTCCAGGCACATCGTGCTTGGTGGGGATTTCTGGGTGCTCCGGAGCTGAGTGGGAAGGAGAAGTGCCTGCAGCAAACTGCTGGCTCTGCCCTCCCTGGGAGTTCTTGTCAAACATTAACCAGACCTAGGCCAACTCGGTTTTTTATTCTTTTTATTTAAAGCTCTCCCACCCTCAGTACGTACAAAGGTGTTCCCAGACGGCTCTTGGGGCACTTTGTGTTCTCCCTGTTGAATGTGCAGCAGGCATTCCTGATGTGAAGGGTGGGATAGAAACTTTTGTGTTTGTGTTGTAGGAATGGGAAACATTTGTGTTTCAGTTAGTGGTGAATCACTGATTTATATTTGTGTCATATTACCGATACAATCGCGTTTGAATTGCATTCCCAAGAGCTCAAATGAAACCTTGGAAAGAGGGAGATGGAGCTGTGCAAAAGTTCATTCTCATCACAATAGCTGAGTGAGATGATGGCTCAAGGTTTCCAGTGCAGCCTCACCCTGTGATACCGAGTTATTGGGTTAGAATTTTGGAATCCTGGTGGTATCACAACCTTTCCTTCGGTGGAGCAGATCCCGTGTGCACCAAACCAAATCCCCCTCCCTTGGCACGGAGCCTTTGTGTCAGAAGGTGAGGGACAGAAACAGAAAACTTCATGCTTTTGAGAAGTTGCTTTTTTTTTCTCTGTCTGGACAAATATAAAAACTATTTGAATTCTGTGTAAACTCTTGGTTTTAGGTGTGTTCCCTATTTCAGTTACAAAACTCTGAAGATGACTCTGCTGCTTCTGTATTTGCACCATCATGGTCGTCCTTTAAACCTGTCCTGGAGAATCGTCCTGTTTGTGCTTTTTTGGGCAAAGCTGTATTGTTTTAGTAGGAAATGTTATATTTTTTTCTGCATTTTTCTTCTTCAGCATCACATAGAAAGTGGATGTTAAGACTATATGTACACTTCTATAAGTAACTCTTGGTGACGCCAGGGCATGTTCCTCTTTGTGTGTCAGTGTTTTTGTGCTAATTTTGTTGTTGCAGGGCAGTTGTTTTTCAGTGTCTCCCTTTTTAAACAGCTCCTCTGGGAGTGCATTTGTATTAAAAGCTGTCAGAGCAGCATTTTAGGTTCGTCCACATGATTTTAGGGCAGGATTTGTGGTGATGCCCTGATGCATAAGCTGGGAGAAATGTCCTGTGCCAGCTCCTGAGATGCCCCTTGTTCATGGTAAAAGGAATATTTTAAATAATTAACAGGCGTCTTTGGATGCAGCATTAAGGCAGCTTCAAGTATTTTTAACTGCCTCCTGAAAACATAATTATTTATTACAAGCAGACTTTTCAGCTCTTTTTCCCCTTCCTTGTAAGAAAAAAGGGTGAAATCATGGGAGCTGAGCGTGCCCCCGCAGCTGGGTGTGCCCCGCACGGAGCTGGGATCCTGCACGTTCCCTCCGAGTGTGTTTATCTTTCGTGGCCAAATGTTGTCAAACAGAATTGGGGTTTCATCGCAGCCAATTAACCAATTAACTGTTTGATTCCTCTTGCTCATGAATCCAGTTGAGACTGAAGAAGCCCTCGAGTTAAATGAGGGTGTCTTGAAGGAAGTGGAGGTGTTGTAAGCAGGCTTTGAAGATGCGCTAATGGCTGGGTGAGGCGTGGTGGGGTCGGATCCCTTTGGATGGGCTGTGTGTGGAGGGTTCCTTGGGCCAGCCTTCACCTTTGATGGTTTTGCCTCACCGTGTCTGGGAAGATGAAGAGATGCTGCTGGTGCTGAGCTGGAGTGAGGACTTGGGTGCCTGATGTGGTTCGCGGGGGTGAGAAGGGTTCGGCCAAGGTCCTCTTTCTTTTAACAGCTTTGCCAGGAAATCCCAGGCAGTGTGGGTGTGTTGGTTGGGGTTTATTTTTAGTCTGGAGTTGTGGTCCAAAAGTCCCAGAGCTGGGATGTGCCCCCTGCCCGGAGCTGAGGGAGTGGGAGGTGGGAGGCAGGAGAAGGCAGCACCAGCACTGCCATTTCATACCACAAGTTACACATCTCAAACCAAAGCCGGGCCCTTGTTGGATTAGGGATGACCAGAAATACCAAGTGGGATTTAGGAAGAGGTTGGAAGGAGAAATGAAAACTGTGTGTCTGGTCTGGGTGATGCGGTGACGCTCAGCGATTGATGTGCTCGGGGTGCCTGTGACTGGTGCAGCAGTGACTGGTGCTTCAGGAACACACACGGGGAGGTTGGCTCAGGAGTTTCTGTGAAGTCCCTGCTGGATTTCCTGCTTGCTTTCAACTCTTCCTATTGGGCTGGAGCAGAGGTGTGAGATGTGAAGGGTTGGTTGTGTAGGGAAGTGTCAGACGCAGGGACTGTGCAGAGTACAGTGGGACACTGCAGGAGGATTGACTCAAACCACAGAGAGTTCAACTTCCTAAAACTGGAAATACTCTGCTGTGCTTTAGGCCTGTTTTCTAATTTTTTTTAATTTTAATTTTTGAACTTCTCTTTTCCCAGATGTGGAAACTAAGATGACTTTGGCCCTTGCTGTAGGGACATTGTTCTGGCTCCCTCAGCCTGGCTCTGCTACTCCTGCTTTAGCTCAGGCCTCCTGGGAAAAGGGGAATTTAGCAGGATCATCTTGGTAGCAGCAGGTACAAGGCAACAACTCCTTCATCTTCCACTTCCAGGTCTGTGCAGGGAGGGAGCGGAGGTGCTGTCCTTGTTCCCAGAGGATGGGGTAGGGGTGATGGGACCACTACATTTTAGTGAATAATAAAGGTTCGTTACAACTTCAAGTGGTCTGAAAACTGAACTTCTGCAGTTTGCTACTGCTGGAGTTAATTACCAGCGATGCTGATCAGCAGACAGGTCTTGGATATCTGCCTTTCAAAGTACCTCTTCTTGCTTTTCCTGAGCATGGGAACATTTCCCTTCTGGTAGGCTCGTGGCTGTGGAAGATGTGGGTTTGAATGGGAAGTTGTCTGAAGTACAGAGCTAAGGAAGCCCTATGAACTTCCTCTATTTACACATTTAATGCTGGTGTGATTTTAATGGCCTCATACATGTTATAGGCACTTAAAATAGCTCTGTGTGGAGATTGCATGATTAGATACAAACAAGTCTAACTTGTATCACAGTCAAACTATTTGCTCTAATAAAAAATGTGAAAGTTAAAAAACCCCAAACCAAATCCCCATACAGTCAAAGTGACTCCCCCTGAGGGTGCTTATCATTTACTGTATTACAAAAGGCTGGGGAGGAGTGGTTGAAAGTGTCATTAACTGGTGTCTTTCTGATGACTAATTTTTCATTGACCTGGGCAGGTACAGCCAGATCAGCTCTGGGTTTGCACCAGCTCAGATCTCAAGTGAATTTTCGCTGTAATGTTCCTTTTGTGTGGCAGTGTTGGTACAAATGCTGGTTTTCCTTCAGTCCTAGAGTTATAGGAAATGTTGACACAATTTTAAAAGATGATGCTTGTCTCTGTAAAAAATAGTGAAGGTCTTTGTAAATATTTAAGCCTCTGTTTCGAAAACAGAGATGTAAAATTCTTTGTTAAGATTATGATATTCTGGATGTATAGCTGTATATAATCCTTGATCTTAGTGTATTGGTGGGAATGAACCATCCAAAACCAGAGCATTTCTATTCCCTGCTTCAAAATTTGCTTTTAATAGTAAATGCCACGGACTCAGACTGTTCCACTTGGCTTTAACTGATCAGTGTCTATAATTAAATCTGATATTTATCTGTGTTGAAATCCTACATATGTAACAAATTTGGCTGCAGTCTCAAGAATGAGCTTTTTAAGCCTCAAACTTATAAAACAAGTTTGCCATCAGTGCCAGAATGATCCCTGCAGTTTGCTGGCCACATTCCAGTGCCCAGGTCCCTCTCTCAGCCTTGATGGCCACCTGTGGTTACATGAGTTCAGCAGGTTACAGGAGAACTGGAGAAAAAAGTGATTTTTCACGTAAAATGTGAGTTGTATTCGTGGGTTTGGTATCAGCACGGGGCTGGGTTGTGCCAGTGCTGGTGCCTTGTTTGCAGCGCAGGGAAACACAACAAAGCTGGTGCCTTAGAAAGCATCAAAGATCTCAGCTTACAGCCTGGGTTTAGCGTGCTTTGGGCAGCCTCTGAGCTTTCACTGCTTTCAGAGCAATAGACAAAGTGAAGCCAAATGGGGAAGAAATGTAAGAGGCTAAAATGTTACTGAGGTGAAAAGACTTATGTTTTAAAAACTGAGTGATGGGTTGAAGTTTCCTTGTTAAGAATGCAAAGGCTGGGTTTGCACAGCTTTCAGAGTCATGCTCTAGCAAATCATTTATTATTTTTAATATTCAGACAGCTGTCTAAAGACATGAAATAATGATTTTCTAAGCAGCCCAACATTTTCATTTTAGAAGAACATCAGTTTCTTTCCTGCAAGCACCTACTGTACTTTGTACAGATCAGTAAAGAACATTTCTAAATCTCTTGATACAGAGTTTAGCCCAAGTTGTGGCTTCCACATCCCTGGCAGTGTCCAAGGCCAGGCTAGACAGGACTTGGAGCAACCTGGGACAGTGGAAGGTGCCCCTGCCCATGGCAGGGGTGGCACTGGATGAGCTTTAACGTCC
Source organism: Struthidea cinerea (assembly GCA_013397865.1). Taxonomy (NCBI): domain Eukaryota; kingdom Metazoa; phylum Chordata; class Aves; order Passeriformes; family Corcoracidae; genus Struthidea; species Struthidea cinerea. The sequence goes on along the minus strand of VZTI01002345.1, from coordinate 981,401 downwards.
CTCCCAACCCAAACCATTCTGGGATTTGATGTTAAAGGAGTTAGTGGCACCTTATTTATCATCTCATTTTGTTTACTCCTTTATGTCCCAATGCTGTGTCAAGCTCAGAGGGAATGTTTTCCAACTTTTGTGTGTGTGTTTTGCAAGAATTTGATGTATTTCTGTTAACACAAGCAGCAAGACCAAACTGCAAAGGAGAATTTGTGGGGAAGGGGGATTGGCAGGTTTTGAATCTGCGTTTTTGCAGTAGGAGGATATGGTCCAAGGCAAAAGGTGCAACATTGCCAGAACTTCCCTGGAATTACTGCTTTGAGTAGAAATGCCCTTTGGGAGTCAGGGAGGGAGAGAGACCTGGAAACCACATCAAAGCTTGAGGTTAGAATATGTTGGAGAATGGGTGCCAAAAAAAGGTATGTCAGCACCAAAAATAACCCTAATCTACAGGAGAAGTTAAGCACTGAATGGGAGGGGGGATGGCAGAACATCTGGGGGATGTGGGGGAGAGAAGGTATTTTAGAAATGAATGGGAGATGTTCGGCGTGGGCTGGAACCGAGATGATTCGAGCGGGTGAAGTGGTTTGAAATAGTTACTTGCCTGAGGACTTGGTGCATTTTTTTCTTTTTTTTTTTTTTTTAATTGCTGCATAAAGTTTCCCTGTTAGAAGCCAGCTGTGGGTTGGGGGTTACAGCCCTTTGGAGGGGGCTCAAGTTGGGACAGTTTTGAGGAGTTGTGGCCCTCAGAGAGTTCTTAACAGAGATCATTCTGTGGCCAGACAGGACCAGGGGCAGCCTGGGGGCACATAGATCCCTTCTTTGGGCACTCTCATCCCTCCCCTGGGCCCTCACATCCCTCCTGTTGCCCTCTGTGATCAGGACTGATCTTTTTGCTCGTAGCAACATGAACCGTGAAGACCGGAATGTGCTGCGTATGAAAGAAAGGGAAAGGCGAAATCAAGAAATTCAGCAGGGTGACGAAGCCTTCCCACCCAACTCTCCTCTCTTTGCTGAACCATACAAAGTGGTGAGTTCCTGCACCTCGGAAAAATGCAGGTTTATAACAGAAATAATGTGCAAATTCATATTTTATATTTATTTTTATCCATGTTCTTTTTAAATTCAAAGCTCTTACGGCAGCCAGGTGTTCAAGCAGGGCTTGAAAATAAAGCTGGACAGTCACAGCTCCACTGGGAGATTGAGAGTGCTTGGGAAGGGGAAGAAGCTTTATAGGGAGTGAGAAAAAGGAAAATAAAACCATCAAATTATTTTCCTTCCTTCACCTTCTGTACAGTGACTCAAAACAATTCAACTGTCCATTGTGTGATGCCAAATTGCTGTTTTTGGGATGCTTTAGCCTGTTGCTAAAATTTCTGACCTTTCATCAATGCAATCCAGACCTGGAGAAGTTCAGGAAGAGAAAGTTTAAAGAGGAAGTTAACTTTAAGTGCAAAAATAAATTCTAATTTAATTTTTAATGTCTGATATGACAGAATTATCAGTGCTAACTAGTACTCCAGTAGTTTGATTTTTTTAGTTTGTTTGGAAGGAGTTGATTCTGTTAGTGATCTTGCACAGCTTTCAGCCTATGCTGGGTTTCCTTCCAGGTTGCTTTGCTGAACAGAACTGGAAAAAATAACCTAATTCTGGAATAACTAATAAAATATTATTTAAGATTCTAATTACGTAGCTCAAACTCACTTTGAGAGCAAACCCTTCCCTTGTTGCAATTTCACCTGGTTTGCAAGAAGTAAATCATGACTAAAAACTCTTCCTGCAGGAATAAAGTTGAGAAATACCTGGTGGTTTTTTTTATTCCTGTCCTCCCATCACTTTCTTGTGCTTGATAACGAAATTCCACATGTATGAAGTTAACCAGAGCTGGTTGGGATGCATGGGGGAACGATCCAGGATCCCAGATTTGGAAAACAAAGTGGCTATAGAAGAAAGAACCCTTTTAACTGTGTGCAACAAACATTGTGCCAATATAAATACCAATTAAAAATGACTTACGGGGTGAGGTTAAGTTGATTTTATTTTACTGCTAATTAAAACCTTTTAGGACTGATGCATTCTGTATTAGAGAAATCACAGTCTGTAAGGTGACAGGAGGCATCTGCAACTTTGGAACTTGCACGCAGCTCAGCAATGCATTATTTGGTTATTGCTGGTTCAGCCCTTCCTGCTGCTGAATTTTTATTATGTTTTAGGGAGTTAAATATGTATTATTACATATTATTAATACGTTTTAGGGAGTCAAATTGCTGCTTTAAGAACTAAAATTCAGAATTGGAAACACTGGCAAAGAAAGAGGTAGATTCTAGCTGAAATTCAGGTTAACTGCTGTAGTTATCAGGTCATTAACTGCGAGTGAAGTTGTGATTGTTCTAAATCCTGGTTTTCGTGGCTTGTTGTCGCAGACCAGCAAAGAAGACAAGCTGTCCAGCCGCATCCAGAGCATGCTCGGTAACTATGATGAGATGACGGATCTCATCGGGGACCGGCCGCTCCAGAAGATCGTCGCCATTCCCAAGCCCTCCGTGCCCGCCGCTCCCGATGACAAACCCGCGCCCGGCTTCTTCGGCGAGCAGCGGCACGGCGCGGGCTCGCACCAGAGCAGCAAATGGACCCCGGTGGGGCCGGCCCCCAGCACCTCGGCCCAGTCCCAGAAGCGCTCGGCGGGGCTGGGGGGGCACGGGCAGCGCTCCGGGGGCGGCGCGGGCGGCACCGGGGCCCGGCACGAACGCGACTCGTACNGAGCACTCCAAGGGCCGCTCCGCCAGCCCCGGGAAGCCGCCGGCCGTGTCCTCGCTGGGCTCCGGCCACTCCAGAGCCCACGGCAGCGACCACCACGGCAAGGACCATCAGCGCTCCAAGTCGCCCCGGGACCCCGACCCCAGCTGGGACTCTTCTCCCTCCCGCGTGCCCTCCTTCGCCAGCGGGCAGCACTCGAACCAGTCCTTCCCACCCTCGCTAATGTCCAAGTCCAGTTCAATGTTACAGAAACCCACTGCCTACGTCAGGCCGATGGATGGGCAGGAATCCATGGAACCAAAGTTATCCTCGGAACACTACAGCAGCCAGACCCACAGCAGCGGCGTCAACGAGCTGAAGCCCAGCAGCAAAGCGCACCTGACCAAGCTGAAAATTCCTTCTCAGCCACTGGATGTAAGTTGCCGGCTATGTCCTGCCTTCTTAAATGTAAATCCACTCGGGCTGGGATTTTCCAGCGTCTCCAAAATCCCAATTTGCCTAGCCCAAATGGAGTTTTTAGTAAACACTGTGTTTTTGTTACTCAAAGCACCTTCACCTAAGCGGTATTTTCAATGGGGAGCATGCAAAAGTAATTGTTTTTGTTTTCTGCTTCTTCCATGCGAATACTGGGATTTTTATTAAATAAAGGCTGAGGCATTCAGAAAGACTTACTTAACCCCAAGAGGCCAATTTTCATGGAGTATTTCTGTAGTCAGGAGTTAGGGAAATAGTAGGATATCCACAAATATTTTGACAAGCTGGGTAAGTACATTGTTGTTCCTGGGAGCCGAGTTGACTTAGACTTGTTGATACAATCTGCCTGTATCAGATTTTCTTTTGAAGTGAGTAGCAATTACTAGATGTGATTATTATACCTTCTCACCAAATTGAACAGGGTGCACAACTTTTTATCGGTTGTGCTGGATATAAAATCCTATTGGGTTAACAACTTCGAGGAGTTTGGTAATTCATTAAGACACACACTCTGACTCCAGCTCACTTACAAGGAGAGTGACTTTCCTAGTAATAAAATCTCATTTCATCTCCTGTCTAACTGCTTGAACCATGGTAGCCAGAGAAAAGCCCTTGTTCCTGGGATTGCAACAGATAGCAAAGTAAAATCCAGGACACAGGTAAGGAAACCAGAAATTACTTTATTTGTGAAGACTTGCCACATCAGTGCCGATGCAGTGAATCCTGTAGTAGCTTTGCTTCTTTCTGCCTGTGGCAGCCAGGGATGCAGAAGATTCATAGTTTGGTAATTATTGCTGTTTCTGGGATCACTCTGTGATGAGTGTTTTACTTGGGAATGCAGTTTGTCATTCCTGTGCATTCACGGTCCTGCACTTGAATTCAGGTATTATCCTGGGGCTGCTTCCAGGAAATGATAGAAAGCTGTGATTCTCTGTGCCCTCTCTACAAGTTTTTAATATCACTGACTGCCTGTGATCACTTCAACTGTCAAGTGAAAAGTAAGAGATTATTATCACAGTTTTATAGATGTCATGTATTTGCTTTTCATAACTGAATGTGACTCATGCTGTAAAAACATGGATCTATCTGATATTAAAATTGATGAAAAGAGTTAGCAAGGGCTGTTTGTGTCTATGTAGAGTCCATATGAGTCACGATAAGGATTAAAGTTTGTTTTTAACTGTTTGTAGTCCTTGGAAGATTTGGGAGATGTTAATTGTGGGTTTTGATTTGTAGGCATCAGCCTCTGGTGAGGTGAGCTGCGTGGATGAAATCCTCAAAGTAAGTGCTCAGTGCTCTTGTTCATAATTTCTTTGTTGAAAATACAACCTTTCCCAAGGAGGGAGAAGGACTCTGCAGTTCTCAGAGCCTGTCCAAGTGCAGGTGGTTACAGGAGGGCTCTCCAGTGCTCCTCCAGCACTGGGACACTGGGCCAAACTGGGAACAGAGCTGGGTGTTGTGATGTGCACAATGTCTCCTGGAGATCCTCACTGCATTCCTCCTCCCTGGGAACCAGATCCACCCATTTCTTCCACCAAAATACAGTTTTTAATTCTGGTATTTTAGATTACAGTAAATTCTTTGCTGCCCTACAGCAGAACTTTCTCTTTTCCCTACCTGGGTTATTTTCCCGAGTCCTTTTACCCCTCCTGTGATCCCGTGTCCTATGTCTGCTCTCCCAAAAGGATCATCAGGTCCCTCTGGAGCATTTCCGTGGTTTATTATTTCCTCTGGCCTTCAGTGCTTCACGGGCCTTGGAGATGCTCTGAGAGAATACCAGGCACTTTCATTCCAGCTGCAGGAGTTTGATTTCCCCCTTTTCCTCAAACTCTACAGGCTTCCCTTTCCTAAGATTCTTCTTCCCACGCACTCTGAAAGGATCAGACTCTGACTTGCACTGCAGTTTATCATCAGGTCAACCAAGTTGATTGATTTGTGCCTTGCTGCTTGTTATTATGTCGTAACTCTCTCTTCTTGTGGGTAGCAATTTAACATTCAGGTTTACATGCAAAATCTTTGTTGCACATTTGGGAAATTAAGATTTGAATATAAAGCTTAGTGAAGGGTGAGCTATGAACTGAAAATGGAGAGAATCCAGACTGCAAGATGAAATCTACTTTATTTTGTTAACAACTTTCCTTTTTGTTGTGTTGTAGGAGATGACCCACTCCTGGCCTCCTCCACTGACTGCCATCCACACCCCCTGCAAAACTGAACCCTCCAAATTCCCCTTTCCAACCAAGGTCAGTGCTGAATCAAACAGTGGATGCTGTTGAAAAAGTAACGCCTCTTAAAGATCAGGATTTTGGAACTCTCACATTCGGCTCTGTATAATCTGGTTTGTTTCAGTGCTTCGTCTCTATTTTTCTTCACATCACCTGTCAGCAGTGGCCTTATGAAAAATGTCCTTGCTTTTCCTCTGCTTGGCACAGGCAGTCTGCAGAGTTATCCGTCATACAACTTGCCTTTTAAATTTTTGTGTGATAAATTCAAACCTTCAAAATTTTGAAGCTTGAAAATGCCTTTGAGCCCTTTCCCTAACAGGGAAATGCTTTGCACCAGTTTGTGTAGAACCAAGTGAGTTTCCCTCCATGTAGCAAAACAGAGGCTGAATGGTAAATGCTGAGAAATTTAAATGGGCTTTTCTGCATAAACTGAATTTTCCTCTTAAAGTCCGTTAATAGTGGTATGAGATCTTTTTACATTTTCAATTACAAAAAAATTAAGACAGTTTAAGAATCACGTATTCTGCTGAGGAACTCATTCTAAAAGATCCTCTTCCCAACCTCCTGTGTTCTTAAGAACTGCTGAAGGGTTTAAGCAATTAATTCCAGCGAGAAATCCACCTGTGTTGCTGCTGACAGCACAGGGCACGTGTCCAGGGGAGCTGCTGGGGCTGACACCTCTGAGGAAGGGATTCTGCTGCTGCCTCCCCTGAGGCTGGGCCTGGCAGCTCCAGGGTTCCAGGGCACACTGGCACTGGGAATTGTTTGCCTTGAAGAGCAGCTCTGCAGGATCCTGGAAACCCAGGATAGGCAGGGGAGGCAGCTGTGGGTAAAACCCAGCGTGGGGAACTGACTCACCCAGGAATTCATGGTCTGGTTCCTGGATCTGCTGATTACCAGTAAAAGATTCAACTCAACGACGTGATTTTTCTCCAGACTCAACATCTCTCTGGGATGAATTGGGGTGCTCCACCCCTAACTTGGCAGAGCTTCAGAGTGAAGAAATTGCACTGTTTGTGCAATTAAAAGTTCACCTTTGTAGTAACTCAGACCACGCTCTCTCTGACCAGCTGCTGTTCTAGACACCACTTGCTGCTCTTAATTTCCTGTTTGATCCAAATTGCTCCCCAGAACAGGACTTTTGAGGGAATAATTTTAAGAAGACTTTCTCACTGAGGTTTCTACTGCGATCTCGCTACTCCCATCGTTTTAAGCGAATGCTTTGACATCAGCTTCCTTCAGCCAAAGGTTCCAGTCCCTGTTGGAAGGGCACATCCACAAATCTCCCCCAGCCTGGGTCTCATCCTGGCTGGATATTCCAGAGCCAGGGGCAGCCCTGCTGTCACCACCTCTGTGTCACCTGTCCCTGTCTCACTGCATTTTGCTTCTCTGCAGTATCAGAAACCGCAGAATTTACCATTCAGTTCTGGGCTTTACTTTGGAAGGCATGCCTAGAAGTAAATCCTGTTGTCTGTTTTCCTAGCATTAGATCAATATTAATCTTGCAAATATTACTTTTAGTCAGGGTTTATTTGTGTGTTATATAAAACTGTCAGCCTGGAAATAATTCGTACCCTTTCTTATAAGGAAAGAAATTCCACACCTTTCCTCATCAACAAAGGTCCTTATTCCCCTGCTTTGAGTACTTATTCCTGAACCTTTAGGGAGATATTTTTCCCTTTGCATTTTGAGCACACTTGGCTGTGGGGCTGCTTGGTTTTAGTTTCCCTGGCATTTGACTGAGTTTGGGAAGAGGAAGGTGTGCAGAAATCCGTGTGGCTGTGACACAGAGGCCACGTAACACTGCTCAGCTCTGGTGATGTTTGAACATAAAAGGTGGCTTGTGGAGCTGTCTGAACCTCTCAACCTGGATTGTGTCTCTTCACCCAGTTTGCAAAAAATTCCATTTATGGCTGCTCTGAGCCTTTTGACTTTTTGCCAGCTTTTTTATTTTGTGGCTGCACATCTTAGCCATGGAACTCTGTCAAATTCTCTCTCTGCATCCAAAGCCTATAATTTCCTCTGCCTTCTCCCCTCTGTCATTCTTGGCAGCAGCAGCTCTGCAGAATTCCAGGGAGTTAGTGAGCCATAGGCTTGTGCAGTCTGGGCCCAGAGCAGAATCCACCAAACAAAACACAACAGTGGTTTACTTTAATCAGCCAGTTCTGGTGGAGGAAAGCTCCTTCTCTTTAATACTGTGCTCCATTTATTGCCAGTCATCTGCAGAAGTGTTTCACAGCACTCCCCTTGTGGGCAGAGCTTGGTGTGTTTTTCCTGCTCACGTGAAATGAAGCTGCCCGTGGTGGACCACTTGATTTTATTTGTCAGACTCCTGGGATGGGATCACTTTCCCTGTGTGTAGGGAGGGAGCAACTCGAAGGAACCCAAACTCCTGACTGGGGCCTCTCTGATTACTATAAATATATCTAGTAGTTCCCAGGAAGTCTTTGGGTCAGAAGAGAAAGCTCCATGGAAATAGAGGAGTTTTAACTTCAGGGGACGTTTTATGGATGCTATGGAAAAATGCAGATTCCTGTGTCTTGATAAAAAATGTTATCCTGTGGCCTAACAGTATGATTTTGTCCGTGGGCTCCCAGTCAGACGCTCCGGACGTGCTGGCAGTGTTTATAACTGCTTTGAGCAGCCCAGCTGCTGTGGGGAGGGAAGGGCTGGGTTCCAGCGCCAGGGGAGGCCTGGCTGTGCTTGCACCTCTGCAGAGCTGGTTCTGTGCTGCACAACCGAGGCCAGCAGGATCCCTTCGGCCATCCATTCCCTGCTGGAATGCACAAACTTCCTGCTGGGAAGTGAAAATGAGATCTGACCTGAGGTTTCAGATAGTAACTGGGATTGGGCCCCGTTCCCCACAGCAGGGCCTGTGGGATGGGAATCCAGCCCCGCCGCCTCCTGTCCAGCTGGAGAATTCCTCTCTCCAGGTTTTTGTTTCCTGCTCCAGTGTCTTCCCTGTGTAACCTCAGTCCATTATACTTCGCTTTAAAGGGTTTCCTTCCTTACAGTTGTTTGCAATTTCTTTCTGAAGCAGACGTTTAGAAGCTGCTGCTCTAAATAACCTGGGAGTTGAAAGTAGGGCTTTTTTTTTTACTCTCGGAGTTTCTTAAAGGAATATGTATCCAGTAGATGGCAAAGGAGTTGGAAAAAGTTGCACATCGAGCCATAACACCTCATTAAAGAGCACTTAGCTGACAGCCAGTGCTCTGCCTCTGAAATAGGAAGTTGACTCAAGCGAGGAATTAGGCAGGTGTGTTCTGCACAATTCCCAATCTGTGTGCTGCTGGAAGGGGTGCCAGTTCCCCATCCCGTGCTCCCCCAGTGCTGAGGCTCTGGAAATGTGGAGTTTGTGGTCTTCATTTCTTTTTTCACTCAGTTTGTTGGCTTGGCTGAGCTGCCAGTGGCAAAAAGCAACCAGGGATTCACACCTGCCTCCTCCTACATGTGTAAATGGTAAAAAATGGATTTATTTTGAAGGAAGTGTGGCTGTTGCTTTCTGCTGAAGTCACAAGACTTGTCTCCATCTTTGCTTTGCTCTTTAATTTTTTTTTGGATTGTTTTTATTGTCCCTTCTTTTCAGTTAGTAAAGATCAGAGGTATTTGAAATACCTCCCAAGGAGATCTCCTTATGAAGTTCCCCATCCACAAAGTTCTTGTTCAATGCATTGTTCCATTTTTGAAATACAAAGCTGAGGGAACTTGAAAACATCTCAAGGGTGCTTTGCTGTGTAAAGCTTTTGTGTGTTTAAAAACTTGCTTCTGTAAATTGCCTCTGTAACCACTGCCTGGCACTGGCTTGGTGTGAGGGAAAACCAGGTCACAGGTGTACCAGGAAAAATGGAATTCATTCTTGAATTGCAGTTCTGGTTTGCCATTGCCAGAGCATTTACGTAAAATGTGTGTACAGAACTAGAAATTGAAAATACTGGACTCGATTTGTTTTTCTGGGGCTGTCAGTTGTCCTCATTTTGAAATGAGGTCGGGAAGGTCCTATTTTAAACAGGCACTGGAGCCTGGAAGGGGCTTTGCAGTGGCTCAGTAGCCTCTGTGTGTTTGTTAAAACAATGGTTTAGGATTTCAAAAAAGTTCATAATCTGCTGTGTCCTGGGAGTCAGAATTGGGGTTTCTGGAATGGGAATACTGAGGATGATACAAGTGCTAAAATTTGCAAGGCTTCGTCTTTCCTGGCTGGTTTTATGGGATATTGGGAAGGAATTCCTCCCTGTGAGGGTGGGGAGGCCCTGGCACAGGGTGCCCAGAGCAGCTGTGGCTGCCCCTGGATCCCTGGCAGTGTCCCAGGCCAGGCTGGACATTGGGGCTGGGAGCAGCCTGGGACAGTGGAAGGTGTCCCTGCCCATAGCAGGGGTGGCACTGGGTGGGCTCTGAGGTCCCTTGCAGCCCAACCCATCCTGTGAATCTGTAATGTCATTTTTTACTGGCTTTTGTCTGATCTCCTGGAGATCTGGCTGTTCCAGGCTGGAATGCTGTGCTGCCCACCCAGGCTGGGTTTACCAGGGACCCACGTGGAGCCTTTGGGGCAGAGCGTGCAGAGCTGGTCACAGTTTAAACCTCACCTTGTCCTTAAGGCTCCTTCGTGGCTGAGGAATATTTTTTGTTGAGAGGTTTTCCCTGTTCCCATTGCTGCGTGTGCCTGGAGAAGGAAAATGACGAGAAAAGAGTTGGAAGGAAAACACTTCAAACAGCAGCAACGTTTGTGTGTGTGTATAAGGAGCATAAACAAACGTCCTGAACAGTTCCTCTGCATCCTAAACACAGAGGAGGAGGGGATTTAGGGAAGTCACACAGGGATTTGGGAGTTTCAGCCCTGATGTGCCCTTGGGAACAGCAGGAAGTGGGTGAGGAAGAGGAGTGTGACGGTCTCCTCACCTGGGCTGCCCCAGGGCCCAGAGAAAGAATCCCTTTTTTTGCTTGTTGTTATTTTTTTCCCCTTTCCCAGAGATTAAGTGTCATCCATTAGGTAGAAGGAATACCTTCCTTACAGCCTGCTTTTTAGTACCTTAAAATTCCCACTGAAAAAAAACCCCACTTGTGATGTTTTATTCCCCCAGGAGTCCCAGCAGTCCAGCTTTGGCACTGGAGAACAGAGTGAGTACATGAAACTTCCTGGAATGTGTTGAATGCTTTTGTTGCCATTCGGTGTTCTCAGCATGTCCTCAGGTGTCAGGGCTTTTAGGAAATGAGGTTTTCCAGACTGGTCACAGGATGGAGTCTGACTTCAAATTTTCTCTGCTTTCTCAAGTTTTAAGCTATTAAACAGTTGCTTGATTTTCTTTTGCATTTCTTGGTCAGATCTTGGAAGTTATCACTGAGTTGGAAGAGTGGTGTGTTCTAGGAAAAAAAATGGTTTTAGTTGATCTCATTCTTCACAAAATGCCTCTATGGTTGACTGAATTGAAAATAACTGAGTATTAAGCCAAAACACTTTAAAAAACCCAACTCCCTGCTCAGGGACATACTAGAAACCAAAATAGTGCTTTTGCTTTTATTTCAGTAGAAAAAGCACATGGCAGTTTCACTGTTCATTTTCACTTTGGCATTTTAAAATCAGGAGAGAGAACTGGTCAAGAACTTATACCATGTGCTATTATCCTTGAATTTCTTGCACTTTTGGACTTTAGACAAAAGCATCTTTTATTTCTTTTAACTGTGTTATTATTTTGAATATTACTGAAATGAACACAAAACTCAGGTAAATACCAGGTAAAATTGAATTAAATTTGTGCTATTACTTTCCCAAAGTCCTTCCACTCCCTCTTGAAGTGATTAAACAGCTTAAATAGTGAAAGAAGAATGGTTTATTCTTAGACATTCACAAGCAGCTTAATCTGAACACCTGATACAGTGGGGAATTAAGGAAACAAATTCAAGCTTGGCTCCATAATGCTAAACCATAGGCTCACGTTATAGGAGCAGCTGGTCTTCAGGTGCAGAAAAGAAGAGCCAAGGTTAATTAAACACAGAGCCAGTTTTCTGTGCCTGTTTGGATTTTCTGGAGAGCTTTTAACAGCCTCAGCTCTTGCTTTTGTTGAGCTGCACTCAGTTATTTACCAGAATTAAAGAAAAGGGAAGGGAAAAAACCCCAAACTGAAAGCAGACTTAATCAGGGTGTATTCCTGCTGTCAGAATTGGTGTGTGAGCTGGATTTTGGGATGCGGAGGTTCTCATCCATCAGAAGCTGTGTGGGGATGCTGGAGCAGTCAGAGCTCAGCAGATGGATCTGTATCCCATATCCTGCATATAAACAGCAATAGTTTCATCTTGGTAGGAGCAGAACAGTTTTTCACACCATTAATAACAAGTTATTGTATTGGTTTAGACAGCAACGATTTAAACGATTTCTCTGTTTTCTTGATTAAATTATTTGCTGTATTTGGTGTTTTGCCTCTGCATTCCCTCCCTCCCTCAGCCTGGGGGAGGTTGTACCTGGTGTCACAGGGTGCTGCTCCCTCCTGTCCCCTCCCATGGCCTTGCTTTATCCCTCACTGCATCCTTGTGGCAGCTTTGGGGTGATTTCTCCTGCTGTGCCTGAGTTTTCAGCTGTGCTTTTTTCTTTTCTTCTCCTAGAACGATACAATCCCTCATCCAAAACATCCAATGGTCATCAATCCAAATCGTAAGTGGCTGCTGAGAAAGCATTTCACAAACAATAGTGGGATTTTAAGAGATTTAGGAAATAGTGTTTGCTAGAGTGTGGCAGTTCTTGCGCAGACACTCCAGCATCCTTCTCCTTGGCTGGCAGGAAAAGGGGATCACATCCCAGCAGGTTTTTTGGGACAATAAACCAAATACTGCTCACTGGAGTGAGTAAAAAATGCCCCAAGCTGCCTTTCTGCTCCTGTGTTTTCCTGTCGGCTGCCAGGAGAGGAGCAGGAGTTTGGACCTTGGAGTTGGCCTGGGAACCAGACAGGGATCATCAGCACAGGATGGGATGGGACCTAACAGGCCTTGCAGAGCTGTCAGCTGGAGGCTGCACAAATTCAGGATGAGGAAAGGTTTTATATTGGAGGAGACAGAAAACTGGGTCTGGGGGTCTTGTGAGGTTTGTTCTGCTCAGTCTTTCACTCCCTGACAAATGTTTTCAACCAGACCCAGCAGCACAGAAAAGCTCAAAGGCAACTGGAATGTTCTGCATGGCTGCAGTCCATCTTTCAGACTTAAAAGTCAATGATCTGCAGTTAAAAGATTGTTTCCAAATAAATATGCCCATAAAAATAAATATTTACCAGCTGATTGTACGTTAATGAAGGTTATGGACTCTGAAAACTGACTCTGGGTTAGTGACATTCCTCAGGTAACTTTTGTTGGGATGCACTCATAGGATGCAGCCTGGGGCTCCTGCCACAGAACTGGCAAGATGGAAAAGCACCTGACCTGTGGGAAGGAAATAAAACAGAAGAAACCCCCTTTAGTTCATACAAACTTACAGTCAGTGTCCCAAACCCGGGCAGTTCAGGAAGGCGCTGAGAGGGAACTGTGCTATTCCCAAAGCTGGGAATGGGAGAACCCCTGAGAACAAGAGGCAGCACTGGACACCTGCTGAGCTGGGATGCAGGAGAAAGAAGTTTAAATGATGTTTACTGTGACAATACAACTTCAAATTTTTTTTTTTTTTTTGTTTAAGTGATTATCATCTGGTAAAGGAAACCCTTAAAAGGAGATAACTGCATCCTTTGTAAAATGATAGCAGTGACCAATAGTTCAGGAATGAGCTCCTAGATGTTGATGTTCCTGTTCAGATCATCGGTAGAGCAGCTCACTGTGAAACTCAGGAGAGTCAAACTTCTAATCCTTTCCCATTTTCTCTCTGCAGATGTGAATCGAACCAGACAGAGTAAGATGTTTTATTCTTATAATCAAATGTTTCCCAATAATCACAAGGGCCCTGTACCCTGCTGCGTGTTTGCATTGTGCTCACGTATTCTCAGTCTTGTGAAACTGTGTGTGTGACTACCAGCAGTAATTATGGCTTTGAATAATAATAATTAATGATGGCTTAGGACAGTTGCACTGCTGCCACGAGACAGGAAGCAGCCACTGGGGTTGGCTTGCTTTATTCCATTTCAAACACAATTCCTGGCCATTGTGTGTGAGAAGTTGAACATTTACCAGTTACCTCCTCCCACACCAGTAAATTGTGTCAGATTTCCTTTCTAAATTTAACAGAAGGGACTCAGGAGCCAAAGTACCTGAATCCTCATTCTTCTCTAAAGAATGACTCAACTCGCCATTCTTAACCATGAAACGTGTGAGTGGTGTCTGGTGGCTCTCACCCACGCAGCCTCTGCAGGATAAACAGTGCCATGTTGAAATCCAGCAGAATGCTTTGGAAGTAATTAAAGTACTTGGAAAAACTTGTCTCACTTTCTCCCTTTTCCCTTAGTATGTTGAAAGATGACTTAAAACTTAGCAGTAGTGAAGACAGCGATGGAGAGCAGGTATGTTCCTTGAATCACTTCCCGAAAAACACTGCACTCATCCACGGGCCAGCCCCAGGCAGGGATCAGTGGCCCAGCAGCAAACTGGGCAGCTTGGCAGATCTGTGATTAAGAAATTAAAATCTAATAGAATGTTTTTAGACAAACCTCAGGTATTCCTAAATGTAATCTTGGGGGAAAATTTGTGCAAATACATTGAAGTTTTGTGGAAAGAGTTTGCTTTTACCTAGAAATTCTTATTAACTGATTCCACATGGGCCTTCTCTGAACATCAAATGACAATAGTGCACTTAAAGCTTATATAATGGCTCCTTAATCAAAGATAAACCTCTCTGTGTTCTGCCATCCCACTGCAGAGCTCATGGTGTGAACATCAGTGTGCATTGGTGCCCTGGGACTGTTTGGGGTGACAGGGGGCTGTATCTGTCCCTGGGAGTACAGCTGCACCTTTATTTTTATCCAAAACTCTCTTTTTTACTCTTTTCAGGGTCAACTTTGTGCAGCTTCTGCCAGACTGGCATTTCACATGCTAAATAAAAATAAAATGTGTGTGCTGCCCAGTAACCCCCACTGCTCTGGGGTTTCTTTTATTCCTGTTCCAAGTTCTGGTACTTGATTTTCTTCAGGTGGAAAACTTGGAGATAATACATTTAATTGGTTAATTCCAAGTACTTTGGGCATCTCAGGAAAATCATGGTGAAATGCTGATTCAAAAAGGTGAAAACAAAATATTAATTAGTGGTAGAAATGGGAACTCTCAAAACTGTAGTCAAAATACAGAGATTTGTGCTGAAAACTTGGAGAAAATAACTCTGCTTTTCTTTCTGAATAAGGAAAATGCAGATAAGTTTAAACTACTGCAAGTAATGAGTTTTTAAAAAAATCACAGGCTCTAAATCGATGTTTTTTGCAACTGAGTTGTACATGCAAGCCTAAAATAGCTTCTAGAAGCTTCACGCTCTCTTTTTTAATTGCAGGACTGCGATAAGACGGTGCCAAGGAGCACACCTGGAAGGTAGGAATTCCTGGGGGATTGCAGCATAGGCAGCACAGTGGGGATATTCAGCCCAGTCAGCACTCCTGGCTTGGTCTCGTTTCCAAAATTCGTCTTTCTCCTTTGGCTTGTACTAAAGAAAAAAGTGATGGGAATTTAATCAGTGGTTAAACAATACAATACTAAATATATCCTGCAAATGAGACTGACCACTTTGGGAAGGGGCAACACCCAAAGTGTTTGTTTCCAGCTGAAATGTGTTCACTTACACTAAATTTTCTCGTGAATGGTGATTAAAATGTTACATTTTGTTACTTCCAATGAAAGGATTTTAAGGATGTACTTGTGCCTCGGGTAATGCTTGGTTTCCCTCCTTTTTGTTGCAGTAATTCTGAGCCTTCCCAGCACAACAGTGAAGGAGCAGATAACTCCAGGGATGACTCGAGCAGCCACAGCGGCTCCGAGAGCAGCTCCGGCTCCGACTCGGAGAGCGAGAGCAGCTCCAGTGACAGCGAGGCCAACGAGCCATCCCAGAGTGCATCCCCCGAGGTAGGGCTGCCAGGGCCTGCCCTTCAGCAGCTTTGCTCTGATCCTGACATTTAACAGCACAAAAGTTCAATGAATTCCCACATTGTTAAAAAAAACTAGACCGACCAACAGCTCGCTGTCAGGCTGGGCTGTTCTGCTGCAGTCCCTGTGGTGGATGTGGCAGTTCTCTAGATAAGCCCACACTGGATGTTTGATTTGAGGTGGATTTTACCACCAGTTGTCTGTTGGAGAGCAGAGTTGGATACGGTATCAGAACCCTAAAAAACGATGGCATCAAATATTGCCTGTCGATAGCAGCTGCTCCAGACAGAGGGAAGTTTTGTGTTACTTGTGCCTGCATTTCATTTATTTGTCTCAGGTTTTGAGTGTACCTGGTGCTTTGGTGTGCAGCATGCCACATGGAAAAGATAGAAGAAATGGGAAATATTTTATCTTAACTCTTGTTTTTCACTTTGTTTTTAGCCAGAGCCACCACCCACAAACAAGTGGCAACTGGATAACTGGTTGAACAAAGTTAATTCCCACAAAGTGTCACCAGCTTCTTCCGTGGACAGCAATATCCCTTCTTCCCAAGGCTACAAGAAAGAGGGACGGGATCAGGGTGCTGGGAGTGGGTACACTGATCAAGGTGGATCCAAGGATTCCATTTCTTCTACGCCAGGGAGAGATTCCAAACCCACCCAGAAGGGCTCGGAGAGCAGTCGTGGGAGGCAGAAATCACCTGCCCAGAGCGACAGCTCGACTCAGAGGAGGACTGTAGGCAAAAAACAGCCCAAGAAAGCAGAAAAGACATCTGTGGAAGAGCCCAGAGGAGGTCTTAAAATAGAAAGTGAAACCCCAGTAGACATGGCAACAAATATCCCTTCAAACAGGCACAAGGCAGCCACCAAAGGGTCCAGGAAACCCAATATAAAGAAGGAGCCCAAGTCTTCCCCTCGGCCTACAACAGAGAAAAAGAAATACAAGGCTTCAAGCAAATCTGCCCAGAAATCCAGGGAATTCATCGAAACAGATACCTCATCCTCTGATTCAGATGAAAATGAGAGTCTGCCTCCTTCCTCACAAACACCCAAATACTCTGAGAGCAATAGGACTCCTGTTAAATCTTCCATGGAGGAGGATGACAGCTTTTTTCGGCAAAGAATGTTCTCTCCTATGGAAGAGAAAGAGCTTCTGTCCCCACTGAGTGATCCTGATGAAAGGTACCCACTCATTGTGAAGATTGACCTGAGCCTCTTATCCAGGATACCAGGGAAGCCTTACAAGGACGCCGACGCTGCCAAGGCGGAGAAGAAGAGCGCCCCGGAGAAACACGCCCGGGAATCCCAGAAACAGCCCTCGGACAAGGGCTCCACGAAGGGCAAAAGGAAACACAAACAGGTGAGGCCTCTGCAGAGATTTCCCTGTTCTCTCAGCCCTCAGAGCTTTGAGCACCCCAGAATCCAGGTCACGCCTCAAGGTAGGGACTGAGCCCCGTGCAGGAGTGGCTTTGCTGCCTTGTGTAGAACACCTGGATCATCCCTGTGCTGTTCCAGGAGAGACTGTTGGGATTTTCTCATGGAAACACCTGTAGGAGTGTCAGCCCTGTAGCCAGAGCTCAGGGAGGTCACAGATCCTGTGCCCTTAAGCTCTGCATCCAGCCCTCTCCTGCCTCCCTGGAACCAGCCCCTGGTGCTCTGCAGGCCAGCTCAGGCAGCTGATCCAATGGGAAATCCACCTGGAAAAAAACCCAAAAGTCAGTTTTGAGCTGGATCAGCTCCCTGAGCCATGGAATTGCCTGTTTCTAGGATAAGGGATGAGGCAGGACCGGGCCTGGGGCATGGCAGCAGCAGAAAACATCTCAGGTGCTGCTTTGCTGGGAGCAGGGAATCTTCCATAATAATAATTAATCTTTTCCAAAAAAGCATTTCATCTTTCCAGCTAGAAGTAAAAAGCAGGAGTGGCTGGGGGCAGTAAAATGGGCAGGAGGAGTCAGTGGAGGAACTG
Organism: Struthidea cinerea; assembly: GCA_013397865.1. Lineage (NCBI taxonomy): Eukaryota > Metazoa > Chordata > Aves > Passeriformes > Corcoracidae > Struthidea > Struthidea cinerea. The sequence goes on along the minus strand of VZTI01002345.1, from coordinate 963,963 downwards.
AATAGAGGGAATACTCGTGGAGGGGGGGGAATATGAGAAGTCAATGCTGGTGTAATTTTAAACTGCTTTTTGAAAGCTCAGCAAGGGACACTCTGTATAAAGGGCAAACCTGGAGCTGTCAGATGGGCTCAGAGATCCAGGGAGTTTGGTTTCCATGAATTTAGGGCTGTGAGGCCCTGGGGCAGGGATTCAAAAATCCCTGTGCTGCTCTGGATGTCACTCTGAAAATTTCACTTTGCCATGTCAAAGGGATCTGACAGCGGTTGGGAGACTGTGTTGATATCTGCAGTCCCAGGATTCTGGGAGATCATTCCCAGAGTCATTTGAGGAGGTGGATCATTGCAGTTACACCAGTTTCCACTGAGCAACCAAAGTAAACTTGATCACTTGCTGAAATCAGTGTCGTGCAGGAGCCCTGACATGTAACTGCAGATTGATCCTGTTCCTAACTCAGATTCCTGTTTTCTCTGGGTAGGGAAATGAAGTGAGAGAATGAGCTGCTTTTGTGAAATGGGAGTAACTCTGACCAGTGCAGTGAACAATTCCTTTTTGTAGGTGTTACTGTGTAACTCCTGGTGTTCCTGGGAATGCACTCACGTGTTCCAGCGGGTCTGAATTCCCTGACTTCTCTCTCTTTGGTCACTTTTGCCTTTCACACATTGTAATTCCACATGTTTGGAATTACAGCATTAAAGATCTGTGCTCTCACATCCAAACCACAAAGCTTTGGTGAGACCAGTTAAATTTAGGCCTTATCCCAGGAAATAGTGGTGGTTAAATGTTGTGAAGCCTCAGGTCACTCTGATGCTTCCTGAGAGGATGGAAACCTGTGTGGGGCAAGGACAGGACCCCCTTCCCCAGCCCTGCAGTTTTGGGTTTGTGCTCCAAGCACAAGTGGCACCGCTTGATTTTCTACATTTCCTGGGTTTCCTTGCTCACAATTCTCAGGTTTCAGCACCAGTAACAAACCAAAACCTTTGGGGTTTGTTACCAGATGATTTGCTCTGTGTGGCCCCATTTTCCCTCTTACTCACTGTGTTGATCCCTCCAGTGCTCGATGAAGACAGCGTAGGAATTTACCTTCAAGACCCTGTGACCTGAGGATTAAATTGATAAAAATACCTACTCTTCAACATCCCTGAGCTGACTTTAATAGATTTATTAGATTTTTACCCTTTCCTGGCATTCATCAGACACCTCTTTAGACCCCAGACATCAAATCTGTCTCCTTGATCCTGCCAAAGCCTTTGGCAGATTTTCCTGGGATTTTGTGGTGATAATTTATCTGTGCTGAAATGAACAACTTGGCTGTTGCTGATTTTATCAGGCTGTCATTTAGTAGCCAGACTGGGATTTTCATTTTGTTCCAATATCAGGGTCTGGTAAGGGTTTGCTAAGGATGAGCTGCTGCAGGCCGTGGTTTTGGGGTCTGTATTTAACTGTGAAACACCTGCTGAATGACGTCTCTCAGTGTGAAATATTACACATCAGGGATGTGTAAATGTGGATTTTTGCTGGATGTTTATCTCATTTGCTTTGCTCAGAACGAGGATGAAAACAGAGCCAGCGAAAGCAAGAAAACGAAACTGGAAGAAAAAGCTCCCTCAGGACACAAGAATTCCAGCAGCAGGGAGTGAGTATCTGCTCTTCCCAGCACTGAGGGTCAGGGTGGCCATGGAGAGGATGGTGTTTGTCTTCCCCCTCTTCTGCTCTCTCCCACCCCAAGTTTTCCTCAAATAATTGGTAAAATTTCATTTTTTCTTACCCTTCAAACAAATTTACCTCAGAGCTCCTACAAGCAATTGCTGGAAATGAATTTCCATCCCCAAAAACACTGGCCAAGGACAATCGTGCTCCTTAACAAAGTGGGGTGACCCCTCCTGTGAAGGGACTATTTCCTTCCTGGTTTTCTCTAAAACACAGTGGGGCTTGGGTTTGGTCTAGAAATCAAAATCTCTGCTTTTAAATTAACCCCATCTGGTAATTCTCTATTTTGCAAGTTTTAAACTGGGATTAAATTCCTGAATTGGCTTTCTTTGGGAAGCTGATGGCACTGAGCTCTGGATCCATGGATTTAGCCTCCCATCTCCTTGATTTATTAGTGCAAGAAAAGTGCGAGTGGTACAGAATTAGCGGCTCAGTACCATTGTTTAGTATGTTCTTTCTGGATTCCCCACGCTTTTTGCAGCATTTATGCCTTTATTTGATTGATTCCTTGGTCAGTGTTAATCCGCAGGAAAGATTAAGTTTTTCCCGCTGCTTTTTAAAACTTCTGTTTCAGTTCAAGCAACTGAAAACTGGTGTAATTGTGTCATGGAAAATATTCCTGTCCCGTGAGCAACTGCCAGATCACAAAGATGTGAGAGGCTGCAGCACTTTGGGTGCTACAACTCTTGTTTGTCCCTTCTGAATTAAACAGTGTCTTACTGTTTGTTAGGAAACAGCTGCAGAATGAATGGATACATTTCTAGTTTGCTTTTTCACCTGATACTTGATTTTTTCCTGATATTTGCTTGGTTGCCAGTGCAGTTCTCTGAAGGACATTTAATTAAATGAAACAATGATTTTCTAGAAGTAATGTGTAGAAATAATAACGATGGGGAGGCAGGAACAGCCAACAGCATCCCTCAGCAGCCAGGTGAGAGTGTCCTGAAAGGCTATGCTGGGGAAGTTTCCCATTCCCTGGGTTCCAGAGGTTTATCTGGAGCATCTTTCCCTGGAGCTGTTGGCTGGCTGCTGTGCACAGACAGCCTGGCGCTGGCATTGGCTCCCACTGCTGAAATTGGGAGGGTTTGGGGTGGTTTTTGTACAGAACTGGTGCAGGGGTGTGGTTTTATGGTTAGAACTTGTCTGGTTTTGCCTGTGTTTTCAGGTCAGAACAAATGGAGCAGGGAAAACAAGTTCAATCTGGCTTTGGAGAAACCTATTCACTGAGAGGATTATTCTGCTTTTCTCCAAAGCTGGTTCTGACAGTGAAAATCTTGGGGGGGAATAGGTGTTTTGTTCAAGATTTAAAAATCAAACTTGTGTGTTGATTTTTTGGGGTTGTTTTTGTTTGGTTTGGTTTTGGTTTTGTTTGTGAAGGCAAGAAACCCAAACCCTGAGTTTGTTCCTCTTTGCCAGGTCTTCAAAGCCAAGTGCTGTTAAAGAGAAGGATTTGCTGCCCTCCCCTGCTGCCCCAGCCCTGCAGAAGGATTCCAAGCAGGAACACGGCTCCAGGAAGAGAACAGTCAGTCAATCCTCATCCCTAAAATCCAACAGCAACCCGGGCAAGGAGAGCAGCAGTGGCAGCAAGAGCAGCTCCTCTTCCAAGCAGAAGAAGACAGAGGGGAAGGGGTCCAGCAGTGCCAAGGAAGCCAAGGTAAAGGGCTGGTTCTGTCCTGATCTTGTCTTTTCTTTTAGTTTGAGCTGCACATCCATTTCCAGTTCAGTTTAAAATACCATTAGTTTAGATGTGCCTTGTTTCCTGTCACAGAGCTCAAGTGCCTTGGAAGGCCATAAATGAGAAGACAGCTTGGAGAGAGGGTGGAATATGAATGCTTGTCCTGCCAAATTCCTGTGTTAGGGGAGGAATGGGTTTAGTCATCCCCTGGTGACTGGTGCCGCCTGTTTATTGTTGCAGGGGTTCATAAGAACATCACTGGAAGGCTGTGTGCACACTGGAAATGGAGCTGTGAGGCTGCTCTTGTCTCCTCAGAGCAGAAACAGAACTTGGCCTGGTTTTTAAGGAGAGCAGGAGCTCAGTCCCTGCTCAGTGCTGGGATGGGAAGCTCTGGCTCTCATTTTATGACATTGTAGAAGGATTATTTCAGTTCCAGCTCAGCAATTTACAAAGCTCTCTGTGGCTGGAGAGGAGAAAACATGGCTGGGTATGGAGATGGTGCAGAAAATGGTTTGTAAGAGATTTAGGTTGGGAAGATCGATGTGATGGAATTTAAAACTATAAATGTCTCCAAGCCAGCTGTTAATTTGTGATACACTTGTTGTTTTATACTTCAGGTGTGCTTACTCATGCTTTTCTCAGAGGAGTAACTGCTCCTGTGGGGTTTTTTCAAGGCAAAGGCATTCAGAGAGAGTGTTGTTGATAGAAATCCTCAAAATCCTCCTCATCTCTGGTAGAGTAGAAAAACAGGATTTAGAAACAGTGACAGGGGAGGTGGAGGGAGGCATTTCCTGGCCCTGGGTATGTCTGGAAAGCCTTGGCTGCATCCTCCCCCCTGCAGTGAGGAGCCCCAGCCCAGCCCTGTGGGAGCCTCCTGGGAGCCGAGTTCTTCCCGGTGCTCCAGGGCAGCTCTGGCACCTGCAGCCTGTTCTTCCTACTTGGAATGGGGGAAGCCACGGGGGAATTTATCCAACAAATGCTCTTCTTGTAATCATGGCATGGGTTTCCCTTTCAGGAAAAGATCCTGAACAATTCCTCCAGCTGCCCTCCTGCCTCTGCTCAGGCCACGGAAAGTGCGAAGTCGAGGAGAGCCAAGCTCGTTTTTGATGATAGGTAAGGACAGAAAATTCCCTTTCCCTCTGCGGGGCTCTGGATCTCGAGCACAGGCAGCTCCCCATGGAGGAGAGTTGGCATTTTGCTCCACAGAAGATGTTACGTGCAAGCTCTTTGTCAAAGAAAATACCTTGAAAAGAAAATAATACAAATATTTCACCATCTTGTGCAGACTTGAGGTTTCAGTTGGGCCAGTTCAGATCTCAGCTTGCTCTGAAAGCACTTCTTTAAATCCCCTTTACAGATGAAATTATGTTTGCACCAAATATGAAATAACTTTCCGCTTAAGAACTTGCTTGAAATACTGTTTGAATTACCTGAAACTAGAGAACTAACTTGAAACTGCTTTTAACAATTTTGTCATAGTAGTTAACTAATTTAACAGATTCCTTTAAACAGTTTTATCATAGTGTAGCTTGAGTTAGAACAGAAAAAGCCCTGAAATGTGGCAATATTAAGAAACTCCAGTCATAAAAGGCCATGTAAGTGGGTGGCTCCAGCCCCTAAATCTGTGTCCTCTCTTGCAGGACTTACTCAGCTGATCATTATTTGCAGGAAGCAAAGAAGCTGAAGCATAATGCAGATGCTTTGGTGAGTGGATCTCCAGTGCCCACCCAGTGTGTGCCCCTGATCCTGGGCTTATTTGCTGCCTTTGCCATTCTCCTGCCCTCGTGTGCTGGAATTTCCTTGCACTTCTCTGCTTTCTGTTCCTGAACTGTTCCTCCCTCCCCGCAGTCGGACAGGTTCGAGAAGGCCGTGTACTACCTGGATGCTGTCGTGTCCTTCATTGAGTGTGGGAATGCATTGGAGAAAAATGCTCAGGAATCCAAGTCCCCGTTCCCTATGTATTCAGAAACTGTGGAATTAATCAAGTAAGCT
>VZTI01002345.1:907818-958273 GCA_013397865.1 Struthidea cinerea | reverse complement strand
TGAGAACATGAGTGTTTTGTGAATGATAAATGAAAGTAGTTTTTGTCTGGGGGCTGATCTGCTGCCTTTCTCTGCAGATACACTATGAAACTGAAGAATTACCTGGCCCCGGATGCAACGGCTGCGGACAAAAGGCTGGCAGTGCTTTGGTGAGTGTGCTGGGACTTCCTACAGTGCCCTCGTGCATTTCACACCTTTTATCTACACCAGCTGCTGTTTGACACTGAGCTCTCGGGTGTTCCTGAACCAAACACAGTAGATTCCCACTGGGCTGTACACAGAGATGAAGCTGTGTCTGATTGGGGATGTTGCCAGCAAGGGCCAAGGTTTTGAAACATTGAAGAGTGACAGCAGAAGGTGCAGCATCCTGAGCACTGAGCCAGGCATAAATCACACTGGGACTGGCTGTCAGTGACTGGAAGTCACTGGGTGGTGTCTCCCAAGCCCAGCAGCAGCACTGAGAGTTCCAGTTCCAGGTTGAGGCACACAGAACTGTTTCGGTTCCCTTCAGAATTTCAAGGTGGTTGTGGATTTTTTGGTTGAGTTACAGCTTGAGAGCTGAGTTGGCAGAGAGAACATTAAGAGCACAGCTGTTGGATCTTTGAAACTCACTGAGTAAGTGAGATAAACCTGACTGTGGTTTTTGTCCTGTCTTTGGGCAGCCTTCGGTGCCAAGCTCTGCTGTACCTGAGGCTTTTCAAACTGAAAAAGGAAAGTGCATTGAAATACTCAAAAACTCTGACTGAACATCTGAAGGTAATTGCATCTGTATTTTCTTAGAACATTAAAGCCTAATGGTATGAAAGCTCTACATCACTTAAGTGCCCAAATCCAATTTTCAGACTGCTACATGTGAACACCTGTTTAGAACTGGACTTGAAGGTGTATTAAAGCTGGGCAGAGCTTTAATAACCATAACACTGCTGGTCCTGGCATGACAACTCTATTAATTTGATCTTCTTTAATAAATGCAGTAGGCTTCAAGGAGAAGGTTGTTTGCAGTGGGATGTTGGCTGGGTTTAGGTAAATTCCCCATGAATTTATCTAAATTTCTGTGCAGCAGATTCTGAAGCTTGCAGCTCTCAATGCTGAGAGGACAGGCTCATCACTTACCCAATCTCTCAGATTTGGGATGTCTTTAATTGTTCAATGCCAGTGATAACAGATTCTTTTTATTAAAGGGCTGAAAAAACTAAAATGTTCCTATAAGGGGCAATGGACTACTCCAATACTTGTTTGTCTTGCTGAAATAATCCCTTAATTTGTGTTTTAGCCATCAGTAAAAAAAGGTATTTCCCCAAATTTCAGTTCACTGTGATATTATTGAGAACATTACGTGAAAGTACAACTACAAAAAATAATTTGGTCAAAAAAGAGCCAATTAAACAAACAGCTAAAATGTAACTTGTGAAAGCATAAACACAAAGCAGGTGAAATGTGTCTTTTTCCCCACACAGAATTGCTACAATAATTCTCAAGCACCGTCACCTGGTATGGGAAGGTGAGTGGTAAAAGCTGTTTTCTTTATTTCTCAACTCACAGGAAGTTTTCTCCATTTCCTGTGTGCCTGGGGTGCTCAGGGAGCAGCTTTTGGGGTAATTGGGTGTGGGTTTTGATCCATTTTTTGTCTAATTATCAGGAGGTGCTGCAGCTCTGCAGGGTTTGTCAGGCTAAAAGAGGGACAGTGTGCCACTGACCCACAGGTCACTTATCCCGGGGGGTTTTGGTGTTGAATTTAATGCTTCTCCCCCAAAACAAGAGCTTTAGTAGTACAAGTATTTGCAGGGCTCTCTGTTCCATGGTTTAGCAATTACTTCTGCTCTTTTAAGCCCAACAATGGACCTCTGATAAATTATTCAATGAGTTTAAGGAGGGCACTTCAGATTTCCATTGTGTTATCTGCAGTAATGTTACATAATGCAATATTCTGGCAGTGGAGTTACCAGGTAGCTGTAATTTTTTTGTTCTTACTCTTTAAGGTTCATTTAAACAATGAATTTAAGATTTTATTGAATTAAGAGATACTGAGGTTTGGTAATTAGGTTTTGTAAGCTATATATAATTGTTGGAGGATCCTCAGCAGTTCCCAGCTTGAGATTTTCATTTGTTGTAGGGCAAATCCTGATTTTTGGCGTGTGAAGTTGGGAGTGTTTTCCCATCCCACACCCTGAGTGTGGGCAGAGGGATCTTAGGGGACATCTCAGAGCATCATGTGTCTAAAGCTGGTGCATTTCTGCCTTTCCAATTCCGTCTTCCCCTCCGGGCGAGCAGCAAACCTGTCGGGATGCCATCTCCAGTCTCTCCAAAGCTGTCTCCAGGGAATTCAGGAAATTACTCTTCCGGGGCAGCCAACCCTTCAGGGAGCGGGTCCTCGGTGACGATCCCGCAGCGCATCCATCAGATGGCTGCCAGCTACGTCCAGGTCACCTCCAACTTCCTCTATGCCACTGAAATCTGGGAACAAGCAGAACAGCTCTCGAGAGAACAGAAAGGTAAGGGCTGCTTCAGGGGGATTGAAACCTCCAGAGAGGGCTGGAACACTCCCAGGCTTTGATTTTGTTGATGGTGCTCTGGGTGCTGAACCTCTGCAAAATCGGGGGGAAAGTGACACCTTGGATTGCGGGGATACCCCAGGCTGGGTGTTGTGGTTGTCAAGGTGGTGCTGGAGTTGTGACGTGAAAATCTTTGTTGTGTTTCCTGTAAAATGTTCAGAGTAGGAGGAGGAACTTGGTGCATTTCCCTTTCTGAAATTCTTTCGTGAAGACTTCTTAAGGAAGTTTGGCAGTACTTTATTTATTTTCAACTAGTGAAATACAAGTTTTAGAGGAAAACCAAGAATTTTGGCCATGGTTTAATTGTTTCCAAGCAGTCTTGTGCAGAAGAGTAAAGAAATGGATCAGGAAGGACCTTTCTCCTTGACTCCCCCCATTCCGCCACCTCTCCTCACTCCCCTTTCTCTCCACCCCAGCGATTCATGTTGGGAGCTGGAGCCTGCTGTGGTTACAAGTGTGCTCCTTTAACTTGTGTTTGTGCTGTTTTAGAGTTCTTTGCTGAACTGGACAAGGTGATGGGGCCCCTGGTGTTTAACACGAGCATCATGACGGAGCTGGTGCGTTACACCCGGCAGGGCCTGCACTGGCTGCGCCTCGACGCCAAGTGAGGAACCCAACCCAGCCCATTCTTCCGCTGCCTCTGATTCCTCTCCACAACACTGTGTCATGTCAATAAGGAAGACTGCCATAACACATTGCTTAGTTGACACTAAGAGCAAGGAATGCTTTTCCATGTCTCCCATCCTCATTTGTGTTTGTGTTTAACCCCAAATCAGCTGGTTCATGGACTTCTTCAGTATTCCCGGTTTAAGTTATTTAAATATTTGAAAATTATGCTACATAAAAGTTGTAGTTTTGCTGATCTGTCATGGATAGATCATTGGAATTCCAGTCACAATACATGAATAGTCAGTTTAAATCCTATTTATTTTAATTTTTTTAATTTTAATTTTGAAAAGCCCCATTTGGGGCTGATTTTAGCTATTTCTTCTTCCCTAAATTTCCCCTTTTGAGTACTTAGAAATTAAACCTAGACACTTTATTTAAGTACTTTGTGAGCTTTGTTACTCTGTAATGTCTTGTGGTGGTAGAGCCTGTAAAAGGAACTAGGGTTGATAGGTTCTAACGAGTAGGGACACCATACTTCTCATGCCTAATGCCTATGAGTCGACTAATAAATGACAACTACAGATTTATTATTGCAGAATTTGTACTAAATAGAAAAGTTCCAGATATTCTTCTACGTATTGAGATACTTCATTTAAATGAATTATAAAGAAATTTATATGGAAAAATATTTAGCTGGATCTGCCTTGGATTGTTTCCAAGGCAGCTTCAAGCCATCGATTAACACTATAACAATCACAAAACATTACAGTAATTTGCATTTAATGTAACATCCAGGTAATGGTGTAGGAATGACCTTCAGTCCGATGGGTGCGATGCAAACAGGAAAGGCTTTGGAAAAGGACAATCTCGTGCTTTTTTGCATCTCTTCATTTCAAATACCTTTTGTTTCCGTGCTTGTCACTTTTTGACAGTTACGAAATCGGGGAACTTTGTGGTTCCAAACCCAAGAGTAGTTCAATTCCTACCAGAACCATCATTTGCATCTTTTCCATTGACTGAGAAACCAGGAATCTTTAGTAGAACTCGAGGTCCATTTTGTCCTCTTAGGGTCTGCTGGGTGATGGACACTACAGGCTGGCAGTGCAGCAGCCACCGTGGGGTGGGAGCAGAGCTGCTCCTGCAGGAAGCACTGTTCTGTGCAGGATGGATGGCAAACTTGGCTTTACCCCGTGCTGATGAAGGTCCTGTTCATGTCACATAATGTCCACTCCTGAGGGGCCGCTGGGTGCCACAGAGGGTTGCTGGAGCTGCAGGTGGCCCCTCTCCGAGTGCAAACCAAAGTACCTTTCCACGTGAGGTGCTTGTCTGAGTTAAAGGTTTCAAATGCTACTGCTTTCAGTATTGCTTAGTGCCCCCAACATGTCTGGTGTGCCTTATGCCTTACTTTTAGATGAAGATTTTATGAACTGTTTACAAGATGTTTTACAGCAGGACCAGGTATACTGTATGCAGTGGTCTTCTGCAGTACTTGGGTAAAATTCCATTTCCTTTTTCAAAGCCCCGGTGTCTGTCACACAAACTGACTCATCGCGGTGGTCTCCTTCCCCAGAGTCCAACTCTGAATCCTTTGGAGTGAGATTGTGGAATGCTGCTTTGTTTTCTCTCCCATTGAACCCTTTATTCTGTACCAGATATGAACGTGCATGTTCAGGAAAATTATTGCACTAAATTTTTTGTGTAGGTGTAGTTAAGTGCCAAAATCACGGCAACCTCGAGAGAAGGAATAGAATTCTACGCTCCTTAGTACTGCAGTATGTCCTATGGGCTTTAAGAGTTTAGAAGTTTTGCAAATTAGTAACCTACTACAAGGTAGCTGCATCTTCGTAGAGCTTCCTTTGCGTCCCAGCGTGTTTTGTACTTCCAGAAAAGCTTTGCTACGTCCGGATTGATAAACGGGGAACAGACCTGGGGCTCTCCCTGACTCGACTCTTCAGGTCTGTCAGAGCATCCTTTTTATGGAATCACTGTGCAAGGTCACCTTTCTGTTAGTCTTTGCTGTTGGAGACAGAACTCTGTACCCTCAAACTCCCCGCCGTGGGCATGGGACACTGTCAGCCGTGTTTCCTTTCCTCCTCTGAAGTGCCTCGCACACCTCTGACGCTGAGAAATCCCTTGGTAGAAGTTGCATTCATGGGTGGGTTTGTGTGTAGTGCTGCACTAGCCAGCGTGGCTGTTCTTGGCTTGCTCCTTTGTGCACAGTCACCATTGCTGTCAGCAGGAATGGTCTCATCTCGGGGAATTTTTTTTCCTTAACTAGAGTCCCACAAATACCTTTTGGTGTCACGCGAAATTGGCCTCTTGAAAACGCATCGCTTATCCCTAGAGCAGTGGATCTTAGAAATTGGCTTCAAACAACCAGAAGGCTTTTTTTGCATTGTGTCAAAATGTGGGCCTGAGCTGGTTGGAAGTGTCCCAGCTGAAGGGTGAACTCCATGGTGGAATATCCTCTGGAGTGCTGTCCCAGGTGTTGTGTCTGTGCAGGGCATCCGCAGGGGGCTTGGGGATGGATAGGAAATCCCTTGTGCAGCTGGGGCTGGTGCAAACAGATCAGTTCAAACCTCACAATTCCAAAAGCATATCTGAATTTGGGATTGACCCTTGTTTCCAAGAGGAAAGTTCTGTACTTGATCAGATTTTGTAGCCAAAAAAAAAGCAAATACATCCTAGGCTTCCATCCCTCTGCCAAAGTAGGAGGGCTCTGTCCCTGTCCTTGGCAGCTCCCAGCACCACAGAGGGAGTGCAGGTCACAGCAGTGACTAAGGAGGGACTCCCCAGGCTTGGCTTCCCAAACGATTCCCTGGATGGGGAACGTGTATCAATACATATAAAGACTGTAATTTTAATTCCCTTGCTGATCATGGCCCCAGTTGGTGAATCTTAAAAATGGCTCAATCAGACTAGGCTTGCTCAGCTATCTGTGCTGTTTGACTTTGCTCTCAGACTTGCAGGTTCCAGGTGATAAAGGTGCAAACCATTTCTAATTCCAAACAAATCTTCAGGACACCAGAGTAAACCAGCCCAAGAGTTTTGTTTTGATTTGAATCTCAGCCATAAAGCAGAGCAGACGGACGGCTCTCCTTGGCTTCGATGGCAGTATGCAATTTGTATTGTATGTGTCTTTTAATATATATGTATATATATATGACTCAGTCTGTCCAAAGTATATGTTATACTTGTTTTTAGATTATGGTGCAACTGACTATATTGATATATTATTTATTGAGTGCTGAGTCACCATCTTATTGGTGATAAATATTGCATATTATCCAGGAGTGCAATGTATATTCCTTTAGATTGCTGAGGCTTGATTGCTGTGGTAACAAAAAATGCCCTGAAATGTATTTATGAGTGGCCCCAACACACAGAGTCAGAATTTACGGGAATGATGTAGCACTTGCCTGGGGCAAGTAAAATAAAGCCGTAGGCAGAGAATTATGGAGTTTGCCCAAAAGGCAAACTGCTGGAAAGAGAGAGAAACTACCTTTGCTGTATTTAATGTCATTTTCTGAACAGATCTTTGCTGTCACTGCAGTGTTTCTATTGAGGCAGATCCACAAGGGCCTGAGCAAGTCAAGTTTGAATTACCCATTGGGGAGTAAACAACTTCCAAATTCTTACCTTCCCGACAAATCCTTGGGTCGGGGTTGAAATTTCTCCCTCTGATATGTCAGTGTTCTGGAAAACCCCTATTCCCGAGCAATGAGGTCAGTGCTGGGCATCCCGAAGGACAGGGAGGAGCCAGAGCTTTGCTCGCCAACTCACCCAGATCCAGAGCTGTTCCAGGAGGGGTTTCCCAAGCGGGAAGTGTCGGTGGGAATCGTGGCGTGTCCGAGTGTGTGAGGGTTGGTCTGTGGTGCCCGTGGGGAGGGAAGGGGCAGCGGTGCCGCCGGAGCCGCTCCCGGCCGGGCTCCCCTGGGCAGCTCCGGCCCGGCCCCCGGCTCCGTGGGGGCAGCAATTCCAGCAGGGAGCTGGGCTGGCGGTGTGGCTGTGCTTCCCCGCTTTTAGTTCCGCCTGGGAATTGAATTCCCCGCGGCAGTGTGCCCATCCCTGGGGCAGTCTCTCTCCCTCTCCCGGGACACTTGGCATTCCACATCCCAAACTCTACTCCCAGGACCAGGCATGACTTTCCAAGCACAGTTCCTGACATTTGTATGTGGTCCCCCTTTTAAATTGTTTTAAAAAAATTTTGTATATGGAGGATAAAGTGCTTATATATTTATTAAAAATCCTTTATCTTATTTCAAATTATTATTTGGTGAAGAAGGGGTTTTTCTTTTGGGGGAGGGCTGGGGAGGGGAGGTAACTTTTAACCTGTCACTTATAAATGAAGCCCTGATTAATCCTACAGAAAGGTACTATTAGTAACGAATGGGATGTCTCTGTTTTATGCTTTGTACATGACAAGTCCATGTGTTACATTTTGTTTTCTATCAAAAGATTTGGGCATCTGTCTTCAACCAAAACCGGAAAAAAAATAAACAAACTGTGATTTTATTTGTTGCAATACATTTGAAATTTCAAAGGGTACTTTGGGGCTCAAAATTAGGATTTCTAAGTCAGTATGTGCATTTCACGTAATAAAGCTGTTAATGGTGAGCAAAGTATTATATACTAACTAGATTTTTTTCCACATCTGTATAGTATATTCTATGTATTTTGTGGTATTGAGATTATAGAAAGTTTAGTGTCTGAAACATGCGTTTAATGTGTATTTTTAAACAAATTTATGGCAATTAAAATATTTGGAGAAAAGGGTATCACATTTCAATTTGTAAAGATCTTTTTAACTACTGTGTCATTAAAATGCTTTGTACAATGCAAAACTGTAACTGGAGAAACTAAGTTTAATAAATATCAAATAGATTTTCTGTATTAAACTTCCAACCCCCTGTGCTTGCATCTGTTTTGTGAGGCATTCTCCTCCCTGCAAGGGCATTTTTAGGCGGAATTTTCTTTCCTTGATCCTATTGCTCTGTGAAACAAAAGAAAAGTAGCATTCAATGTGTGTCCAGACTTGATTCTTTTTTTTTTTTTGTCTTTCAGCCTCCAAGTCAACATCCAGCAGATCAAAACAGCATTTTGATCAATTTATTTTAAGACAGGAGATAAGGTCAGTGGCAAAAGTCAGTCTAGGACATGTATTTCAGTAAATTTGATTAGAAGTAATTAGAAGTAAATAGTTTTTCTTCCACTTATCGCTGGATATATTGGGATATTGGAATTGTTATCAGTATTATCAGTTTGGCTCCCTCTTTCTAACAGGCCTTTATCTGAGGGCTGATAAGAGCTGGACTGGTAGGAGATGGGGCCTGATCTACTTCATGCTCTTGCCAGGTGGAAGGATAAGTGTCCAAAGTCTGGCTGGAGCTGAGCCCCAGCTCTGTGCTCACCGTCCCCTTTGCTCGAGATACAAGGAAAACCAAGCTGCTTTGCTGAATACATCTTTTAATTCACACCTTCAAATAAATAATAGGAAGCATTACAAAAAAACCAAACGAGCAGGAGATGCAGAGCCCTTTTATTGAGCTTGGCCAGAGGCCTCCTGAGGCGTGGCTGTGGGAGGAGATGCTCTTGAGCTCTTTGAAGTCCTTTTATCAGCACATGTGACAGAAATATTAAATACTCTGATTGCTCGAGGCCCTTCCAGCTCCTGAGCAGTCAATAAATACATCCCAAGTGCGTGGAGCATGGTCAGCAGTAACAGTGCAGCCTGTGCTTGGTGCCAGCTCACGCCGAGGCCGTGGAGAGGAGGCAGCGGTTTTTCCTGGAAAAAAAAACCCATCATGAGGCACGGGGGGCTGGGGCTGCCACTGCCAGGCTCAGCCAGGGGGCCCAGGTCCATCTCTGTGCCCCTGTGCCAGCAGTGCTGGTTTCAGGCACACTGTGTTCCCCTCAGCTATTCAGTCCCGATTCATTTTTGGCCTTTGCTTTCCATCAGAACGCCAAACTGCTGCTGCCCAGGGCTGTAGGCTCGTTGCAGTGAAGGGATGGGCAACAGCTGCAGTGCTGTCCACGGGCTCCTGTTCTGGCTGTACCTCCTGGAGCTGCTGTTCCAGCTCAGCTCTGGGTCAGCAGAACCCAGGGATGCATTTCAAACACAGCATAGCAGCCCAACCACCCTGTCTTACTTACTTACTTATCCCATTTATTTGTAATATAAAATAAACTTACTTAGAATAATATTCATTAATAATAGGATATAGTTATACATTACTGCTATTCACATGTAATAGAAAATGACTGTTTTCTATCCTGTCTCTGAGTGCTGGTGTACACAAAATCACCTTTCAGTCATTAAGTGATAATTTTAACTAATCAATTTAACTACGTGTAGTTGGACAATTTGCTCATGTCTAGTGAGAACTAAATAGCTTTTTATATTGTAGTTGTTTTTTAAACTATGAGCTTAAATAATCACCTTAAAGTGATTAATTTCGGGTAAGATATTAATACAGGCTTTTTCACTTTTCATCAGTACATGCTTTAAAAGGAAGGATTAATGGTAAGGCCTGTAAGTTGCCCAAAAGCTGTCTGGAGCCCTCTGTTCTCTTTGCCCAGCCAGGTTATTTGGGGTTGCAGTGAAAGGACTGGGGCTGGCACTCAGGAGACCTGGACTCTGCTCTGTTTGCTCTGCTTACTAAAGAGTCTGAGTCTGTTGCCCCATCCCTGTTCCTGGTATCTTTTTTTATGCACAGAGTGACCTCTGGATCCCGTTCGGATGAGCCCAGGTGGGAAGTTCCTCCCCATCCCGGCACGCTGAGCGTGGTTACCTGCAGAGCATGGTGAGGCACTCGCTGTTGTCCCTGCACGAGGCTCCGATGGGTCTCAGGGACACCCCTCTCCAGAAGGGCGTCATCCGCCGCTGCCGGGGACTGCGGGGCTGGGCGTGGGGCTGGCTCAGGGACAGGGACACGCTGTGGGTCTGAAACAGAGCAGGGCGACTGTCAGGACCTGTGGCAGCTGCAGCGCTTCCTTGTTCTGCTGCTGAGGTCAACTTGTCTTCATTTTAAGTGAAGCACTTGAAATCTTTCTGGTTTTCAGATCGCAGCACCCTCTGGTAAAGCATTGCTTGCAGCCCAACCCCAAAAAAATACGGACCGAAATTAATGATGGTTTTAATCTTCTTAGGAGGGAAGGCAGAATCACTGGCTGAGCTATGGCTCAGAGTAGCCCAGTATTCACCAGGCAGTAACTCTACATTTTTATGATGCTGAATCCTCTAAAAAGCCCTGCTGTCACCTCTTAACTCCTGCCAGTTGTCCATCCAAATCATAACAGCTTTTAAGGACTGCCTGTCCTTTGAATTAGCCCTTTAAATAGTTTATTTCAATATTATCTCAGTTTACCTGGCTGAGCAGCAGTGAGCAGAGCAGAAGGGCTGCCATCACTTTCCACCAGTGCATCTTCCCAGCGGGAGCTGTCACTTGGAGCAGCTGTGGGCGGAGGAGGCACGAAGAGCTCCAGTCAGGACTTCCCAGGCTTTCAGCTACATTTTTATAGACTTCATTCTCTTATCGTTGCATCAGGTGCCAGTTATTACAGGACCAAAGTTCGCTTTGGAGCAAGAGGGAATTGCTAAGTCTACATCTGCTGCAGTGATCTGGTTCAAGGCCTGGCTCGAGCTAATGATTTACTCCCCTTCCACTTGTACTTTGTCTGGTTAGTTGTGCTGACCCCTTGTGCCAACTGTTCCTTTTTTTAAAGCCCACCAAAGATGTTACCAGAACTCTATGGTCTATTTGTAAGCAAAAGGGCAGGTGGCCCAAATTATTATGGTCAAGATCAAATTTAACTTCTGTAGCTCTGAGTTAGCCAACCAGGGGTAAGGGTTGTCTTGCCAAGCTGATTTGGAACAGACAATTGTGCTTTTGATTTGTTTCTCACTCTTGGTACATGAAAGAACCATAAGGAAGTTGCTTAACCTTTATTTCCAGGCACACAGTGCTCAAAAAGCAGGTGTAACACTTTCCAGCTGGGTTTGGGAATGTAAAGTGTGTGATAACTCACAGAGCTGTTCTCCCAGGAATCCAAAGGTGTCAAAGATAATCATCTCTAGGTAGACAGCGGAAGAGGTTGCTCAGGGCTTGTCTGGAGCTGAGGAGCTCTGGTGTGCAGACTGTGGTTTCCCTGGATGAGCCATCTCTGCCCCTGAGCCGTGTCACTCACCATCAGGCTTCCAAAGGTGCCGGCAGCTCCCATGGGGATGGAGGGGCTCTTTGTCATTGAGAGGAAGCTTCAGTTTTTCCATTGGGGAGTGAGATTGCAGCAGCAGAGAAAAGTGTTCGAGCAGAGTTGATACTTCTCATCTCCTGTGTCCTCTGCTCACACACTTGTGCTTGTCCCAGTGTTTGTCTTGCTCCTCCTCACCTGTGGGATCTTGTGGATGGAGCTTGAAGCAACCTGGCCTAGTGAAGGCGGGGAGAACTGAAAGAGCTTTAAGGGCCTTTCCAACCCAAACCATGCTGTGGTTCTGTCTGGCTCCCACATCTGTCCCATGTGCCCCACATCTGTCAGGTCAAGACATCTGAGATTGCAGAGTGACATAGAGAGTTCCAACTTACTTGTGTCATTGTGTGCAGGTTTTGGAACATGCTGTTTTAATTCAAGTAAATACTTTATAGATAAAGTAGTATGTGTATGATGAACTGTATTTTAGCTAAATTGTAAATACAGATCTGGATGTCGCAGGCTCTATTTCTGTGATTGCTTAATATGAAGGCACAAGTGCCAGCGTGGAGGGCAAGTGACTTAGATTAAGATAATGCCGTGATGTCAGATGATTACCCCTTAGCCCAAATTTCACCGGGATTAAATGAAAAACCTTCCCAGCACAGTCTACAACCACTATTGGATTATTCCCCTCCTAGGATGGTTCTTACACACCTTCCTCTGCCCTATTTGTTTTGCTTCTCTGGGAGAAGGAAGCAAAATTTTCATTATTTCACCTTCCTGGATCTTAAGAAGGGAAGGAAGTGGGACAGTAAATCATGGCAGACAAGTAGCTGAACTTAAAAAGTTTATTTTATATTTGGCTGGGATTTTCTCAGTTGTTTTTCCCATGGAGTCCTTTCTTTTCATGCACCTGAGTTCTAATTTCTGCTATTTCCACCAGGCATTAGTGTAGAACAGAAAGGAGGACAAGGCAGCAGCAGGAGCCCTGACTTCATCCCTGGAGCACAGGATTTGGAACAGCAGCAGAGCCCTCTGTAAGTCATCATCTCTCAGCTTTTTTGGCTGGGCAAGGCTGGTACTCTGTGAGGATACATCAGAATTTCTGTGTCCTTCTGGGTCACTAATAGCATCAGACTGCCCCTGTCAGGCAGCAAACTGCTCTGTGCAAGAAACTGGGGAAAAAAGAGTATAATTGAGCCAGTCCTTTCCATGCCCACAATTCCCAGAGGCCGGTAAGAAGAGCTGTGAGAAGAGACACAAAATGTTGCTCTGTTGCCACTTCTAAAAATTACCCAAAAGAGAACAGAAATAAATGAGATAAGTGAAAACTTCTCAAGCACCTTGTTCAGATTCTGAAATGCCCATGGGCCGAACTCCCACTGCCACGGGTCCGGCAGGAGCCATCCCAGCTGGGAATGGGGCCTGCATCCCAGGTAGAGGTGGGCTGGGCAGGGTCAGGATGGGTGGGCACGATCACAGGATGGCGGGGCAGGGTCAGGATGGCTGGGAAGGTTTGGGATGGGGCAGGGGATGGCCGGGCAGGGTAGCAACAGGCTGCTGGTGTAGCAGCTCAGTGCTGACCCTGCCCATCGGCGCTGACCCTGTCCCTCCCTGCTGACCCCGCCATGGGGCTGACCCTGCCTCGGGGCCGGCTCACGGCCGCCGTGCCGCTGCCCCTGTGTTTGCATTAGTCTGGCCCCTGGGCCAGGCACAGTTCAGCTGTCTGGGAGCTGGGACCTCGTGAGAGCCCCAGAGAGCTGCTGCCCTCCAGCAGAGCTGCTGGGACACCACAGTTGAGGACTGGGCGGTGACTGAGCTGCCAAGGCACAGTGAGCAGGACACCAAGTTCTGAATGAAACATCTCAGGGAGAGGGACTTTTATACAGGCAGACAGTGACAGACAAGGGGGAATGGCTTCCCACTGCCAGAGGGCAGGGTTAGATGGGATATTGGGAAGGAATTGTTCCAGTGAGGCCATGGCACACATTTCTCAGAGAAGCTGTGGCTGCCCCATCCCTGGAAGTGTCCAAGGCCAGGTTGGACAGGGCTTGGAGCAGCCTGGGATAGTGGAGGTTTGGGTGTGCAGCAGGTGGGCTGGGTGAGCTCTAAGGTCTCTTCTGGGATAAATCTGCCTCTATGCATCTCTGCCAGCTCACCACCACAGCAGCCAGTTTTGCTCCCCACTTGCTTAAGCTAGAAAATAGCAGTGACCCAAAATGCAGTTAAGTACAGAATATTTTTGGCACAACTTGGGAGCACTGGCTGATTGATTTTATTGCTATTTATGCCAACCTCGGGCTGTGCTTGGAGGAAACACAAGAGGCTGAGCTCAGTCTTGTGTGCTCTGAGCCCCAAAATACTCCAGCACTGAGCTATAAAAATTGCATTGCCCCAGCTTCCTGAAGTGAGAGCCTGAGCATCATTGTCTTCTTGACAGCCCAGCCCTGAGCACGCGGGGAAACTCACAGAGGGAAACGTCATTCCTGCCCTGCAGATAAGATAAACTCCCAGGACAGCTACAGGAATAGCACAGCAGGAACACCAACGTGTTGCTCTGCATGGGGCGGGAGCTGGAAGCAGTCAGTGGAACACTGGGAGGAAAAAATTAGGATAAAGGAACCAGCCAGATGTTCTGAGCTTCCAACAGTCTAGGTGTTTCTATACTCAGAGCTACAGGGTGCATTTGTCACATATTTAAGCGACTTTATTACCAGCAGCTGGTTTTTAATCATCTTCAGGCATTAAATAGCCGTTTCTCCCGGCAGCTTTCAAGAAGGTTCTAATGCAGCGTCTTACCACTGATCAGATATCAGAGTGTAGTTAATCACCCAATTAACATGAATATAACTAGGCAATTAGAATCACAGGATCAGAGAACAGCCCAGGTTGGAAGGGACCTTGGCAGATCAGCTGGTGCAGGCATTTGTGGGAAGGGAGCCCAGAGGAGGTTACCTGGCACCCCGTCCAGTCACCTCCGGAAACCCCCAGGCTGTTCCAGGGACTGATTGTTCTCACTGCAAAAATTCCTTTGTTACACAGAGATGAAACCTCTCCTGGTGCAGCCTGTACCTGTTCCCACTCACCTTCTGCCTGGGGCTCCTGTGTAGAGCGAGCCTCCAGCCAGAGGTCAGGGTTCATCCCAAATCCCAAGCCACCAGCCAGCTAATCCAGCTTTAATCAATACCAAATCAGGGAGTGTTTGTTTTTCACAGATCTCAAGGCTGGAGGAAAAGCAGTGGCCAGTGATGGGAAAAATACAGGGGACAAGGAACAATTTCAAACCACCCTTTGCTGCACTTTATATTGAGGAATATTTCAAAGAAGCAAGAATTACGAAGGCTGGAAGTGCTCTGAGATAAAAACATCCGAGCACATGGAACTTCAGCCTGATTATCTGCCTGTACAGAGAGAACCAGACAAGGGATTTGATGCTCCTCACCTCAAACAGCTCAAGACACGGATTTCACACAGAGTCATGGGGCAAAGTTACAGTTTATTAGCCAAGGCTTATCTCCCTGTTAATCCCCTCCGGCCACGGGAACAAGCACAGCAGGTCCCCAAGGAGTTCCGGAGCCACGTGGTCACTGCTCCTGGTCACTGCTCCTGGTCACTGTTCGTGGTCACTGCTCGTGCTCGTAGTCAGCCGGGTTCTTCCTCTTGAGCCGCTCGAACTCCTGCGTCCCCCAGGAATAAATGAGGTAACCAGTGGCCAGGGCTGTCAGGGACAGAGGACAGGCACGGTCAGGGGACACCAGAATGAGGGGACACTCCATAAAGGGACAGTGGAACGAGGAGATACTGCTCTAAGGGGATACTGGAATGAGGGGACACTCACAATAAGGGGACTTTCACAGTGAGGGGACGCTGCGGTAAGGGGACATTCACAATAAAGGAGCATTCGATGCAATGAGGGGACGCTTCTAGAAAGGGACACTGGAATAAAGGCATTTCGTAACATGGGGACACTGAGAAAAGGGGATATTCACAATATGGGGACATTGGGATAACGGAATAGTCACAGTATGTGGACACCGCAGTGAGGGGACACTGCACCGCGCACGGCACCGACCTCCTGCTACAAAACAACGACCCACAACCTCCCCCTCAGCCCCCGCAGCCCCCCTCCCCAAATTTACACTAGGAAGGGGACATAAAAAGGGGGGGAATCCCCCCTGTACTCACGGGGCACCACCTTCAACACCTGGGAGGTGAAGCGGCGGCCCACGTTGGGGATGCCGTGGGACAGGAGGTTGGGGAAGGCGCGCTGCTCGAAGGGCGACAGGCTGTAGGTGATGACATGGCGCACCCGCGCCAGGTTCCCGAAGTGCTTCCCCATGGCCGCTGTGTCCCCTCGGTCACCGCGCAATGGCCACCGCGCAATGGCCGCCGCCCGCCCCGGAACCGCCTGGGCGGCGCCTTCCGGGGCACGGCGAGCCGCGCTTTCTGTTGGTAGTAACCGACAGAGGCAATGAAATATGCGTGCGATAAACCACAGTTATACTGAAGCGCGTTTTTAACACGCCATTTGTAATAAACGATGTGCGCCATAAACGGGCCCGGCTCTGAGGGGAAGGCGGGAGTCGCGTGAGGCACCTGCGCCGTGGGGGGGGCGGTGCCTCAGCGGGAAACCCGCCAAAAATAAATAACGGAGAAAAAAACACTTTTATGTGGCGATTGCGGAGTGCCGGTGAAAAATAAATAGTTGTCGGAGAAAAAAAACCCCCACTTTCGTGTGGCGATGGTGGAGTTCCGATGAACAGCGGGAGTGTCTGAAGCAGAAAATCGTGGAATTATGGAATAGTTTGCGCTGGAAAAGGCTTTTAAAAGTTAAATATCCCGCCACACCCCCCCCGCAATGAGCATCGTAAACAATATTGGAACTGTTATTAGAATGTATGAGACGTCTTCCACGTAATTGAAATTATTATGTATTAGACATCTTCAATATTACTGGAATCATTAATAGAGTATATTATAATTATTAGACTATATTAGATATATTCCATATTATTTGAATTATAGAATATATTCAACATCAAACTTAATTATTAGAATGGATAAGAATGGTTAGAAGATTAGACATTTTCAACTTTATTTGGATCATTAGGATATATTAGACATATTTACCATTATTTAAACTAATATTAGAATATATTAGATTTGTTAGAATATGTAAAATATCAGCATTGTTGGAATTATTATTAGAATATATTAGATAGGTTCAGCATTATTTGAATTGTTACAATACATTACACATATTTACTATATTGTTATTGGAATTATTGGAATATATTAAACATGATCTCCATTAATGGAATATTAGAATATGTTAGGATCATTGGACTACATTAGGTATTTCACGATAATTGGAAGGATTTGGGTCAGGAAACAATGCCATTTATTTTCTTCTCTGGCAGGTGAGCAAAGCCAAATTCCCAGAGTTTGAAGGGAAGAGCAGGAGTGACACAATCCAAACTCACCCAGCTGCCCACGGCGCTGGGACCAGGAAGGTTTTATGCGACACCAAGATACTGTTTTGAGCTTTTGGCGTCAACCACTTTGATTTCAGCGGTCAGAGACTGAAACCTGGAGCAGGATCTCCACTTTTAGGGCAGATTTGTGCCTGTTGCACCTCCAGGAGCTCTCCAGATTCACCCCAGCATCCGTGGATTCAGTGACCAGGTGAACCATCGAAGTGACACTACACAGCAGCCTCTCAGGAGCAGTCCCTGCCCTGCCCAGCTGAATCCCCAGCCTCTGGAATTGCTCAGGATCTAAGGTAGGGGCTGGTTGGGTGGTTGAGTGTAGAAAGTTACAGCATTTATTTATTAATCCATTAGCAAGTCAATGTTAAAGGCTGTTCTGAAAAAGTTTTACAAGACAGTGCTGCTCCACAGCCTTTAATTGACAAACAAACAAACAAACAAGAAAAATCCCCACTAAAGCTGAGAGGTTTTGTGTGTGAGCCCCAGGTCTAGGAGGAGAAAATAAATCATAATAAATCAATCACAGTAAGAATTTGGTGTGGAAGCATCTAGAGTTGAGGCACTTGTTACCTACAGTTTCATTGTGAGAGGAAACAAGGCTGTGGCCCCATATTTCAGAATATTAAACCCATTCAACAGCATTTACGTCAACTTGTTTAAGGCTTTTAGAAGCCATTTTTGGGGATTAAGCTTTTTAAATATTTCTTCCTAGTTCAGAAGCCAGTGGCAGTGTGGCTGCAATGGACAGCCCTCTGCCCTCACTCCATGGACAGCTGCTCCTTGTTCTTGAACCAAATGAAGCCTCACCTGGTGCAAATTCTTACCAAAATAGTGCCTTAATTTAAATGTTCACAAATTACCCACAGCTGCCCTTAAATTCTTACCCTCCTTTTAGATGAGAAAGCCCAAAGAGTGCAACAGAAGAAAAGCAAAAAACAACGTGGTAACTCTTTACAGAACTGTGAGGAAGGGTTGTGTCATCCTGCTTGGAAGAGAATGAAAAACTGAGGAAATAATTCTAGCGTTAAAGACTTTCTTCTCGTCCTAGTCATTGCTGGAGATGTCACACACAAGGTTTCTGCAGAGGCAGAGTAGCAGGCACTGTATGTCAGGGTAAGTGTGATAGCCATTTATTTCTTTTTTTTTTTTAATCTGTAATAAAGCAGCTTAAAATAGACATTTAGTGGTTGAAACCTTTCCCCCGTTTTAAATGCAAAATTATCCTGATAAAAAGACACTATTTACATTTAATTGCACATTCTAGAAAGGCTGAGTGAGTACAAAAAAAATCAGTGCTCTGATGTGAACCCCTTCTGCTAACTCCGTGCTAAATCCCAGCTCCCAGCGTTACAGCAACGCTGCTCAGACGATTGTAGCTACAGATCTTGAGAACGCAAAGATAAAATCTGTACTTGAGAATGCAAACCCACCCCCCAAAGTGGAGCGAAGCAGAGCCCCCACTACCGGCAGGTGCACTTGGTGGCGATCATGTCCTCGTACTCCTTGTAGGCGATGGAGCCGTCAGGCTCGATGGTCAGCACGCTGAGCGGGCTGTACGCGGCCGGCACGCACGAGGGCCTGGGCACAGAGGGGTCCAGCCGCTCGTAGATGAGGGTCTGCACCACGGTGTGCACCGGGGAGCCGTAGCGGTGGCCCAGGGCACGGGGACAGACCCCCCGGCAGAACTGGGGGCTGTACCTGTGCGGGGCGATGATCCAGCGGTCCCACCGCAGCTGGCTGAAGCTCAGGCGGAAGTTGTGCAGCTCACACTCATGCTGAGGGAACGCGAACTGCTTCAGATACTCGCTCAGATTGTGAGGTGAAGTGGCTGGTGCTGCTTTCGGATTCTCATTCCTTCGCTGGCGAGAGGCCCTTTTACCCTGGGGGTTGCCTTGTCCTTTGTCACCCTTTGGAGGACCCACAAGCGGGCTGCTGCTTTGCCTGGCCCGTGCTGGGCTTTTCCTCCCGTGCCCCAGTGAGCTCCCGCGGTGATAAGCTTGCTCACTGGTGTCATTCAGATACAGCAGAAGGGAAGGGGGAACCAGTGTCACATTAACAGCATTTTCCAGTTTCGTGCTCTGTTGTGGGTCACCCATCAGACAAGTGAAGTTCAGAGCCATATGGACGTTTCTCCTGTTCGTAGCAATCAGAGGCTGGAGGAAAGAAGTCACATCCATCTCCACCCATTTGCGTTTTCGAACATCAAAGTGCAGGCTAAAAGCTAGAGAGTGGGAAATGCTGGGGCAAACTTGGCTGGGAAAATCATGTTCCTTAAGGGATAAATGGCATATGCAGGTAATGGAAGAGGAAATGGGAACAGATGTGTCAAAGGAATAGAGCAAGACAGACTTGAGTAAGTGCTCCAGAGTAGTAACACGATCCAAGTTGAAGAGTAAATCCACCGAGTGAACATCTCCTGGGAAGGGAAACAGATTCCTGTACTGTTAGTGTGTCTTATTTTTCCACCTAGACATAAATACTGTTGTAGTCGATAAGCAAAAATTATTCAGCAGCAGAAGAAAACAATTTAGATACCCTTCCTTACATTTATTACATGAAATTTCTGCTTTGGTCAGGGACATAAGAGTTAAGAAATTAAACACAAGAAAACCCCTGATTACAAGAGCTATTAGGATTAATTTCATTGAAAGAACCAGCACAGGAGGAAGTCAGCTGTTTAGTGCTGGTGTGCGGTAACAGGAACTAAACACTCCAGATGATAAAAACCATGAACTCCACCTCAGAGCGCTGTTCCTGTGCAGCAGTACAATGCTTGTGTTTATCTTTCTATGTTTATCTGTCTGTCACCTCAGTAGGATTAACAGCCAAGGATTTCTAGGTGCTGTTGTTGTGACCAGCCCACATTTAATAAAACCATGGAAGCATCATAAGTTACAGGGTGCCCAGCCATCCCAGTCCTGAGCCCGATTTGCAAGTAATTCTACTCTTCCCTTCAGGTTTTGGTCATGATTCTTCTCTAGCAAAGGTACCAGACAAGGACAGGAGTCTCTGGCCACAGGTTCTGGCAGTTTGGTACAAATTTTTTTACCAGTGCTGTGGTTTTTAGAAAAAAGCAAAACCAAGACAGGCTGTAGAAGGAAATGTGCTGCCCATTATGCCTAAACATTTTTTCCACTTTGCTTACTTTACTTAGACCTGCTTGTAGCTTTTTCTGACTCATGAGCAGATGAGTCAGCCCGAAACATCAGCCTGTCTTGTACGTACCACTTGCGTGGTGTTCCCCAGCCTGTGAAGTCTGAGCCGAATGCCATTCAAGGAGAAGTAGGTTATGAAAAACTCCTACAGTTTAGGAGAAGAGCCTCCGGGACTAAAATAGCAAGAGCTCTAAAGAAAGGAGGCATTTTTATCTCCTGCTGCCAGCACAGAACACACAGAAACCCCGTGTAACCTCTCCAGCCCAGGCACTGCACACCTACCTTTCCCCAGGTCCCTAAGGCGGTGCTCGCATTCCCAGCACGGGGTGAAGAGCCGCACCGTGTTATAGAGACGGCCTCGGTGCGCCTTGGGGATGCCCTCTCTGGTGGCAGACATCCTGTACAGCCTCTTCATGTACCGAAGGGCCCTGGAGTCCGGCTGCAGCCGCGGGGCCTCGCTGTGCCAGCCCCGGGGGCCGCGGGCGTGCAGCACCTTGAGCAGGGGGGGCAGGAGGGCAGGGGTCGGTCGCCCACCTTGGGGCAGCTGCAGCACCGCGCTGAGCTCACTGGCAGCATCCTCAGGAGCTGCCGAAAACCCAGGGGCATTCTCAGAGCCCCCCCGGCCCCTGGAGCGGGGGGTGTACTGGGTGCCAGAAGAGAGCCAGGGCAGGCAGCAGTACAAACACACACAAATCCTCCAAGTGCTCTCCATGCTCTTGAGGGCTGCAGAGGGGGAAAAAAAAAAAAAAAACACCTCCCCTCAAATAGTCAAGGAAAAACAAGAATGCCTCAGCCCCATCCCTTATATAGGTTGCAGCTGTGAAGTGTGAGAGAGGTTTCTTTCTAATTAGAAAGCAAAGAGATAGATCTGCAGCTGGCCCCTGAAACCACAGGTTCATTGCAGTTGGGCTAAGCCTTGGCCCTGAAAGCTTTTTATAAACGAGATTCTAATTCTGAATTAACCATTTTCACATGGGAAATTACAGGCTGGGAGCCCAGTGCCAGCCCGCAGAGGGAGCTGGGGAGGCGTTAGTGTTGCCTGGTCTAATTAATCCTGGTTTATTTGCAGGAATATATAAAGCTAAATATTACTGCTCTTAGCCTTTGGCCTCTCTCTATGTGCTTGTGGAGTAGTTTTCACCAGCTCTGAGCTGAACAACCCAGCCCCCAGCTGCTTACTGGGTATAAAGTTGTGGATTTTTTAAAGGAAGAAGTTTAGAAGCTGCTTTGAGAGCATCTTACAGGTAGCTTAATTTGGGGTCTATGTTGGATGTTCTCCCTCTTGCCTTGGCGTGCTGCAGTGGAAAGCTGAGTTTGCCAAGCTCGTTACTATCTCTTTCAGCTTCCCTGGTGTATTTTCCTGCCTGACAAGCTCTTGTTTACAAACTGGAGAGCAAAGAAAGCCCTGAAGAATCAAAATTGTGAAAAATGGAAAGCCTGCTGCTGTTACCTGCCCTGTTTGCTGCCTGAGGTGAGGTTTGAGATAACTTTCTGTACACCAGCTGTGAGTTATTTTTTCAGAATTTTTTTTATTGCTGCTAAATAAAATAACAGCTCTGGTCCTTCTTGCAGCATCTCTGCCATGGGATTCAGCTGTGGCTTTAAGGTAGGAGTAGGGAAACGATTTCTCATTTTGTTGGTGTCTTGTTTATTTTACATTATTATTGGATATGGTTGAGGTGCAAGTCTGGTGCTACAGATTCCAGAGCAGTGGGGCTGGAGGTTTTTTGTAATTGGGAACTACAAGTCATTTTCAGAAACCCTTTCTTGTCTAACTACGTTCCTTGGCATCAAGGCAGGGGCTAATTGCGGTGAGTCAAAAAGGTGGCTGAATTTACTTTGAATTAGAAGGTACATGGAACAAAAAGAAAAATCCCAACCTTTACACAGCATCTGCTCAGTGTTGGCAGTGGCTCACTGGTGATTGGGCTGGTTCCCACTTCCGTCTTCCTAAAATAAGCTCTATTTATTTTTATCTTAATGGGTCAGGGCTGCAGCTCCTAAGCGGAGCTAATGGTCTCAAGGGCATCCTTTAAGTTTAAGCAGGGTTTTGACTCATTTTTATGGGGGATTTTGGAGAGGGACAATCACTCTCTGTAGACTGCTTACAGATTTTCAAAGTGCTTTTAGGCAGGGCAATAAAAATTACTCAAATCACCATCCCACACTATGTCTGGAGGCCTGTTGGGTGGAAAAATGCTTCTTCCTTCCCCTTAGTATCTCCCAAAACCCCCAAAGCACTGACACTCATCTTTGGTGAGAGGCACACTCCCATTGTTATTGCTGCATTTTTAGGCTGCCTCCAACCTCTGGGTGAATTTCAGCTTTTCTGGCATTTGCTGAATCATTTTATTTGGTTAAATAGTCGTGGCTGCAAGGTCAGTACCTAACAATGAAACCAGTGAGTGCTCAGAAGGTAAACAAGGGGAAATCCTTCCAGGCTGGGGCACAGCCCTGTCCTGGGCTGGGAGCTGATGGTCGCCCACATTTAGGCACTCCCAGTTTTCCTGCACAGCACGCGCACAGCAACAGCAAAGGGTGATTGAACCTTTAGGCGACTTTGTCCTGCAGGATTAAGGATGACAAACCAGGTATATTTATATAGAAATAAATGATTTATCATGCTAATGATAAGACTAAAAAAACCTTAAACAGAATTATTTGCTACCTAAGTATGGGTAGCTAGAACTACTAGTATAGTACAGCGCACTATTTTTGAAACAAAATTGAAACATTTATATTAAAGCAGTTATATTGAGGCAGTTATACTAAAGATAGCAAAAAATATTAACTGGAGAATGGTGTTATTCACCCAGACCAACGACTGTGGGAAAATCTCTTTGGCTCAGTCCTGAGGGGTGTCCCCTCTCCAGGGAGGAATCTATCTCCACACACACTCCCAGAAGGGTGTGTAGGAAAACCCTCTGTTAAAAAGTGGGCCTGGGCTGTCAGTCAGATGTGTCTGGGCCGGCTGTGCCAGCTCAGCAGCTCTGGGTAAGGTGTCAGTAGCGTCACTCCTTTGTTCCTTTATCGGGCACTTTATCATCTGCCACAACTTCACCTCGCTCTCAGGGTATTTAACTTTGGGATCAATGAGTCAGGCTGAGTTTAGCATTATTCACCCCAAAAGCAGCGTGAACCCCTTCTCCACTCACTGACAGCTTTTCAAGCAGGGCACTGTTTGAGTTGTTCCTCCTTCACTCCAGGCAGAGCATCCTGAGCAGGGACTGCACCCCCGGCCCACGCCCGTCCCTGAGCCAGCCCCGCTTCCCCGGGACCCTGGGGACACCACGGGGGTCACAGCACGGAGGCTTCTGCTGAAAAGCAGCACCGAGGGGACAAGATCTGCTGCAATGTCCCCTGCAATGCCTCAGTGACACAGAAAGCACTGAGCACGAGTCTCAGGCTGCTCTGCTTCTCTGTGCTCGGGCAGTTTGTTTATTTAACAAATTGTGCTGCCAAGTGATCTCAGCAGAGCTGTCTGGGACCCCGGTGGAGCCCGGCCTGGCCCTGCAGCACAGACAGATTTTCCATCTGCCTGGCAGGAGCTTCCCTGCCGTTTCTCCCCACGCTGCTGAACTAGGTCAGGCTCTCGCTGCCTTCCCCATGCTGCAGACCTGGGCACAAAATCACCCCGAACCGTGAGTTCCCTGCTCCTGCCTGGGGCTGCCTGGCAGGATTGCTGTGTCACACCCATCCCAAAGCACAGCTGCCATGGGGCAGGAGCAGGATCAGCGGAGCAGCTTTTCCTTTTCCGCACCATCAGCGTCTGAGGAAAGCACTGTGGCTTCCCAGGCCCATCCGACTGGCACCGCGGCAAAGCCCCCGGGAAGCTTTCACCTGGTTTCCTATTTCACATGCAGTGCCTTGAGCCTTTTGGCCCACACCCAGGCCGAGGGGCCCAGCACGAGACCTGGTTCCTACAAACTTTATGGAAACAGGCAAAAAGTGAGAATTCCTATCTGCCCAATGTCCAGAGCAGCCCTCAGAGCAGTGTCGGGGTCTGTCCCAGCTGTGCTCACCCCAGTGCTAGAGGGGAGTGGGGCTGCGGCAGCCAGAGCTCTGCAGCCACATGGCAGCTTTTCTAAACCAGCCCTTTTCCCAGGGAAATGCAAAGCTGGTGATTGTTTGGGAAGGGGGGTTGTTCTCCAGGAGGTTGTTCGGTGTCAGGGAGCTGGGGCCGGGGTGCTGGCTCTGCAGGAGCTCTGTGGGACTGTCAGCACAGCACGAAAACAGCCCTGCGCTTCCTCAGCCAAATGTTCCCAGTCCTCCCAGGAGCATCTAAAGCGGCCCCAGCTCACAAAGCCAACTGTGTACAGACTTCATTTTTATGTTATATCCGTTCCCACCACGTGCCAAAAGCAAGCACAGGGGAAAGCTTAAAAATAAACCACGACAGCTCTGGGAAGGATGAATTTGGGCAGAGCGAGGAGTGACAATTCCAGCATTCTCCCAGTCAGCTGATGTTCTGCGCTGAGCAGAAAGGATTTTCTGGCTGCAGAGCTGCAGGGCAGGGTTTGGAGCCCTGCCACCAGGCACACGCCTGTCCCACGCCCTGTGCGGGATCCTGGTGGGGCCAGAGCAGGAACCCACAACCAAAGATGAGTCTGATCCATGCCAACCCTGGCAGCATCCCAGAGCATCCTGCTCCAGCTTCAGCTGCTGCTTCTGCTGTTCCTGCCTTACCTGAAGCAATTGCTGGGGGGTTGTAATTACTTTCCAAGCTTAAAACAAAACCCCAACCCTTTCCCAAGACAGAAGCATTCCTGCCCTGCCATCCCCATGACAAAGTTGTATTTTGTAGTACACATCGTCCTGAAGCACTGCTGAGGTACAAATTTGCATTTGCAGAGCTGCTGCTTCATGACTTCGTCCTTAAATTCAACCCTGGAGTGATTCGAAGTGAGTTTCCACCCACAGGACAAGATTTTCTTCCCTTTAATACTCCAGGATAAAGTGTCAAAGTTGTTCCCCAGTTGGGTCAGCATTACCCATTTCCTGCTTGCGTGAGCAGCGACCACAACAGAGAGGAGCAGCATCAGCCAGAAATGATCCAGGCGACCCCTGAGCCTTTCCTCCAGGACTGCAAGGGAGAGGGAGAAAGGGAAAAGCTCCCCAAGCATCAAGAGCTTTCCAGCCACATGTGCATAAAAGTCTCTTCCCGTGCCACGTGACAGAGGCAGAGGCTCAGATCCATTACACAATAATAAAAATATGCCTTTGGCAATGTGGAGCCAAAGTGGAGCTGCTGCAGGGAGCTCAAACTACGCACAAAAAGAAGTAAAACGGGAGTAAAAAGGACCGAAGTCAATCCTGCACAGCCCTCCCAGGACCTGCTGTGGCAGGAAGGTGCTGGGGATCTGCAGCAAAACATCTGCCTGAAGTGCTGGGGGTTGCCAGCGCCTGTCAGGATCTCACTGAGGAGATTAGGCTGGTGAGTAGATCCACTTTTCCTTTTTCTGCCTCTCCCTCCTCTTAACCTTAACTTTGAAAACTTCCCAAATAAGGTCTAAGTCACTGAGCACTCAGGTTTCCAAAGCCTGCACAGGAATCCATAAAGGCAACATTTGCCAGTTAAAGAAATAACACCACGAGGGAAACATTCCTCAGCCTTTGCTGGGAGCTCCCACCTCCTTCAGCCTGTCCCTGCATTGGGCAGCTGCCCAGGCGGGTTTGAGCTCGGGGCTGGGAAAGGTTTGGCACAGGAATTCCTGGTGCTTTTGCTCCAGGCTAGGAAAGGTTTGGTACGGGAATTCCCAGCGCCTGAAGCCAAGAGAGCGCTGCAGGTTGAGGACAGAAGGTGCATCCTCTGCTTTCCCTCCTTTGCCGTTGCTTCCCTGGCTCATATCAGTTAAATCCACCCATTTCAGCTGCTCTCTGTCACCGTCGTCACACCTGATTTTGCCTAAATCAGCCTTGCACCCAAGGGCTCCTTTTGCTTCCACCCCAGGGATGCTGTAGGGCAACCTCCAGAGCTGAGAATTAGGCTTATGGGGCTAATGATTATCTTGAATATTAATTAAGACACCTTGAGGTACACTAGTGAGGCAGAAAGATGGATGTTTAGTTTGAGAAAGCCTCGAATATTGAAAGGAAGTAGAGAAGAAAGTCACGGTGTTTGCTCACTGCTGGGTCCCCTCATCCTGCTCCTGCCTCCCTGCAAGCAGCAATTCCTCCAGGGTCTCCTATTCCCAGCACCACATGGCACAGGGTGTCTTCGCTGGCCAAAAAATCACCATCCAGTCACTGCACGTGCCACCAAACCCCGCACCTGGCAACCCTCAGGGATTTTCCTCTGGGATTTCAGCCCAGCTGCCCTGGAAGCAGCAGAAAGTACAGCTGGTCCTGACTCTTCCAGGCAGGATCTTTTCTTACAGAAACACCTCTTTAATGCACAACAGGCATTGGGCAAGGCCCAAAGGTCTCTAACCCTGGTGACAAAGTCATTGGTTAAAATGTCATTGGAAAATCAGCCCTGCTGCTGCACAGCCTCCTGTGCCGGGCTGGCTGCCCACACCACAGAGAGGGGAGATGCTGATCTGCTTCCAATTTGCTTTTTGGAGCTCATCAGACCTTCTACATCGAGGAACAGTTTTCCTTTTAAGGTGGAACAGCATGAGGTTTTTTCTCTTTCAAAAAGATTTCTCCAAGAGGTTATTTAGAGATCCTCTTGTGGATGTGGTGGTGCTTTGCATCCCACACACATTGCTGGGATATGGGATGAAGCGTTCTTGTGGAGCTGTTAATTAACACCAGCTTGGGAGCTGTGCCAGAGCACAGCTCCAGGTACTGGGATACTCCCCACTTTTCCAAGTGCTGCTCTCACTGACCTCCCAGCCTTGGGGGATTTTGTTTGCCACTTTTTATCCCATCAGGTCAAGGAGCTGGGTTGTCTCAAGGTACCAGAAGTGATTATGGTAAGAAACTTTCGGAGCACAAGCTGCCCTCCCACCCTCTGCTCCTTCTCGCACATTTCTTCTCCCCATGAGGCATTCCCAACTTTTTTCCAGGTTAAGCTCCACAATGACATTTTTCCCTGCCACAGCTTGTAAGTGTCATCCACCTCCAGATGCCTCTCACTTCTCTGCCCCGTTGGAGGGGTTCCTGGGAAGCAGGGATGCAGCTTTCCTTGTGATCTCCCACTCCATAGGCATTTGAACATTTTGTTTGCCTTTCCATTAACTCAGAAGCCTTCATTCAACTTCCCACATGAACACTGGGTGGTGTTTTCCATCTCACAAGTGCATTAAACCAACGCCTTTCAGCAGCAGCAAATCATAGCTGAAGAACCAAGGGGCTTAGCAGCCAAATGCAGCCCTGGATCTGGTTTGCATTTCCCTCTCCTCTGCATGTTCTTAATTATAATATCACAGAACTGGGGGCTCCCACTGAGCATAAATATGTAGGATCATCTGGCTGGATTTGGAGCATCTAAATATGCATTTCCACCCCTCAGGAGCCGAGAACAGGATGAGAGCTAAGGCCAACGTGGAATTTAGCCAGTGCTTTAAGCATCTTATTTCTAGTGCAGGAGTTGCACTTAACAGTACTGGGGAGCTGCTAAAGCTGAGCTGCAGTGGGGAAGGGGATGAGGCTCAGCTCGAAGGCAAAAGGCCTGGCCCAAATCCTGCCCAGCCTGTCTGAGCCCTGCCCTGCATCACACGATGGGCTTTGTGCTTTGAAGAAACCCCGGTGACCCAACCACGGGCACGTCGTGCTGGGGACGCTCACGCCAAACCCCTTCCCCTTTGCTTTCTGCACCCCTTTGCCATTGCTCCTGGTGCTTTGGGGGAAGAGAGGCTCAGGGAGCAAAACAAAATGAGGGATGGACACAGATACAGGCTTGGAGAAGAGTAAGTTTGATAAAAATATTGGTCTGACCTGGAAAACTCCTTGAGCCAAGTCTTTGGAATCACATCACACCAAAGCAAACAGCTCCCCCACCCTGCCAAGAAAAGCCAAATTATCTCCCATTTTCGTGCAGATTTCTTCACCAGCCCGTGCCAGTGGTGCCCACACGCTGCTCCACATCCCGTCTCCTCCCCACAGGCTGTGCCATGATCTCTGCAGTGCTGCTCCTCTGGACTGTGCCCTGCGTGGCAAACCACATCCTGGGGGGCTTTGCCAAGCGGGAGCTGCAGGAGGGTGCCCAGCTGGCCTGCAGCCTGCCTGGGCCCCCCGGGCCCCCCGGGCCCCCCGGCGTGCCAGGGACCCCAGGGACCGTGGGCAGGATGGGCTTCCCCGGCAAGGACGGCAAGGACGGCCAGGACGGGGAGAAAGGCGAGCACGGCGATGAAGGTAAGAGAGAAGTGCTTCAACACAGCAATGGGAAGGTGGAAGCTGTGGTGCAACAGCCCCTTCACAGCAGCACCTCATGGGAAACTCCGCCAGAATTCCCACTGTCCCCCCTCCCAATGGTCCCACTTGTCAGAGGGCTCCAGACTCACACCATGTCCTCCCAGCTGTGTGCAGTTTCTGTTGGCTTCATTTTGTGACACAGTGAGGTTCACCCCGTGCTGATCAAGGCTCTGCAAAAGGACACAAGGAGCTGGTCTCTGGTTCCTGCTCCCAGGAAAACCAGAGCCACCTGAGAAAAGGAAGCTGCCCAGAGCACTGTAACGGGACAGGCACTGGCCCTGCCGGACCTAATCCAAAGCAGACAACAGCCCGTCTTCAGTCCTGAGGCGGGGCTGTGCTCTGGATGCTCCCGGAGCCAGGAGGCAGCAGGAGCAGCCCTGTGCGGAGCAGTGATTTCCCTCTGCCACGCTAGAGAGCACTCCTGCCTCAGCAACGCCAGCGAGCCCAGCCTGCGGCTGCCTCCCTTCTCCCACCCTCAAACCGGGAATCTGGAGAGCAGATTTCCAACCGCAGCTGCGTTTCGATCTGCTCTTGCTACAGCAGGTCAAGAGACACCGCATAAATCCTCACGATTTTGCTCCTATCAGATACCACCGAGCAGGAATCACTGCCAGCCCAACTCCCTTTCCATCTCAAGGCAGCCCCTGTCCCTGGTGTTCGCTGGTTCATCCCCCAGCTGGGCTGGGCTCTTTGCCACATCTAGATTTACTTTTGCCTTGTTTTTAAAGAGTTTCATGCTAAATGTAAAAGAAAAAAAGCAAAGTAAAAAAAGAGATGTGAGATCAAAAGTACTCACCTGCTCAAAGCGAGGCTCTGAAAGCTTCACAAACCTGCCCCACTCTGTAAAACCCAAACATTTAATGCTTGTTCTTTAATTCCTCCTTTTTCTCAAGCGAGCCAGATAATGGAACCAGAGTTCCACTCTGACCACGCCAACATCCTGCCTGCCCCGGGTGGTCAGTCCGGACAGACGTCCAGCCCCAGGTGGGATTTCATTGGGATTCTCACACCAGCAATGGCTCCCTCCTAAATGAAATCCCTGCTGCAATGCTCTAACCCCCTTCCACCCCCTGTATCAGCTCTTTCCCTCAAAACTGATAAGGAAAATTGATAAGGTCATTTGTCTTCCAGGTCCCCAGGGCAGAACAGGAAACCCGGGCAAGCCAGGCCCGAAGGGGAAAGCAGGAGCCATTGGCAAGGCAGGGCCCCGGGGGCCCAAGGGTTTAAAGGGCAGTCCCGGGAAAAACGGGGCCCCGGGGAAGAAAGGGCCCAAAGGGAGCCAGGGTGAGCCGGGGCTGCCGGGACCCTGCAGCTGCAGTGGCAGCAAAGCCAAGTCTGCCTTCTCCGTGGCAGTGTCCAAGAGCTACCCCAGGGAGCGGCTGCCCATCAAGTTTGACAGGATCCTGATGAACGAGGGAGGGCATTACAATGCTTCCAGTGGGAAGTTCATCTGCAGCATCCCCGGGATTTACTACTTCACCTACGACATCACTTTGGCCAACAAGCACTTGGCCATTGGCCTGGTCCACAACGGCCAGTACCGGATCAAGACTTTCGATGCCAACACTGGGAACCACGACGTGGCCTCTGGATCGACCATCCTGGCGCTGAAGCAGGAGGATGAGGTGTGGCTGCAGATCTTCTACTCAGAGCAAAATGGGCTCTTTTATGATCCCTACTGGACAGACAGCTTATTTACTGGATTCTTGATTTATCCTGACCAAGATTATCTCAGTGAAGTGTAGGATGAGGAACTATGGGGAAAAATAGGAAATGGGCCTCAGTCCAAACAAAGTGTGGCCTTGCATGGGACGTGTCTGGGACTACCAGATGATTCCACATTTGCCTGTGGGATTATAAGGTGACTGCCCCCTGTATTGGCTATTCAGACTTTTACCTGATGTCATCAAGCCCACTGGACACCAGATTTCAGCAGCCTCATGAATGTCTCCATCCCAAAGCCACCCATTATGTATTCCATGATTATTCCAACAAGCCATGGACATGTAACTCAAATGCTGCTGCAGAATGCTTTGGTTATTACATGGTTATAATAAAGCGTGAAACCAACAGTGATTTCCTAAAGCTGAGCTGGGCAGTGCCATTGATGCTGGAGATTGTGTCAGTGGGCCTCCTCCCCTACACACCAGCACGATCCTTGCTAATGGAATTAGGCTTTTCCAGCCAGTTCAGAGTCAGGAATTTGTCAGATGGAATTCTAGAAGTCCATCCCAGCCCCATCAAGGCAGTTCTAGCAGCAAAGGCATCTGGTGTGCACAGGAAGTGATTAAAAGGTCTCATTTTTAAGGTTCAGGGCTCCTCTCAGGGCACAAACTGAACACCACTGGTGTCCCTCAGAGCAGAGAATCAGAGTCACAGAGGGGTTTGGGTCAGAAGGATCTTAAATCCCATCTTGTTCCACCCTTGCCATGGGCAGGGACACCTTCCCTGGATTTCAGCCTCATCTCCCAGTGCTGGGGTCCTTCACAAATAACACTCAAGAGTCAAAGCATGAACCTTCCCTGCAGAAACAGCAGGACTGCAATGAGGAAATAGGATTGTATTTACAGCTGTAGAACCTTAGATGTCTTCTAAGGTTGAGATCAGATGTTGGCAGAAAGAGAAAACCCTGCTGGCAGTGTGAGACACTTCTAATGAGTCGTAAACTGACTTTCTCTTGCTTTCAAAGCCCCTTCTTTTCTGCCCTCCAAGCAGCAATGGGGTAAAAGACTTTCACCAGGTCTTGCATTTTGATGTAGGTGTTGGGCAGGGAACTGTCTTTCTCCAGGGAGAAGCTGAAGGTAGCTTCTGTTCAGTAGGTGGGAGGTAGGAAACACTGGAATATGCCAGGCGTGCATCACCCCCTGAAACACCTGCACAACGTCCTTTAGTGCGTTGCTGCAGCTTCTGACTTTCGCACTCTGATTTTCTGAGTACCTATCAGATATTTAGGACTGGGGTAAGCATTAACATGAGGATGCTTGTAATCCCAAGAAAGAGACAAAGGCAGAACTTTAATTAATTTATTTTATTGTTGGCTTTCAGAGCAGTGGAAGAGACTGGCCTTGCTGCCTTAGGCAATCTTTTTGCTGGTCCTTTTGTAGACTACACCAGAAGAAGTAGAAATCTGGAACAAAGAACAAACCAAAGCTTTGGTTGAACAGTGTAATCAGAGCTCAGGAGTCCAGGGGAGCAGCCCTGGCTCAGAGCCTGTCCTTCACTTAAGACTTTTTTCTAAACTTCACATTTTAAGCCTGCTGCTCTTGAGATTTTAATTTGTGTTTTAGGAACCACCCTGGATCTGTGAGCACTCACCTCTACCAGCTTCCCCCCAGAAATCTCTGCAGTGTGGCGGTAGTTGGGGAAATCAGCTACAAGTTTCCCATCTTCCATTTGGACAGTTGCCTGTAGGAGAGAAAGGGTTCATGTTGCTGGGATTGCTGGAATTTCTGTTACGGGACATTCTGTAAACACCTGCACACCTGGTGCTGGGAGTTTGTGGGACAGAGGTTGTGTGTTGCACCTGTGGCCTCATGCACAGGGCTGAAATCCTTGGGCTTTAGTTCTTGCATGTTCGCAATTTAAATAGAAAAATGTTCGTGTACCAGCACCTGTAGGGTCCAGATCTCCACATCACTCGTTAACAGCTCTGAAAATGGTCCTGGCAGGCAGCCCAGGAATCAGGGATGATGGAATGAGGGAATCCCAGGATGGTTTGGGTTGGAAAGGGCCTTAGAGCCCCTCTCATTCCACCCCCTTCACTACTCCACACCTTCACTAGGCCTGACACTGCTTTGCTTTTCACGCTAAATCCAAATCCACCTTAGGCTGTGGAGCTGAAGAGCTCAGGGAATTTACCTTGAACTTCTTGCCTCCCATGGTCTCCATGTCTGCCTCCTTGCCCACAGTGAAGCTGTTGGTGGTGGTGCGGCCTCCCGGGAAGTGCTGTGTCCAGGTGAAGTCATTCCCGTTCTGCACCACCTCGGTCACGATTTTGCAGTTCCTTCCCATTTCAGCCTTGTCACTGGGGAGACCTTAATCAACAAAACCAGAGAATTTATCAAATCTAAGCTGAATTTGAACTGAAGGATGGCAGTGGTGTGTTTGTTCTCAGAGCATCTGATTTGCGGTTCATTTATTATTTTTAATTTTTTTACAGTATCAAAGCTCTGAGTTGAAATTACTGGTGTAAAGAAAAATATTGGTACTTTAATGCATTTGCTAAAATAATAATCTTGATTTCTTTTCCCTGAGAAAAAACACAGGAAAAATATATAGACACAAAGGACATAAAATATTCCCTTCTCCTTAACCTCCACATGCAATGCTTGGAATTTAATGCTTGGGCCTTTGTATTTAGCTGCACATACCTATTTTTATATTTGCTCTTGCTCTTTAAATAGATGCACATGGAATCATGGAACAACTTGGGTTGGAAGGGACCTTAAAGATCATCCTACCCCCTGCCATGGGCAGGGACACCTTCCACTGTCCCAGGCTGCTCCAAGCCCCAATGTCCAGCCTGGCCTTGGACACTTCCAGGGATCCAGGGGCAGCCACAGCTGCTCTGGGCACCCTGTGCCAGGGCCTGCCCACCCTCACAGGGAAGAATTCCTTCCCAATATCCCATCTAAACCTACTCCCTGCAAGTTTGAATCCATTCCCCCTTGTCCTGTCCCTCCATCCCTCGTAAAGAGTCTCTCTCCATCTTTCCTGTAGCCCCTTCAGGCCCTGGAAGGCCACAATTTGGTCACCCCAAAGCCTTTCCTCTCCAGGCTGAACAATCCCAGCTCTCCCAGTCTTTCCCCAGTGTTTTATCCAATCCATGCCCTGCGCCCAGCCCAGCCAGACTCACCAATCTTCTGCACAAAGGCATCGTAGTTCTCGTCGCCCTCGAACTCGTATTTGCCTGCGAATGCCATTGTTCCCTTGGGATGTGCCTGGGAAAGTGGAGCAGCAGCTGGATCAGAGCAGAATGGATCAGATGGGCTGAGCCCTGGCTTTATAGACCAGCCCAAGCTCTCAGCCCACCTGGCCCACACCCCTTGGAAGTAGAACTTTATGGCCCCCGTGAGTCACTCATCGATGCCATCGACCTGTGCGAGAGCCAAGGTTATCAAGCAATTGTACATCCTTGCCAATAACCTGGGGATCAGCAGGAATCAAGGCCAAAAGCTCCGTTTTCATTTTAGTGCAGATTTAAACAAAATGATGTCTTTTTACTTTTAAGATTTCACTGGTTTTGCATTCAGGATGGAATAAAGATAAAATAAAAATGGACCATGCACCAGTTCTCAGCTCTGCAGAGAAGCACCTGGGGAAACTTGTGTCACCACCACGGTTTGCTTTGCACTTTTGATTTAAAAGTGGCTGTAAAATGACTCTGACTGTCCAGCAAGCATATTTGACACTTAGTTTGTTAATTAAAACTCCTTCAGCTTAATCCCAAGATTGCTGAACTCGGTGAAAGGAAGCTTCCTTTCCCAGCTGGACCCCACCTGTAAAGAGCAAAGCAGCACCAGCACGGGAAGCAGGGCAGGGGTGGCACATCCCCGGGAGCCTCAGTCCTCACTGCTGTGTTCCAGAGGGACCTGCACAGCCTTGGCAAGGAGGTCCATGAACTCAAGCCATAAACTCTCCTGCTCACATAAAACTTGCAGGGGACAATTCCACTGGCAGAGTAACACCCCAGGAACCTTGGGAGAGAGATCAAGCTGGATAAGGAAAGCAGCCCAGTCCTGTGTAAAGGGAAGGAGATAATCAGATTATATGAACAGTACTTGAGCTTTTATGCTCCCTGTCCATAAAATCAGATTATATTGTAACTGTCCCATGATGAGATATAAAAATGCTGACAGCTCCTCAAGTCTCCAGCACTCCGACAGGGGGGAATGTGGTGGGCACAGAACCAGGGTGGGTCTGTAGCTCAGGAGATTCCCAAGGAGTAACTGTTTGACTGGGTGGGTCACTCTTGCCCCACACTGAGCAGGAGTTTATTCACCTCAGAGGAGCTGGACATCACCCTGTGCTTGGGAGAGCAGGTGACAAACACCCATCCACACCATAAAGTGTTAATAAATGATAAAAGTGGTGCTCTGCCTGGTGCTGGGGGTCAGCATCGCTCAGAACAGGGTCTGAGCACAGATCAGGCCTGGGTCTGTCTGTGCAGTTTTTAGCAGGCACTGAGGATTTGCACCCCTGGTTCTGCTCTCTTACCCTGAAACAAATCCATGTTTCCATTCCTGCCTTTTCTGTTATAAAGTGAAATGAAATTCAATGGAGTCTTGGAGAATGCAGAATGTCACTAAACAATCCTCCAAACACAGAGTCAGGACAAAGTTTATTCCAAGAATAAAGGAATTGAGTCCCTCTGACTTTACTAAAGTGACATCACTTGCACAATCCATCAGGTCAGCCATCCAAGCCCCTGTGTCTTCATTTCCAACTAAAACCAGCTGGAGCTGTGCCAGGGAGGTTTAGGTTGGATATCAGGAAAGGTTCTTCCCCCAGAGGGTGCTGGGCACTGCCCAGGCTCCCCAGGGAATGGGCACGGCCCCGAGGCTGCCAGAGCTCCAGGAGCATTTGGACAGCGCTGCCAGGGATGGCCAGGGTGGGGTTGCTGGGGTGTCTGTGCAGGGCCAGGGGCTGGAACGGATGATCCCTTCCAGCTCAGGATATTCCATGATCCCATGATGTGATTCTGCTCGTTACAAGGAGCAGTTATGCAGAAAAGCTCAGCGCTGTATTTGAACGTACCAGGATGATGTAAATTCCAAGTGTGCAGCATTTGGAGACAGTGAACAGGAATAAGTTGTCAGAGAAGTAAAACTCTTGTGGAAACTCATCCCCAAAGGAAAAGGTCATCCAAAGTGAGCAGTGAATTCCCTCTGCCTCCCGAGTCAGCTGCCTCTGATATGCAAAACAGCTGAGTCTTCAAATGCTGCTGGGAACAGAGGGAGCTTTAAGGAGCCAAATCAAAGCCTTGGATATCTTTACTTTGAGAATTTACTTGCACGAAATCATAAATACCCTGGTTTTGCATTCCTTTTGTCTGTGGAGCCCCTGTGCCCTTGGGTGGCTCCCAGCAGCCTCCCAGGTTTATTAACCTTTCGGGAGAGTTGCAGAAAGCCAGGGAGATTCACTGGGAGACAAAACGGGGATGAGGGAGGTAATTCCAGCAGTGACTGAAGCAGGCAGTGCTGGGCTTTGAAGTGCTTTTAGAGCTGGATTGCAACTGAGCTGGGAGTACGGACTCAAAATATCAGCGGGAACTCTCCAGTGACCACAAAGTTCCATTTAATGACTCCCTCCGAATGGAATTGCTGGGGAAAGCCTGCGCAGCCCTGAACCAGCCGTGTCTGGCAGTTCTCCGGCAGCCCTCCCTAGGAAATGCTAATGATTATTAATGCCTCTGGTACTCAGAGTAATCATTGCTAATGAATTCAGGATGAGCTCATTTGGCCTTAATATGCAGGGTAATTCCAGGGGAGTCCTGTTACGCTCGGCCTTGTTAAGTGCCCATTTAGTCTGGTCCGAGGTGTTGCCGCTCTCCGGCCCTGAACAGCAGACAATTCATCACCAGGATGGGGCTGAATTATTGAACAGCTTGGACAGAGCCCAAATACTGAACAGAAAGGCCCCTGCCAAACTCCACAGGTGACACAGCACAGAGCCTGCCCCTGCCCCAGGCGGGACACGGCCTAACAAAACCAGGAGAAACAGGAGCTCACCAAACGTTCAGAGACACCTGCAGGGGAGGAAGACACAGATCTTCCAAAAACCCCGTATTTCTGGGGACTCCCTAAAAGAAAATTCAATTGTTTCATGTGACAACACTCTATCAGGAGAACCTTCAGTCTGTCTGGATCTCCAGAAAGGAAATTTCCAGAAAACAAGACAAAGGATTCATTTAGGCTGCACAGGCTAGCAGAGCTTATGTAGGAAGGGCTTGGATCCCACCGGTGTTCCTGATCTCCCAGTGGAACCTCAGGGGGCCTGGGCTGGGAATTACAGAGACAGAAAACTAAACCTGGGGAAAATGTACCTGATACCACAACTTCTTGGGAATTTAATTCCCTCCTTTCTCCAGGATTCTTCCCTTTAATAAGTTATCCTCTAGTAAATGTTGTCAGTGGTATCCAGTTAAATGGGATGGGGATGGACAGCAGAAATGGGAATTATCTTGATTTTTAACATCTACAACAGAAGACTTTAATTTTGTTAAGCCAGTTTGGATCTGTGTATCCTGAAAAGGCACAGGAAGACTAATTTTGGCTGCTCTCGATTTGGCTCCCACAAAACTGCTCAGATTCCTTTGAAGTATCATTGGATTAAGAGCCACTGTGGAATATTTTGAACTCCAATGGTTTTAGTCTAATATAGACAATATTTCAAAGGTTGCTAAAGAGGAAGATACAATTCAACTTTATCTGCAGAGTCTGCTGGTAAAAAACTGAGTTAAAATCCTCCCTCTCTGGATTTCTTATATAGAAATATACAAAGTTCTAATAAAGTTAATTCTGAACCTCACAGTTAATAACTGACAGCCCTAAAGACAGGAATCATTGCAACTCTTCTGGACTTTTCTGAGCAAACCCCAAAGCCACCCCCTTTATCTACACAGTTCATGGGCTGTGCTGTAAAGATTTTATTACTCGATTATATCTATGTGATTGTCCTTGCTGACACATCAGATAACACAGCTCCAAAGGGACCTTATCCTCCAGGGAATCTAACTGGGATTTCCTCACATGGCTGTGGCTTCCAACTCCCAGAGAAAT
Source organism: Struthidea cinerea (assembly GCA_013397865.1). Taxonomy (NCBI): domain Eukaryota; kingdom Metazoa; phylum Chordata; class Aves; order Passeriformes; family Corcoracidae; genus Struthidea; species Struthidea cinerea. Next base: position 921,140 of record VZTI01002345.1, on the reverse strand, counting down.
CCTGCTGTTCCAGAACACATCCAGCTGTGCTTCCTGGAGCTCTGGGGAAGCAAAGGGAACATTCCATTTAAACACTGCTCTTTTCTTTCTCTGAAGGCACCTCTGGTTTGCAGTTGACGTTTTGGTATTTCCAAGTCCCCTCCTGTCTGTGTCACCCTCTGAAGCCTTTCCTGCTCCCCCTTCCCCTGCAGCTCACCTGGGAGAAGGCTCAGGTGGGGCAGGGCCTGCCTGGAGCTGGGGAGAAGCCACCCCAGGAACCAACCAAAGAAGGATTTGATCTGAAATAATCTCAAAGGCAGACAGGGGAAACCAATATTTGAGTGAATTTTTCTTATGCCAGTGCAGCGTTTAGCAAGCGCCCCACTGAAAATACTGATCCAAGTCAAGTGTGCAGGGACAGAGAGAGTCTGAGCAGCAGAGGAGCATTCCTTTCCCTGAAATACAAGAAAAGCCAGTTTTCTTTGCACAGAAAGCCTCTTCTGGGCCTCAGCTCTGCTTTGATGTGTGTGATTCACAGCAACATCTCACTGCATACTTTCAGCTCTTTGAAATTGTTTATATTGCCTCAGATACATCTATCAGGAGAAGAAAATACACTTCTGTGGCAGAGAAAATACACACATTGCACGTGCCATTCCTTCCCCACCTCCACACCAAGCAGATCTTTGCATCTCCTTGTTCCAGGAACTGCTTTTATTACATCTGGTGTCCCTCTTCTACTGTTTGATTTATTCCTGAGCTGCTCAGCACTGACTTGGCTCTTATTAATCAAACAACATTGATGGAAAAGTGGGAAAATGAGACTGGCTTGGTAACAGCTGTGATTTTCTCAAACCCTGGAATGAGCCACATTTCTCTTAAAGATTCCTTCCAGAATCAGAAGAAAAATCTGGAAAATACTTCAAAATCTGAACTTCTGCTTAAGAGTTTCTTTACTCCAGAGTACCAAACAACAGCTGTTTCCCTCCTAAACCCCTAAGAAGTGCCAGATTGGCTCAGTGGGTCAGAGCAGGGTGCTGAGAACACCAAGTTTGTGGGTTCAATGCCTGTATGGGCCATTCACTTAAGAGCTGGACTTGATGATCCTTGTGGGTCCCTTCCAAATCAGAACATTCTGTGATCTAGAAATTTGTGTATTTTTTAAAACTTGATTTTTAATCTCAGCTTGCCTTTTTCAATGGCTCAGACTGGTAACACACAGATCACTCACAGGGTGTTTAAAAGCCTGGATGCTCAGCTCAGTGACTGGACAGGAGCCAACTTCCCAAAATTCTGCTTCCTCGGGCACAAAATGCTCTTGCAAAATCTGCTTTTGAAAAGAATTTGCATCCAGGAGTAATGCAGGATCCTGGCTGTCCCTGTGGCTCCCCCGGTGGTTCCATAGCAGCAGGATTGGTCTGACAGCCAGGTGAGCTCACCTGTGCTGGCCCACAGCACCATCCAGTGCCAGCTCCGTGCTGCTGAGCCCTCCCCTGGCAATTCCAGGGGCAAAGCTGCAGCTCGTGTCCTAAAAGGCAGGAGAGGTAAAGGAACCAAAATACCTCAGCTGTCCCTGCATCACAACTGGGGTTTGTGTCACATTTACAAAATTCAGGATCACAGGATCACAGACTGATTTGGGTAGGAAGGACCCTGAACATGCTCCGTGTCCAACCCCCTGATGCAAAGTCTGGGTGCACAATGTGGATTTTGAAGCCAAAGGGGAAGCTGTTGTTTTTTTGTTGATCTCAAACCCATCAATCTGCAATTCCACAGAGCTTTTCTACCAGTGATCTGTACTCAGGGCCTGTTTATACCCTGGTTTCGGGGAGATTTTTATTTGCCCTGTTGCCACCCAGCACTGTTTGCAAGCCAGGCCTCACTAAAACTCTTTGGCCAGGGCATTGGGACCTTCGGAGCCCCGACCTTTGGCTGCCTCCCCCTCCTCTCCCAAAATAAAACCTTGCAGGTTGTTGGTACTCCCTGCTGTTCTCTGCTGGCACAGGGCTGAGCCAGGGCCAAACCCAGGATCTGTTTTCCCTCCCCTCCCAAAGCTGGGAAGCAGCTCGGGGATGTTTGGGCTGTGTGTCCCTGCATGAGGGAGGAATTCCCACAGGGCGGCAGGGAATGAATCCCTGCAGTGGCTGTTGGAGTGATGCTCACAGGGGCAGGAGCAGCAGGAGAGGTTTGTCCAGCCCCTGTGGTTAAGGACTGGGAAAAGCAGGAAGACACATGGATGGGAGCTGCAGGGAGAGGCTTCCCATCCCTCCTCTGCTCCGGAGGAAGGGGGACTCAGCCAGGATTGACTCCAAGGGGTCAGCACAGCACACGGGGTCAGGAAGCAGCTCCCTGTCCCTCCTGCACTTCCAGCAGGAGCCAGCCCAGCAGAGCCCAGAGGCTGCGGCTCTGCCCATCCTGGGAACAGGAACCCCAACAGGGCGAGACACAGGGAACGCTGCAATCCTTCAGTGCTAATTTAGGGTCTTGTTTGAGAAAAAATCCTCCTCCTGCAACAATGGCTTTGTTCTGAGAGGTTTGGTTTTGTCTGGTCAGTGCCTGCTCTTTTAAGTCATTGTGACCTACATACAGAGAGGATCCAAATGAAAAATTAAAGAGAAAGAGCTCTCTGTGACACTGCCTGGCTGAGCCAGCCCTGCAGTTCCATGGCCTCTGGATTGTTTTCTCACACAGGGCCAGATATGAGTTGATATAAATTTTGTATGGTTGGCGTTTTTTCTTCATTACCATATGAATGTTTAAATATCCCTCTTCAAGGAAGAGTTTACCCACTGAGTGAAGGGATGGACACACCCTCACTAGTGCTGTTATCCTGATCATATAAAGAAAAACCAAGCCTGGGGCTGTGCCTCTGAATCAAACCCAGCACTGAGCACAGGGTGACGTTCTGGGAGCTGACACCTCAGTTACCCTGAGCCCCAGGGTCCTGTGCCAACACACAGCACAACAGCTTGGTTAAAATCATTTTCCCCAGGACACTTTGATGAGGTTTGGACGGCACAAGAAATTACTCTGGAGATGTGGAATCCAAGCCCTGCTCTAACTCACATTTAAATCAGGATTAGTGGGACCATGACTCCTGCTGACTGCTCATTAAGCTGGGTGAGATCAGCTTGGGATCAGCTCAACTCCCAGGAGCTGCAAACTGATTTCATAGCCCAAAGGTCTGTTCCACCCAGAACAACCCAGGCTCTGGGCTGAAGCAGAGCTGTGCCGCTGCTCCAGTCCAGGCAATCCCTGCCACAGCTGGCAGAAAACCACTTGCAGAAACAAGAAAATACCCAGGGGCTGAGGTGCCCTGCAGGATCCCGTGCTCGGTGCCCTGTCCTGCAGGGCAGGGCTGTGTCAGGCTGATGCTCCTGTGGCAGGGTCTGCACAAAGCAGGGCAGCTCCCCCAGCCTGGCACCTTTCCCTGCTCCCAGAGAACAACAGGCATTTCAGCCCAGCCAGGGGAAGCAGCTGGCTGGGGGTGAAGGAAGAAGCAATTAGAGTTTATGGGGATCAAACAAGCCCCCATCACTCCTTGTACTTGGGGCTGCAAGGCCAGCTCGCAGCCACCTCGGCTGCTGATTGTTTTTTTGACAGGAATTGCTCCCCAAACAGTCATGTTCGGTGATTATTTGTCTCCTTCCCTCTTCCCCTGATTACAGCCAGACTGGGACATCCCTGATCCGCATAGAAATGAATATTTGAAAAGCCAGGGCTGTCCTCCAAGGGCCCTGTGCACCATTAGGCCTCCAGATTTACTGCCCCACCAAAGGCCAGGGGGGTAATGAGGCAGCAGCAATGGGCTACGAATCAGGAGAAAGGAGCTCAAAGAAAGGGATTTGCCTTGGTGCATTCCTGACTGTAAACTAAAATTATCACTAAGGTCCTGCCTTTATATGAGGAATTTTCACCTGATTTTGTAGCCCCACTCCCAGAGCCTGCTCGGCACTGTAGCAGCTCCTCTTGACTCAGCAATGCCCTGTTTTGCCTGTGCTGATGAACAGGAAGCACCACCATCCAAAACCACATTTAAACAGGGCTTTTGCTGTGTCACGGTGGTGGATGAGGTTCTGCTGTTTCCTGGCTCTCTGCAGGAGAGGTTTGCCCTCGCTGCTGAGCAGTGACTGCTCCCTGTGGGCCCTGCCAGGAGCACAGACCTGCCCAGGACTCTGGGGGAAGCACTGGCATTAACCGCAATCTGTGCACCCAGGCTGATGCAGCTGCAGCAGGAATGCTAATAAATGCCAGGAATCGTGTCCTCCCTGTGGAAAACGTGTCCCAGCCTCAGCACCTCCACAGCTCTCTCCTGCTGACACCAGAGCCCTGCAATCCAATCTCTCCAGCCTGGGCCCACTGGGGCACCTTTTCTCCCACTGAACCATGGAGAGATCTGTGGTGCTTTGTGTCTCCATGTGCTCAACCCTCGGAACTGACTCATGTTTTCCCTCATTTGGGAATGATTCAATAACTTCCTTTGGCCTGACCACATCTGACTCACCCTGGGTGACTTCAGAAATTCGAATCAAATTGAGATTGGTGGAGAAAAAGCAAAACTAAAGTCAAATTGTAACTACTGATGTGACGAAGTACTCCTGCCTTCAGTCTGTAGGCAGAGGAGGATTTATCTGGTCTGTCGCTGGTCCAAGCTGCATCCGCCAGCCAATTTGATTTGATTTGATTCTGAGGGAAAAATATCATGAGTAGCATGAATCCCTTTTATATTAAATTTATCCCCTAGAGGAAAACCCTTTGCAATGACAAAAAATTCCCTGTACCACAGAGATAAAGATTTCCAAACCCCACTCACACAGGGATGTGAACCCATGGTGCAAGCCCAGAGAAACAGTTTCACATTTCCCACATACAATGTCCCAGAGAACAGTGTCTTGAACTGCAAAGAGCTATTTTGTTTGAAAAGCTTACACAAGCATTTAAACCTTTCCTATTTCGTGCAGGAGACAGTTGCCCAGTCTGTTCTGTGCCTGCAAGCACAGAGGAGTACAGAGGATGCTTTGTGAGCACTGACTACATTCCATTTAACAAATTTTAAACAGCACTGATTTTTACATCTTTCATTCTTCATCTCAGAGAGGACAGGAGATTTTCTCCTTCCTCCTCTGTTCCTTCCTGCACTGGGGAGGTGTTTGGCTGCTTCTATGCAGAATCCTGACAGAGACTTCTCCGTTCTCATTAAGGGATAACTCGATTCATTCCTGGTAATTCTTTTGGGATCCAGTCCCTCACCTTGCATTGTGTGATTCACCGAGGGAACTTCCTACAGAAATGTGTCCCTTGACAGGTGCAGCATGAAATTCCAGATTTCAGAACATTTTTGTCGTTCCAGTGGATGCCACAGCAGAACAAACAGAGCACCCCAGATATGTGCTAGGCTGAGGTACAAGAGGTGGAGAAGGAACACTCAGTAAACACCCAACTGCCACTGCCATCAAAGCAATCCCACATGCCAGAGGGGCTCTGATATGAATTATCCAGAGTGCAGACCTCCAAAACACAAGGGGTGAGCCCTGTGTGAGGGGCAGATTGCTTGCAAACAGTAGTTGTAATTCTCAACCTTTTCCTCAGCACAAATACAATGACACGGTACCGTTCATTTGTTTCCCTTACAGTTTTCCATCCCTTTTTATTCCAGAAGTTAGGCTGAGCCTAAACAGAGGAACCCTGCAATCTTGCAGCAGAGCAGTCATTACTGGGTGCTTCCTTTTCAGCATCGAGTACTTCTGTTGTGGTTTCATTTCTGTATTTTGTAAACTAGTATGAACTGTGCGTGGAAAATGCATTTTTAAAGAGCATTTCTCAGTGTTTTGGAAGCCTAACCTTGCCTACTACCAAGAGAAACAACCACGCACTTCCAACCAATTGTTCCAGTGAACAGAAATAAATTTAGGCTGGCAGAGGTCTCTTTTCCCAGCAGAGTTTGTGCTGCTCAGCACGGTGGGGAAAGAACTGTTAAAAATAAAGTATTATCCAGCCCCAGCAGCACATCCTGGCGCTGCATCTTGGGCCCTGCTCTGTGATAAGCCCCACATGGGGGATTAGATTAGGGCAATATAGAGAAATGCAACGTGGCTACACCAACACATTTCCTCACAAGGGTGGTGACACAGCCGTTAAAGGCTTGCATTTTTCTTTTTATTATTTGTTGAGGGGTGAGTGGGGAGAGTTTCACTGGGCCAGCTCTAGAAAGAAGGTCAAAGGCAAGATCCAGCCCCTGATCCCAGGGAATGCAGTTAAAAGCACAAACAATGCTTCTCATCAAGATTGTTTCTAATTACATTCATCCTCTCCCTTTGGAACTGCTAACAGACATGTGCAGGAGTCACAGCTGAATGACCCCTGACAGAGATGTTCTCATTCCTGGCTTTTGTCACTTTATGGACTTGTCTGTGACAGGACCAAGGAAAAGGATTTTTTAGAGTTCCCATTCTGACTGCATCACCCCAATTCTACATTCCCCAAAACTCTTGGACAAGCAACACTTACTGTCTTGCACAGATCACCACGTGTCCTTATCAAATCTCTCCTGTCAATCATCTCTGCCATGGGTTTGTGGAGCAGCTGCCAATCACTGACCCTGCCATCACAAATCCCAGTGGTTTATTGATTCCAGCATCAGAGCCACAGCCTGTTTTGTTCTGGAAATGATGGGATGTTTTCTTCATGGCCTGGGTTAAAGAGAGTCTCTGAATGAGGGCAACACAATTTCTCAACCACTGACAACCCTGGAAAGGTAACAGAGCAAGCTCTTGGTGTGAAGGATTTGTTCTCTTGATGTGCAAGCCCCTTGCAAATGGTGTTTATCAGAGACAGAAGTTACAAGATTACCTCGGAAAAGAAGCTAAAAGCTGACCTGACTTTACCAAAGGAAGTGACTTGCAAAGGACCGTGCTGGGATTTGCTGCTGAGCTCTGACAGGAATTCAGGCTGAGCTTGGTGACTCCATACATTGATCCTACTTGGAATTCGATTAGGAAAGGGTAAGAGAGGATGCCTACCAGATATCCATAAAATACAGGGATACACTTCTTATTTGAAATACACTTGGCACAAGAGGTTCCACAACTGAAACTCCACAAGAAACCAGAACATGAGACAACGGCAAGAACAAAGGTCTGTGAGAGAACACAAGGTAAAACACCGACTGAGAGCAATCTGGGAGTTTATTTCCTTATATATTCCCCCTCAATCCCTGTGATATTTTACAGTAATAACAAACTTGTCCTTTTTATTCATCACTAGGGTCCCTTCATAATTTTTATCCAGAATGCAAAGATACAGAAAGCAGACAGGGACACACACAGTCCAAGGTCTACTTTCAAAATCAGAAGAGCTGAAAATACTTGCCTGCGATGACAGCACTTCTTGACTTGGTAAACTGAGCACGTCAGATGCGGCCTGAGGAAGTAACAGAGTGGATAAAAGGGAAGTCTGTGGAAAGACAGAGAGAAAAATGAAACAGAGAGACAAAGAAGGGATGAAAACCAATCATCCAGAAAAATGTTACTCCCAAAAAGTCAAGGAAAAAGAAAGTCTGGCATTGAAAATTGCTAACTGCAAGTTTTTATTCTAATTTTAGGCAGAGAAGAGAGCATCTGATAAAGAGATGAAATGTGCAGGTCAGGCTCAGGGGTATTTGCATACACAAATGGGCCATGACCTCTGCAACTGCTCTTGGTGCTTTTGTGTGAGTGTTTGCAGCCAGCAGGAGGGACAGACTCATCCTCGCTGGGACTGGATTAAAACATCAGTGGGATTACACCAGAAATGAACATTACCCTGAATATCCTTACAGTGATGTGATCATATGGCATGGGAAGCTCCCAGCTCAGAGTGGCTTTGCTCCCACCCCTCCCAGGAGAGCTGCAGACCTCAGGAAGAGCTGGGACTTATTTTTGGGTTGGTTCAGTTGGGTTTGACTGAAAGCCAAACAGCATGGCAAGGCCGAGCTTTCAGTACTTTTGCTTTTTAAGCACGACTTTAAAAAGTTGATGGCATTGTCATTTATGTCGCGCCCCTGCCCTTGGAACAGCTTCAAAAGTATCACAAGAGAGCAGAGGGACCCATGGGAGTGTGGAGTCCCAGGCTCTGCAGTGTCTCCGTCACAGACTGTGAACTCCCAGGAAGATCCAGGTACAAAAGCTACAAGTTCTGAGTGACATGGAAAAGCAGACAAGGACGTGAGACAAGAGTTACGTGGTTTTACTCAGGTAAACCATGAAGGCAAGCTGGCTTCAGGAGGGACAGCCTATTGGAGGCACTTTTGAAATCTCCCTGGAAAATCCCACCCATAAATCTGTTCTCTTTTGGTGACCACCTGCAGTGCTGGGCTCTGCTCTGCAGCCAGTCCATACCTAATTGTTGCATGTCAGACAAATCTCCCCCAGTCAATTTACTGAAATCCATCCAATTGGTTAAGTCAAACAATTAGCAAGAAAGCTGAATGAGTCAGTAACTCTTCATTTAAGGAGAGAAATTAATTTGTAATTTATGGAATAACCAGATGCATCTGAAAGCCCAGTTTTCTGGTCCCTGTGTCATTGTCAAGGATAACATTTAGCACTTACACAACACTTCATCCTCAAGTTGTTTTTAAACCTTCACTATAATTAAACTACATCACTCTTGTGTGAATGAAATGTTATTGTCCATTTTTCACAGCCAGCAGAGCTGAGGCTCCACATAAGTGCCAAGGAGAAGGACACAGTGTCACAGGCAGTTGGCAGCTGCTCCTTCAGCTCGGGAAGCACAAAGGATCCAAATGATTACCAGTCAATTCCATTTCCTCTATTGTCCTGTCTCCTTGAGCTCTGTCAGCACCAAACCCCGATGAGAACAGACTGTGTAGGATTCCCACGTCTCTAATTAAGGTGTTTTATCCTTCCTGTTATTCCTATTTGAAATAGGACTCATCTCCAGGGACCACAGGTGAGGAAAAGCCACACCTCACCAGTTGGACACTCTACGTGAACAGAGCTTGGCTGCAGATGTAGAATAACCTCAGAAACACCACAAGGAATAAAAAAGTTGCTCTGATATTTATGGCTAAAGAGACTTCTGTAATTTCTCAGAAGACTTCTGTGAGAAATTCTCTATTAATTACCAAGCTGCCTTACCTACAATCTGTCCTGGCTCCAGTGGCGATGCCCATTTTATCTGGATGGAGAAATCCACGGAGACACAGTGTGGATGCCACAGCACCTGCAGCTGCACAGGCTGCAGAAGGCAGAAGAAACCAGTCAGATCACAAGATAAGACAGGAAGTACCTTCAGACTCCATTTCCTTACCCTTACAATTACGAAGTGTTAAGATGTCAGCAGTGAGACAGTGCCAGTCCTTCACCCCAAGGGCTCAGAATCACCGTTGTTTTAAAGCAACCCCAACTATGGAAATCCATTTCGATCAATTCTCCATATGGACATTAGGTAAAGCCCCACTCATTGACTTCATCTCTTGTTCACAAGAAATGTAGCAGATAATTGACCTTTCAGATTGCAGGGCAGAATTCTGGGGCACGTGTGCCTGCAGTGAGGTTTCCCAAATCCTTTAATGCTCATTCCTAATCCCAACAAAATGAGCTCCGTGTTCATATGGCCACAGAAATCAGTTACCAACATTACAGGAAGGACTGATGATGTTCTCACCCCAAACCTATTTTCTGTAATAATTCACTAACAGATTTCAGTCCAGCTTAAATATAATTAACAATTGTTGTAAGAGCATTACTTCCCTAACCTGTTAGAGGAGCAGTGAGTTTGCAGCACACAACCAAGACCCAGTTTTACTTTCAGTTCATTTCTCTGTATCACTCTGCGTTGCTCACATACAGCGGTTTTCACTGGTTACACTTTTTCTTTTTAACTTGGAAAGCCTTGAACATTCCCCACCAGCAGATCATGCCTCGAAAACGCTGACTGGTGGATTTATTAGCACTGTGTAAAGCTGCGAACACTAAACCTGACTCGGGAGGGTTTGGTGGCCTTGCCCAGGGTCACAGGAAGCCGCTGTCACTGTGGCAGCCACAGGAAGCCGCTGTCAGTGCAGCTCGGATGGAGCAGGGCAGCAGAGCTCCGTGTTCCTGCAGCACAGAGCCTGCAAAGGCTGCAGTGAGGATATGAACCACACCTTGGAATGTGGGGGAGTCCCAAAGCCTCAGACGGGCTGTCGGAACTTCAGACTGAGACCCTCCTCTCCGAAGTTCCTCCTCCCCAGTGCAGGTATTAGCAGAGGGATCTGCTGTCCCACCAAGACACTACAAAGTGTCCCTATAAACTCACACACTCCTTCAGAGCCCTGTGTGAGACACATCAGCTGCAGCAGGGACAGCACAGGGAACTTGGGCATCTCCAGCTCCCTTGGATACCAGCAGCACCACAGATTCCAGCCACTGGGCAATTCCCAGGGCAGCTCCTCGTGGAGCCTGCTAACACAGCCTCGCTCCAAGGAAGCTGAGGGAAGCTGCAATCACGGATTTGGCTTCACTGGAACCCTGCTTAGTCTCCATTTATGAATATTGCTCCTTAAAGCCTTGCACTGGTGGTGGCTCTTTCATGGCAGTGCAGTTCCAGTGAACTCGATGCCCAGAGAGTGATGTTCCCCCCATCCAGCACCTAAAAACTCCACACCGCCTACCCCAGTAGTTATTACCTGAAGCACTCAGGTGTGCTGGGGCTGTTCACACTTCCAGAGTGGAGTTTCACGACAGAACAAATCAATATCACTAAAGCTGAGTTTAAAGGTTCCTGTGTCCCAGATCCCTCTCACATCCCAGCCTACCCACGCAAACAATTCCTTCCCCGTGGGTGCCATGCACACAGCTCCAGTCGGATCTGCTGCTTCCCCACATCCCCTCGCTCTCTCCACTAAACTCACAGCTTCCTCAGCTGCCCATCCCCACAATTTCCTGCAACACATCTTTATGGAGCTTGGCATTTTTCCTGCCCTCATTTTAATTGTTTTATTCCCTCCGATTGTCTCTGTTCCTCTCTGTAATTTATAGTTTCTTCTCCCCACTTCTGTTCTTCCTGCCACTTGCCGAACACAGAGAGACTTGTTTTAATTTACAGAGAGTGTGCTAGCGCAATCTGTTTCATTAACTTAATTAGTTTTATTTTGGCAGTTTCTAAAGGTTCCAGGATAGAAAAAAGACTCCCAACTATGCCAACCACTATGCAGACCAGCCACTGTAAGGCAAATCCTGTCTTAAGGAGATTACAGGTTAGGTTTGAAATAAATAGAAATTAAATGGTGATCAAAGGTATTTGGGATGGAAAAAAATTATATAGTGAGGGCATTTTGTTAAATTTACAAGTTCCATCCTGCATCCACATGCCTGTGTCGGTGTGGCTGAATGTAAGGGTTACCTATGGTATGGTATTTCTGTGGGGCATTATTCTGGGATACAAATGTCCTTATTTACCTCTTTTTAAAAGCACACACAGCACTTTTCAACAGTCAGAGGAGCCGTTTATGTTTTATTTTGATCCCTCAGTAGGGTCAAGCACATAATCTGCTGTTACTGCAGTGAAGCAGAGAACAAGCCATACACCCACTCTGTTCCCTATGGAGCACAGGAATTGCTGGCAACTCCAGGGGATGTAAAACCCAACAATTTGCATTTAAATGGCCACTGTCTTCCACAAGCAACACCTGCTGCAAAGGTGCGTTCCAGCAGAAGACTTGCAAGAGGAAATCTTCCATTTTATGCCCATCCTTCACATAAGTCCGAGTTTAACATAACAAAGAGCGTGCTGGGCTGAGCTGTTGGATCTGAGAGTCCCATCAGCTCCAGGGCTGAGTAGTTTTAGTTTCTTTCTGTGTTAGTCGGGCATTTCTTGCAGGCTCAGGATTTACGGCCCAGTTCTCTACTCAGCAATCCCAGGGAAGGGAAGCGGGGCTGAGTGTCCTGAGCACAAAGAGAGCGGTACGGAAATGCCATCACAAGATAAAACCTCTCTGCTTTGTAGCAAGGGCCACGACCCTTCTGGCCTCCCTGCCTGGAAGGTGGCTGGAACTTGGCTTTGGCGAACTTCTGAGTGCAAGCGTCTGTGAAGCTGCCGAGGTGCAGAATCCCAGAGCGGCTGCGCCATGCCCGGCAGCGGCCAAGGCCGGGCTGGACGGGGCTTGGAGCAGCCCGGTGTAGGAGAAGGAAAATAGTAACTCCTTTTCTCCCCTTCTGACGCTGCGTTTTCCACCTTTACTCGATGTGCCTAATTCATGTTGTTTAATACTTTAAAGTGCCGATTTACCTTACAAAAGGCACCAGTCTCCCTGCCTTCCCCACATATGGCGAGGGCGACAGGAGGGTCAGACACTGATCTGTGGTGACCAGGGAGAGGATCCAGGGAGCGGCTGGAGCTGTGTCAGGGGGGTTTAGGTTGGAGATCAGGAAAGGTTCTTCCCCCAGAGGGTGCCGGGCACTGCCCAGGCTCCCCAGGGAATGGGCACAGCCCCGAGGCTGCCAGAGCTCCAGGAGCGTTTGGACAGCGCTGCCAGGGATGCCCGGGGTGGGGTTGTTGGGGTGTCTGTGCAGGGCAGGGGTTGGACTGGATGATCCCTGTGGGTCCCTTCCAACTCAGAATATTCTGTGATCTTTTCTCTCCACACTGTCACCCCTTCAGTGCCCACTCAGCACGGGGACCAGCACCTCCCCTGCCCGCACTGTACAACGCAGGAGGCAGCGCCGGGCTGTGCCCCGCAGGGGGAGCCGCTCTAGGGCGATCCCACGAGGGGCAACTTCATCCCTACGAGGAGCGACGCGATCCCTCTGAGAGGCGACCCGTGCCCCTCATGGCCGCCCTCCCGCCCTCGCCATCTTCCCCCGCGCGCTCCCCGACCCCGCTTCCCGCCCCGCGACAGACACTTGGCACCGCCAATCACCGGCCTCCCTCGGGAGCGACGCCTCCTTCCACCAATCAGATGGCGAAGCAGCCACGCAGGCCCCACCTCTCCCCTCAGCGGCGGCCTATAAAGCGCTAAGCCACGCCCCCTCTTCCCCTTCCCGGCTCTGCATAGAATGAAGCCCCCGCTGGCCAACGAGAAGTTCCCGCGGGTTTGATGGACAGGTGTACTGCCTAATAGAAGTGCAGCATTGCGGCGCGCCCGCCAATAGGGAGCCACCTGCGGGCGCGGGGGGCGGACCCTCCCTCCCCGCGGGCCGTGGCCGTCGCTCCCGCTGCTGGAGGGAGGCGGCGGAGAAAATGGCGGCCATGGCTGCGGAGGCGGTGGCGACTGCGGCGGTGCCGGGGGACGGCGGGGCCGGTGAGGCCGAGCCCGAGATGGAGCCGATCCCGGGCAGCGAGGCCGGCGCGGACCCTCTGCC
>VZTI01002345.1:857380-907547 GCA_013397865.1 Struthidea cinerea | reverse complement strand
CGGGGCCCGGGGAGGAGCCGCACCGGCCGGAGGAGGAGGAGCCGGATGCTGCCGCCGCCGCCGCCGTGGAGCCCGAGCCGGCGGTGCCCGCGGTCCCGGGCGGAGGGGAGGCGGAGGCGCCGGCGCTGCTGCCCGGCTCCGAGGTGCGGGTCACCCTGGACCACATCATCGAGGACGCCCTGGTGGTCTCGTTCCGGCTGGGAGAGAAGCTTTTTTCCGGGGTCCTCATGGACCTCTCGAAAAGGTGAGAGCTCGGGGGGAACCAAGCCCGAGCCCCCACCCAGCGCCGGGCCCGGGAGCGCTCCCGAAGCCGCCGGGGGTGGGATGGGGGCGGCCCCGCCGGGACTCTCGTGGTCCCTGCAGCTTCCCTTCCCTCCCATCCCATCGCTTTCCCATACCATCCCAGCCCTCCTTGGCCCCGGTCCACCCCGGGCCAAGCGGCTCCTGCCCCCGCGTCCTCCCCGGGGAGCGGAGCAGCAGCTCCCGGGCATCCTTCTCCTCTTCCTCCTCCTCGACCCTTTCAGCCGGGGGTGCGCGGGGTCCCCTCCCGCCCGGGGAATGGGAAAACCGGAGAGCCGGGAGAGGGGCGAGCACATGGGCACAGGCTTTGGGCTTGGCCGGGATTCCCAGGGCCTGCAGCAGCATCCCTGTGTGCCGGGGGAAGCACCCGAGCACAGAGCTTGGCCTTTATTCCGTCTTTGTACAGAACAGCCCCAGCGGTCTGATTGCCCTGTTCGTTCGGGCTTACATTGCCTAGGTAACCCTCTTTTTCAGTACATATTGCTTTCCAGAATAATGGTTTTCCAGCTAGGCTGTTGCAGTTATTAATTAGTACTGATTGCTCCTTGTATGCAATGAACGGGGTGAAGTTCCATGGTTGTTAAGTATCCTTGCGGACGGGAGGATTTTTATGTATCGCTGAATAACTTAGCAGACAGCAGGGTTTGGGGTTTGCTTTTTTTCACTGCCTTTCAATAGTGAGAAGCTCTTTGGAGACCAGAAATCATGGTATCTTACAAACAATCTAGGTTCTATCAGCAGGTGAAAATACTTCTTCATCTTAGTGGTTATTTCCTAGACATGTAAGGACTCTACGAGTTTATGAGAGAAAAGTGAAGTTTAAAATTATTTATTATTTAAAATAATCATTATGCAAAATATGCAGCACTTTCCCTCCCCGCCCCAGATTTAAGCTGTGTGTGGACATAAGTCTTTTATCACTCCTTTTATGTTGTTAGTAGCTGTTCAGCAACTTCCTGGAATATTAATATTGTCAGTGCTTCCTAAAAGGAAAATTGTGGGGACCAGCGCTTGTGGCTTGGGCCTCACTGTGTGGTTGGGGTTTGGCACAAAGGGCCTTTCCTGAACCCCAAGTTTAGGATCAGTGTCATGGAATGAAGTTTTCAGTCTGTCAGTTGATGAGGTGTGAAATGCTAAGCAAAACTGCATCACTTGTAGGGTGAAACGGCATCTCAGAGCAGGGCAGGAGGTGACACAAATGGAGTGTAATCCTGGGTAACACCAATTCTTTTGTAGGTTTGAAGTTGTCCCAGCAGAATGCCATGGTTGCCCTGGGCAGGAGGGTGACAAAGCCTCAGCTTCCAGGAGTGCAGGAAAACACCAGCTTCTCCTTTTCTCCTGAAAGGGATCCTGTCCTCCTAAACACACCCATGTTTTCCCAGGTTCTTGTGCACTGAGGAGCCTCTGGCACGCAGCAGATCTGCAGCCCTTTGCAGCAAAATTCAGTTTGCAGGCTGGCTGCTGCTCCTGTGCCTTGCAGGAAGCATCCCCAGCCTCCCTGGGTCCAGGCACAGCTCCTGGGACAAACCTTTGCAGTGGGAGCTGTGGAAAAGCCATACAGGAAGGCTGGGGCTGTCCCTCCCAGGTTCTCTTTGCAGTTGTGCCATTTATTTCTTCAGAGGTGCTTTTACATGGGAATCCAGGAGGGGAAATTTAAATTCTCAAGGCCAAGCTCTAGAGAGGGCCTGGACAAGAACTCAGTTTTGAGACATAAGGTCTGTAATATTGGGCTGGTGACAACAGAATGTTGGTAGATAACAAGAGTCTCTTATCAGATGTCTCAGACAGGAAATGCAGTGGAAAACAAGCTCTAGAAATAGTCAAAGAACTTCCTACCTTTAAGAAGTGGAAGCATTATCAAAAATAAGTGTTACCTGTATGTCCAGCAATTCAATTTTGCCACTTTGTGGTGACTAACAGGTGGTATTGTTTAGGTGTCAGCTTTTCCTTGTATCTGTTTATTTTTGTTGGCTGTAGCAGCACCTGGACTTGCAGAACATTAAATATTTTTCATGAACTTCCTTCTGTACCTGTGGCAGGCCCCGGAATTCTTGTAACAAGTTTTTCCAGTGGACCAAAAAGAAAAAAGAAGGGCAGGGTTAAATGAAAACCACTTAAATTCCATGCATTTACATGACAACACTGGGATTTCCAGCATGGTAGATGGGTGGTTGCTGAAATCTGTCTCATTCAAATGCATGGGAATAATCTCACAAACTTTCCTAATGCCAGAGGGATCAATATTTTAAGACTGACAGTTCTTACTAAGTAAAAGTGACCATTTGTGTTAGAATTTACTCATTCAGTAGCTTCCAGAAGTGGCTGTGTTCACCACACGTGCTAATGCTGTGTTCGCTGTATGCTCAGAAGGAAAGAATTCCTGTTCCTTTTTGGATCTTAATTTCCCTTTCCCCTCTGCACCCTCCAGAGCAGTGAAGGTGCTACTTCCATACAGCACTAAGAAGACCAAGTGACTGTTTTAAAAACCTGTTCACTGGGCTCTTTTTAGTCTTCTCAAGTCATGTTCTGAATTACTTGAACTTCTCAGTGAAAGAAAAGCAAAAGTATCCCCATATATTTGTGATTTTAAAGAGTTTTTTGGCTATTTTTTAATCTCTTTTTCTATTGCTGAGATGATGCCCTGACTTTGCATTTTATTCTTGGTGACTTTGATATGAAGTCAGTGATTTTTGTATGAAGGGCCTGATTCCCTCTCCCACCCCTGTAAACGGGATGTCCAGTTAGAAGTTTATACCACAAGCCCCTGAGCATTCAGTGGACTTTATTCCTGCATTTATTTGAGGTAGGGAAGCATTTCCCTGCCTGTACCAGTGGCAGTCTCCTGTACCTGCTGCCCAGGAAGTTTTGAAAATCAGCAGAAAACAGGAGCCCACATGTCCCGAGTGCCAGATCCCTTTGTTACACGGTAAATCCTCACTTGGAGAGGAGCATGTCCCCACCTTGGTTACTCTGAGGGCTCATTGCACAAATTAAGAATATGTTCCTACTGCTAAACTTCATTAGTGCTGCTGCCATTACCTGCTGAGTGCTTTACTGATGCAGGGGTGAGGTTCTGCTGGGGGTCCCTGGGGTGGATGTGCCTGATGGAGTCCTGATGGGAGAGACAGGGAGTGCAGCAGCTCTCACAGCGGGGAGAAGTGCTTGGGGAAGAACTCGACATATCCAGGGCTGATCCCACGGTGTGGGCAGCAGGAAAGGGGGGGATCCTGCCCCACTCAGGTGAGACCCCCGCCTGCAGAGCTGCTCCAGCCCTGGGGCCCAGCATAGGAAGGAGCTGGAGCTGCTGGAGCCAGGTCAGAGGAGGCACCAAGTTGCTGAGGGGACTGGAGCACCCTCCCAAAGGAGATGGGCTGGGAGAGCTGGGAATGTTCATCCTGGAGAGGTGGAGGTTGTGTGGAGACCTCACAGCCCCTTCCAGGATCTGAAGGTGCAGGGAGACTGGACAGGGAACTTTATCAGGAACTGGAGTGACAGGGCAAGGGGAATGGCTTCCCACTGCCAGAGGGCAGGGCTGGATGGGATATTGGGAAGGAATTGTTCCCTGTGAGGGTGGGCAGGCCCTGGCACAGGGTGCCCAGAGCAGCTGTGGCTGCCCCTGGGAGTGTCCAAGGCCAGGCTGGACAGGGCTTGGAGCAGCCTGGGACAGTGGGAGGTGTCCCTGCCATGGCAGGGGTGGCACTGGGTGGGATTTAAGATCCCTTCCAGCCCAGCCCATCTGGTTCTGTGGGGTTTAAAGTCCCTGTGAGCTCCTGTACCCAGTGTTGCTCGCTCCTTGTTTGCTGAGGGGCAGGAGATGTCCATCCCACCTGCTGGCTCTGAGTAAATCCTGCTCTGCACCTGGAGGAAGTAGGTGGGAAGCAAACACCTGAGAAGTGTAGCATTTGTAAATCTTAAAATACAGGATTAAGAAATTGTGGTTTTAGTTTGTTCTTCTGAAGAAAGGATAATTATTTCTGTGTGGGTTTTTTTTTTTCCTTCCCAAAGATTAGGGAAGGAAGGGGATTAAATTTATGTTCTGTTGTTTTGCCAACAGTCAGGACTTGGCCTTTTTATTGCTTTATCATAACTAAAATTTTCCTTCTAAACCTGCAGATGTGATGGACATGTGTCTTGTCTTCTTCTCTAAACTAGTTCCCTTCTGACCTGTGTGTGTTCATAATAGTTCTTGAGGGAGCAAGAGAGAGCAAAAAGTTGTTTTGTGACCTAAAAGCCTTAGTTAGATATCCAAAAGATGTGCAGTGTGTTCCTAGTTGACATATGTTTGAAATTATGTCTTTATTGGGCTTTGGTTATGGAAGATAAGGAGGGACTTCCTGCACTAAGGTGTGCATGAGCTGTATGATGAAAATAAACTTTTATAGGCAGTTTGCCATCCTTACAACCCCAGAAGCAGTTTTCAGGTACAGCACTGACTCTTGAATCCTGTGCTTTCCCCAGTTTGTTAATTCAGCTTCTACTGCAAACGAATGATGTGAAAGGAATCGGCAGAAGCCTCACTTGAAGAAACGTGGCACATTTCTCCCTGCTTTCATTTAATAACCAGGGACAACATGTGCTCATCCTTGTCCGGGGAAGGACTGGGTTTTGCAGGAGGCCTGATGTTCCGTGATGCACATTCTCATCTGTGACTCAGGGTTGTGTGTTTTGGTTTATTTTATAACTTACTCTCAGTTCCCAAGGTGTCCCACACCTCATCACCTGCCCTCTGTGGGAGTTTCTCAGGAGCCCAGAGGAGCTTGGTGAAATTCTGGCATTTAAGGAACAGCCCCAACACTTCTTTGACATTTGTTTTATTACCCCCAGATCATGGGAAGCTCAGGTGTGATGGGAGTGTGGTTAAGAGGGTAATTCAGGTGTCCTTTACTTGTGACTGACAGAGGTTTTATTGAAGGTGTCAAATGTAGCCTCCCTTAGAGGGCAGGGTTAGAATTGGGGTCTGGATTGGGCCTCAGACTCTCCTTTCCTGAAGAGATCTGTGGTCTTCAGCTGTTCTTTGTTGGTCTGGGATGTGGCAGATGATGGTTGGTCTGTCCTTCCTTATGGAATTGTCTGTATTCCAGCAGCATGGCTTGTCCTGGCTTTCTAAGGGTTGCTTGACTTGGTCCAAGGTGTTGAGGCAGGGCAGGGGTGAAATGTTCAGTCTGCTTTCATTTTATTTTCTGTTATGGGACTGATGAATCTGGGCCATCTTAAATTCATCCATTATTTAATGGTATCGTTCTCTTCCATGTGTCCTGGGTCTGGCATATGGATGATCTTTAGGAGTCTATTCAAGGTATTTTATCTTAATAAAAAGTTTTGCAAGTGTAATACTTCAAAATAGATCACAGCAAATGGATCAGTGAAGTGTCTACTTCAAAATGCAACTGACAGCTAATATTGGCAACAGATGTAAAAATTAAAAGATACTTCAATTTAAACAGACCTTCAGCTTTATGGGTGTGCCAGTGAAGTTATGGTAGTTGATGGAAAGCCTAAACTCAAAGCATCTTGTCTTTGCTTTATGTTGTGCTGTTCCAAAGAGTCACTCTTGCTGCAGTTCTTTGCCATGTGTTCAGAGCTCTCAGTGAAATGTGCATTTTCTAGTCTATTTAGCCTGGTGTTACATTGCTCAGGGGGTGAATAAACCCTGGAGTTGATTGTCTGGCTTCTGGGAATGCTTTTTTCAGGATGGTGCCCGCACTTAAAGCAATATATTCCATCTTCTGCTTTATCACACCAAGTAAATCCTTCATTAAAAATAGGTTGTTGCATAATGTGTGTTTTCAGTGCAGGTTATTTTGAGGAGTTCTGCAAAACTTTGTGTTCAAGTAGCTATGATCTAAGTGTGTATTACATGGGATGTTATAATTTAAACCCTCAGTTTAGATGCATGGGATACATATCCATAGTCCTTTCAGCGTATTGTTACACTCCTGGAACTTCCAACCATGCAGTAAAATGGCTTCAGGTGTTGCTGGTCCTGGCTTTTGCAGAACACCAGGGATGATCTTGGGTACAAGAGCGATGCAGAAAAGGTGACAGGAGATTGCTGCACTGCCTTGGTGGCGAAGGGGAGTTTTGATCAGTCATTTACAACAGACTTGATTTAACACTTTGAAGTCACTGTGCTTTGCTGATATTCAGTGTGCCCACAGACGAATGGGAAACAGTTCTGAACCTTCTCAGTGGCTTCTCTCTTTCTGCAGAACAAGGGGGTTTTCCTTTCTTTTCCTTTTAGTAGAGAAGTCAGACATTGGAGGCTAAAGATGAGAACTTAAAACTTTAGGTACTAATGTAAAACCCTTTGCCCCAGGGTGTGTTGTTTGCGTAGTTTGTTTGTGTACATACAGTCATGAGTTAAAATGGGATTTGTTCCTTATCTCTCATGGTTGTTTCTTAAAAAATACTCTTTGGCTGTTCTGTTTTGCATACAAATGGAGCAGTAATATGCGTTCATTGGAGTAATTCTGCTGCAGGATTTAGATTTGAAAAAAGTGGCTTTACTTTCCTTAAAGTACTTAAGTTTTTGTGTCTGTAATACAAAGCTCTGGCTTTAAATGACCGAGTTCTGGGTTTGGTACCCAGACTGGCTTTTGGATGCCATGGCTGCCTATTCATTGACCTGCAGCTGGCAAACTGGAAGTGAAGCCTCCCCGGTTTTACCCTATTTCTGTCTCTGCACACCCTGGTCAATTGAAAGCTCCTCTCAGTGTAAATATCATTGCACTGCCAGAATTGATCAGGCTCTTAGTTCAGTTTAGGTCCTGAGATCCTGTTGCTATTTATGCCTCCAATGAAAATGCACATTGCATTGGTATCTACAGCAGAAGTGTGATCAATCCTGCTGATTGCCCTGGTTACTTGAAAAACCTCTGAGAGATGAGTTTGATACAACAGATGTCACCCATCCTCTCTTAGAGGTGCATTTTCAAGGCAGGTGAGAGCTGGGACACCTGTGCAGGAGAGGCACCATGGAAAACTGGCTCTGGTTTCCATAGGTAGGAAGCAGCAGTGCACTGCTCCCCAGAACTTGGATTGAGGGTGAAGTACCTATTTCTGGGTTTGGTTTTTCTAACGCTTCAGTTTTAGATCCCCATCCCCTGTCAGTGAATCCTCCCGTTCCTTGGAGTGTGATGGTCTGAGGTAGAAGCGTTGCACGAGTCAGGAGTGGGCTGGGCAGGCAGCAGCTGGAACTTGGGCACTGGGGAATCTTTATTTTAAGCAAACAGTAATTGCAGTATATCTTTAGTTTCATCCAGAAAAGCCTGTTCTTGAAATCTTGTGGGGTCAGGTGATCTTTGGGATCAAGACATTTAAAAAAATTATTTTGTTGTTGGAATAAAGACAAAGCAATTCCTTGTAGAACTTAAACCTGCAACATGTGACAAAAGGAATGTGTTGGGAGTCTCACTGTGGGGTTCCTGAAATGGTTTCTCTTCAGAGCTGATCTGGTGCCAGCCGGTGACTAACGGGAGGATCAGTAAATGTCATGATACAACTGAGCTGTGTGCCTTGGATTTTTTAGATTTTGTTTTCTGTAGATGCCTTTTAGTCCTTCATCTCTGTGGCAGATGAACCAAATGATTTTGCAGCTTTTCTGTCTAATTACTAACACAAGTAACTAGTTCAGCCTCGCAGTTGGTGTGACAAAAATTACTGTGGTTGTATGAAAAGCATTGATCTTCAAGGTCCACCAACCAGGTGTGTGAAAATAGGGCTTGAAATTCTGGTACATGCAATAAATACTTGTGCTTGCTGCAGAACTAATTAGATGCTGTGTCATGCCTTGTCCTGAAGAGGTTTAAGATCACGTCTTAATTCTGCTGCTTCTCTTAGGAAAAACAAATTCCTCTTTTCTTACCTTGTTCTTTGGTTTTTTCTCTCCTGTATCCTTTACTGTTTCATTTGCAAGTTTTTCTGCTATTGTTTTCTCTTCATTTTCGTGTCATTCTTCCAGGTTGCTGAAGAACTGGATTAGCCAGGGAGGAAACAGAGATAATCAAAAACTGGTTATAGACACAGTCTGCAGTTGGGTGAGGCCAAGAGAAGGCACAGTACACTGAGCTGTTGGAAATAATGTTCAGTCTCTTGGCTTCCCAAATATATTTCATCCTGCAGGTGGATCGTCTTGACTAATTGTATGTTTTGTATTAACACATCATTTATAGGAATAGTGCTGTACATAACTGGCACAATATCCATGACTGCTCTCTGCTTCCCCAGTTCATTAATTTATAGGGGGACAGGGGTGGGAGATTCTGGTTCATTTTTAGGGCAGTACTTTTCGTGAGGGATTCTCTGGCTTCAGAGATTCACTCTGGATTGGTTTTGTGTCTTACTCAAGCAGGTTTGCATCTTGGATAGAAATTCCCCTTTGTAGCTTCCTGTTCTTCAGTTCTGGCCTGTGTTTTGTGCTTGAAGGAAAGGAGAGTGGAAGGTGCAGAATGAATCTTTGATTTCCTGGTATCAGGCACATGCTGAGCTTTCCATCAGCTTCTTTGTGCCTTTGGAGTGCAAATCGTGCATGTTTTGCTGGTGAGGCAATAGAATGAAAATGTGGGAAAAGAGAGATGAAATGCTTGAATGGGATTCTTCTGGAACCCCTTGCAGTCCTCTTCATCCACCTCTTCCTAGTGACAGCTAATTGTGCTTCATTTCCTGACACAGCGTCACGTAGGTGCCCTCTGGGAGAAGGGTTTGGCTCTGGGCTCTGGGAATGGCCTGTGAGGGGCTGGAAATGCAGTTCTTGGGGCACTGGGAGCAGTCGTAAGGGATGTTTGTCTGTGTGGGGTTTGCCCATTTGATGTCCCAGTCCTGTCTAGTTCTGCTGTTGTGCTCTTTGGGGTTGGAATTTGCACAGCAGAGATCTTGCCCTGTCTTGTTTTCAGCTCTTGCCACAGATTAACTTTTTCCCAAATCCTCTAATCTTTATCAGGTGGTGAATGATAGGATCTGGATCTTGTTTTCTTTTAGAAGCTGAAGGTCTTGATGCAAGTAACACTGAAAATATTGCTGATTTGGTTACTGTCGGCTGATAGTTTCTTTTAAAGCCCTACTTGGAATTGGGTGACTTGCTCACAGGCCTTTGTGGAAGGAAAAGTCTTGGTGAAAAAGCAACTTCTTTACCCTTGATGGACTTGTGGGACTTAAGGGAATTTAGAGCTTAGTTATGAGCGAGTCCCTTGTGGTTTAATACCAGTCTATAGGCTGGAAAAATGTCTGTATGAGCTGCTGAAATGCAAACTGAGTGGATAATTTAATCATGGGTGGGTTGATTGCTTCAATTACAACTTTAGATATAGAAAGAGGCTTGTGATAAGCAAAAGGACAAACAAGTGATGGCTTTTGTTGGTGACACTAAAGAACCGTCTCGCATATGATGTCTTTTTTTCAAATCCAATTTTGAAGAAACCCAGGCAACATGTAGGCACTTGTACAAAAAAAATAGTAAATAAACTTCAGTGCAGTCAGCTGAGGGGTTGTTGCTGTTGAGCAGCCACAGTGAGACACAAACCTGAGGACAGATCTTGGGGAGTTACTCCCTTGTCCTGATCTAGAGCAATTCCAGTCTGGAGAAAAGGAGTGAAAGGTTTAAAATCTTGTTTGCTCGTGGAACAATGAGGAATGGTTTGTACTGAGTTGAAATGAGGGGGCTTTTGCTGGGAGAAATTCAGACTGGGCTGGGGACTTCTGGGCTGTAATGCATCAGGTGCTGGGCTTTTGTGGATGGAGAGTGGTGGCACTCCCTGTTCACTGCAAGGGTTTAGGCAGCCCGGATTTGTCTCTGTTAAATCTGGAACATTCATCCTTTTCTGCTGTGCTAAAAATGGAAAAAAAGTTCCTGAAGATGCCTTTGCATAAAGTTGACTTAGTATGGAAAATGAGCTTGGGTAGATTGGGAGTTGTTGGGGTGAGTTTGTATATTTATAAGCATTTTATAGAAGCATAAAGTTAATTCTTTTGCTGCTGCCTGGGGGATATTTTTGTTACATTTTCAGGGCATCCTGTTGATACGAGAGAAACTGAAGTTGTGTATTTTTTAGTCTCTACTGACTTCATTTTGGTGTCTTGCATTTTCAAAGCTTCCCATAAGGCTGGATGTGAAGCTTTAATTTCCCTGGGATTCATGGTTTTCAAATGCTGCCTACCTAATGCAGACAGGTTTTCAAATGCTTTGTGATAAACGCAGCAAAAATTCCCTCAAAACATTGATTTTTTTTTTTTTCCCCCCCCTCCTCTCTCTTTAAGGTTTGGCCCCCATGGAATCCCTGTGACCATATTTCCTAAAAGGGAGTACAAGGACAAACCTGAAGCCATGCAGCTCCAAAGCAAACCATTCCAAGAGGAGGCACAGGTGAAGTGTGAGGCCGATGCTGCAGTCCCTGATGACTCCTCCCTCACGCAGCCATCAGAGCCCAGCATAGCTAAAAGCCTTTGGACTTCTAAACCACCTCCTCTCTTTCACGAGGGAGCGCCATACCCTCCTCCTTTGTTTATCAGGGACACCTATAACCAGTCAATACCTCAGCCTCCACCCCGGAAAATCAAGCGGCCCAAGCGGAAAATGTACAGGGAGGAACCCACTTCGATCATGAACGCCATCAAACTACGGCCCCGGCAGGTCCTGTGTGACAAGTGCAAAAACAGCGTGGTGGCAGAGAAAAAGGAGATCAAAAAAGGTGGCAATGCAAGTGACTCTTCCAAATACGAGGACAGTAAAAAGCGAAGAAACGAGAGCGTGACTACTGTGAATAAAAAACTTAAGACTGACCATAAGGTGGATGGAAAAAGCCAAAACGAAAGCCAGAAAAGGAACGCTGTGGTCAAGGTTTCAAATATTGCCCACAGCAGAAGCAGAGTAGTTAAAGTTTCTGCACAAGCAAATACTTCAAAAGCGCAGTTAAACACAAAAAAAGTTCTCCAGAGCAAAAACATGGATCATGCAAAAGCTCGGGAAGTCTTGAAAATGGCCAAAGAAAAGGCACAAAAGAAGCAGAGTGCAACCTCCTCTTCCAAAAATGCACATTCAAAGGTCCACTTCACACGGCGTCTTCAGAACACCAGCTCAGGGTCCCTCCCGCCCCGATTGCGTCTAAAGCCCCAGCGGTATCGCAACGAAGAAAATGACTCTTCCCTCAAGACAGGACTTGAGAAAATACGGAGTGGCAAGATGGCAACTAAGCCCCAGTCTCGCTGCTCCTCCACCCGCTCAGCAGGTGAGGCCCCTTCAGAAACCCAGAGCCCCTCAGAAGGCCCCGAAGAGGCCAGCAGTGAGGTTCAGGACACGAGTGAAGTGCATGTAACTGTTGATCAGGATGAACAGCAGACACTGGGCAAGAGAGGCAGCAAAAGCAATATAACGGTTTACATGACCCTTAATCAAAAGAAATCTGACTCTTCCAGTGCATCAGTTTGTAGTAGTGATAGCACAGATGATTTGAAATCCACCAACTCTGAGTGTAGCTCTACTGAAAGCTTTGATTTTCCTCCAGGCAGCATGCATGCACCTTCCTCCTCCTCCTCCTCCTCCTCCTCCTCTTCGAAGGAAGAGAAAAAGCTCAGTAATTCCTTGAAAACAGAAGTCTTTTCCAAAAACGTCTCTAAATGTGTCACACCAGATGGCAGGACCGTATGTGTAGGGGACATTGTTTGGGCCAAGATTTATGGCTTCCCTTGGTGGCCGGCCCGTATCCTTACCATAACTGTGAGCCGCAAGGATACCGGGCTGCTGGTGTGCCAGGAGGCTCGTATCTCATGGTTTGGCTCCACCACCACGTCTTTCCTTGCTCTTGCACAGCTCTCCCCCTTTTTAGAAAGCTTCCAGTTGCGCTTTAATAAGAAGAGAAAGGGTCTGTACCGCAAGGCCGTCACTGAGGCAGCCAAGGCTGCCAAGCAGCTCACGCCCGAGGTGCGGGCCCTGCTGACGCAGTTTGAGACGTGAACGTGGAGAGTAAGGTAGGCAAGAAACCTGGAGGCTCCACCAAATCCGTAGCCAGGTTAGAGAGAACTCCCAGGAGGGATGTGGCAAAGTCAGAAGTTGCACTCGGTTGACTGCTCTTTTTATACGAGACTCGTGCCGTGCGTAGCGGTTCTTGATGGTTAAATCCAATTGAACATGCAATCAAAATTAGCCTAAAAGTGAGGACTTCGGTATTTTTCAAGTGAGAATTTTTTTTAAAGAGAAAGAAAAACGAAACAAACCAAACCTCCTCAACCACCCGATGCATAGGAGCCATAGCCTCAGCTGGAAGGCAGCTGATTTGCAGGGAATTTTTTAGTAGTTTCTACCCAGTATATAACTAGTTCTGTGTGGCCAAGGGTTGACACGAGGGATGAAAGTAGTAGCTGTGACTTTTTTGTTTTACTAGGTGGCCCATCAGGGAAGTGTAGAAATGTAAGCCTTGTCTAAATGGTCTTTAAAGATTATTTTTAACCAGTCTCTAATGGATTTAGTCTGGCCAGGCCCAGTGGGTTCAAACTCCCCTCCGGGCGGCGCGTCCCGAGCGGGCCGGTTTAAATGGCATTGGAGACGTGCTCGGAGTTGTAAGGAAGAAGTTGTTTAGTGACTTAAAGACCAGATTAAATGGGGTTTTATCGTAGTGACCACTTAAACACTCAACCTTTCTATGCACATGGGGGCACAACTAAATCACTTCAGGGTCGGAGAAGTCGAGGGATGCCTGTAGCTCTAAGACAAAGCTGAGGAGGCCTCAGTGTTTGGGATCAAGGGCTGTTAATGCTGCATAGGTGTGAATCATTCTGGTCTTTCTTCCTGAAGAAATCTTTCAGGCCATTTGCCTGGAGGTTTAGCTTAAGAGAGGCTTTGTTTTGAATGTGTACATAATCAATTGCTGAAATTGGTCAGATTTTCTCCTGACTGGTTGTTCCTAAATTCTTAGGATACGTCCTAGTAAATTACACTTTGTGAATTGTCAGATGTGTAATTGTTGCATTTTGGATGTATCTAACTTCCTTTTTTTTTTTCTTTTTTTTTTTTTTAATTTTTCCGTTTAAGGTATCTGTTTGCAGGTCAGAAAAATGAGAATATGTAATTGTGTAATGCTCTGAAATGTAAAAAAAACAAACTGTAAATAAAATTGACTAAATCTGAATTATTTGTGTGTGTTTCTCAAAAAGCTTTGAAACAAATCCAGGATGTCAGAGTATTTTATCTGTATGCCGGATTTAGAGGACACCCTTAAAAAGTAAATTGTCCTTTTTAATGCATTCTTAAAGATTAAGTGCTTGATGTAAATACTATTGGTATACTTCAGTCTTAATTTGGAGATTATAATTAATTACCTGTCCCTTTTGTTTCAGAACCAGCTCTGTAGAGGGCTTTCTGGAAAGTTGATTAAATTTGTCCCTTAATTAGCTTTTGGGCCATATATCTGAGTAGAGACTGTGGATAATGTCACTTGTACAGTGGGGAATGTTTTCAGTTTCCATCTCAGAGCCAGTCAGAGCCACTCTCCACTGCCACTCCAGCTTTTCTTGCATGGTTTTTGCTCAGTATTGGGGCATTTTCATGCAATGCACTTGACTTTTTTTTTTCTGTGAGTTTTGGTCCTTACCTGACCATGTGAATTCCTGTGTCCTCCAACCTATTCCTGCTTCAGCCTTGCAATGCCTTGTGAAGAGTCTGCTGGTGCTCATCCCAAAGCAGTTTTCATCCTGTTTTTTTCCAGAATTGCCCATGTAGGCAATTGTGACAGATGTAAAAATTTAAGCTC
The DNA here is from genome assembly GCA_013397865.1 of Struthidea cinerea. Classification (NCBI taxonomy): domain Eukaryota; kingdom Metazoa; phylum Chordata; class Aves; order Passeriformes; family Corcoracidae; genus Struthidea; species Struthidea cinerea. The sequence goes on along the minus strand of VZTI01002345.1, from coordinate 893,511 downwards.
AGACTGAAATTAAACAGACATGAAAATGGGGGCAAGGATTTAATCATCAAACCCTGAAAATATTTTTATTTTAAGATTTAATTTTATATGTTCATGATACTGTCTGGTCTCGCCAAAGCATTCAGTTTCTTTTTACCTTTTAAAAATTATTCTGTCATGCCCACAGAACTATTGGAAGTCTAAAATGTCAAACACATGGCTGTCATGTGTTTGACATGACAGTCATTAATTGCTAATTAAGCTTCCAAATATACCAGCTTTACCTTGGCATTCTAACAGTTCCCAAAAAGCCCCACTGGTCAATGCTTTTTGAATGTGATAAACACACAATAAATTTCATTTAAGAAAAAGAAAAAATTGGAAAAAAAAAATCTGTTTCACTTCTCTGTATTCTCTCCTGCAAACAGAAACAGTTTCTTTAAGTAAATAAGCTGTATTTTGTTATTGGAGCAAACTGCTTTTTGGAGTCAGGAACCCACGTGAGGTGGGTCAGATGTCTACACCACTTCCTTGAGGTCTAGAAGCTCAAGTGAACTGGTTTTAAGTTAGTTGTTATAAGCCAAGTAGTGGCAAAATCAATATTGACATTGTTATTTTTTCTTTAGAAGACCTGGAAGCGTTGTTCTCTTAATTTATATAAAATTAGAATAGCACTGCAGCTTACATAGGCAGAGTTTGCTCAGGTGTTCACTGGGGGAGCAGCAGGTATGGGAGGGCTTTCTTTAGGTGGTTTTATGTTCAAAAGAACTGTTTATGGAAGGCATTTAAAGTCAGTTTTGATTTGTAGCTGATGGGTTTTAAGTCTTTCGTCGGTTTCATAGTGAATGTGCTGTATCTCTGCAGACTGAGCCGGGCTCCAAACAAATAATTAGTTTTGTTAAATTATATTTTTATAATACCATGTTACAGTAAGTTGGAAATCTCCTCTTCATACTTATCCCTGATTTTCCTTTAACTCCGAAGGAGCTGCTCCTGTGGCTGCAGCAGAGTTTCCAGGGGCTGGGCTGGGCTGATGGAGAGCCTGGTTCAGGCAGGCACAGGGGGAGAAGAGCCTTGGGGGCTGGGACAAGGCTTGGGGCTGCTTTAGCTGAACTGCAAAACCCCCCTTTGATGTGCCTGCGGTCCCCAGCGGTGCCTGGTCCTGCAGCTGGGACACAGCCCCGAGACAGAGGCACTTTCCATGGCTTATCCATGATTTATCCATTGCTCCCACCAGGAGTAGCCCTGTGCTGGCGATCGATCCCTCAGGCCGTGCCAGGGGAGGCTCAGGTTGGACATCAGCAGGAATTTCCCCATGGAAAGGGTGCTCAGGCCTTGGCAGGGGCTGCCCAGGGAGGTTTGGAGTGCCCATCCCTGGAGGTGCCCAGGGAAGGGCTGGAGGTGGCACTCAGTGCTCTGGGCTGGGGACAAGGTGGGGATGGGGCACAGGTTGGACGTGGTGATCTTGGAGGTCTTTTCCAACCTAAATCCTTCTGAGTCTCTGCCTTCAGAAGGCAAACAGCAGTAGAGAGTGACTGTTATTTTCCCATCAGTTTCATGGGATAAATTGCAAATGATGCTTTTTTGACTTGATGACTCGGTGTGGTTGTTGGATATTTATGGCCTGTCAGTTTAGGGGAGAATGGGACAGGGCATGATGAGTTTCTAGTACAGGTGTTCTGTTCCTCTGGAGATCTTCAGCTGCAGTTAAAATGCCTTGGGAGAGAGGGCAGTTATTTCAGAACTTGGATTTCTTTTCCCAGAGGTGTTTGAAGGTGTGAGGCTTCAGGAGCAAAGCTGGAAGCAATGGGAAATGCTTGTGTGTCTCTGAAGTGGAGCCATGCAGGATGATTTTGGTTTCCCTTTCAGACACTGCTGTGTTTTGTTTGGAACCTACAGAACTACTCTGGGGGGGGGTTTGTGGGGGAGATTTAGGTCTGTGCAGGGCTGAAAAGACTATTTTTTTCGGCATGTTGTAAAATACGTAAACAAACCATGTTTGTTTAACGTAGTTTCTAACTGTGATTAGGATTAAGAGGAGCACAAGTGAGGAAGGGTAAGAGTTGCTTTTTGCATTGCTAGCCCTAGGCCTCGTTCTGTTTAACTCGCCTGAGTCCTGATAGTGATTTTCTTTCATTGTTAAAAATGTCAGAGTAGAATAGGACCGTGAATTTTGGAAAATAAGTGTTAGTAGCTCATTCTCAGCATCATCATCTGTCCTTCTGCTTGTTTTGTGAAGTCCAGTGAGAAAACAGAGCTGCTTTCTTGGCTGAGGAGCAGTGGAGAGGAGCAGACTGTTAATCAGGGAAAGGCTGTTTCAGTCTGTCTTTTGCTTTATAATTGTGTTCCAATAAATGCCTGCAGGAATAGCAAATTCAGGCCGTGCAGGGGGGTCCCTCACTGATCTGTGGATAAAGACTGAGCTGGGAGGGAAGTGCACTGAGCTCAGGCCTAAAGGGCTGGATGGCAGTGTGTGGTGGCACAATCCCTGGGGTACAATGACGAGGACTGCTTAAAAAGGGAATTTTTCCCTAACTAAGAAAGCTTTTGACCATGGAGTGACCAGGGATCACCCACATTTAACACTGAAAACGTGTGTAGCTGCCAGCTGACTGAAGATCCATTAGATCAGGTTTGAGAGGTGGGGATGGGACTATCCAGCTTCAAATTATCCTTAATCCCTAATGGAAAGAACCTGTGCTGTGATCCCTGTTTTAGCAGTGACGATGGCAGTTCCCAGTCAGCATTTAACCCTCTCCAGCTGCTGCTCTCTGTGACACCTTTGGATTTCAGTTTAAATAGTTCCCTCCCAGGGGTCTCCCTGGCAGTGTGTTCATAGTGTGGCTGTCTAGGTAGTTAACATCCCCTGGGGTGGTGGCTTTTCCCTTCTCTTCTCTGCTCACCCTCCTGGCATTTTCAGGCACCTGGTCTAGTCTGACGTCCGTGGTAAGAAGTGTTTGTGGTCATTTGGATGGGTTTTACCAAACAGCAATTCCTCCCCAGGTCAGAAATATCTCTGATTATTGGGGTTTAATTGTTGGATCCTAATAGCAAGTTATGATTTCCTATGATTTACTCATGCATTTCAATCTGTATTACCTGGGACGTGGATACAATCCAGACTGTCGTTTAATTTAATTTATGGTTTTTTTTTTTAATTTAACGGTGACACAAGTGCCCTTGTGTGAGCACAAGGCAGAGCAGCAGCTCCCAGGCAGGGCTCTGGTGCCAGGGAGTTGGTGACTGGTTTGCCATCCTGCTTTTTCCCTGCATGGCTTTGCTGTTGCTCCCAGATGGGGCAGTTTGGGAGAACTCCCTGGAGCAGCACCTTAGTGCCAGGCACCAACCACTGAGGGGAACTCGGATCCATGGCTCCGTGTTTTCTCCAGGAGAAAGCAATTGGTGTTCCTGGCAGGAGGCGGGAACAGCAGGAGCTGGAAAGGGGATGTTGTTGAGAGACCAGGGCTTTCGGACTTCAGAAAACCTGAGCCACCTTGCACATCCAACAGGGAGAGACCTGGGAGCAAAAGGGGAAAAAAAGTGTGGAATAACCTGGAAAAGGTGACTCCCTGTGCTTGTGCCATGGGATGTGGCATCTTTGATCTCCTCTTCCTGCCTGCCCGTGGCCCGAGGGGAGAACTTAACAGCAGCCTGCAGGTAGGAGCTGGCTCAGGGAACAAATCAGGATCCCCTGCAGCAAGTTTGAATCTGGGCTTTGCTCGTTCAGTGTGTGAAGAAATGGATCTGGGGGTTTATTTGGGCTGTGTTTGACAAGTTACTTCCCAAATCAGGACCAGGCACGTTTTGAACAGCTGTAATTCAGTTTCTATGCCAGTGATTCCATTCCTGAGTGCAGAGGAGGAAGAGAGGGCTGTGGGAACTGAGGATATTCCAGGTGTGTCAGTCCCTGTGGGACGGGGACAGAGGCCCAGGGGAAGCACGGCTCTGTTGAGTTGCAGCCAGGACAGGAAATAATACTGAAAATGAGGCAGGGATTTGAAATGAAGCGCTGGAATATTGATTGCATTTGTGATAGTGAAACCCTGGGTGCTGTTTGTGTAACGGCAGGGTTTGAAAAACAATGGCTCAGGCTGAGCTCTGCCAGGAATGGGCTCAGTGCAGCCAGGAATGGGAGAGAACAGATGATGGATCTGTCCTGTCACTTTGTCAGTAGCAAGGCTGATTTTGGAAAAACAGAATCTTTGTAGAAATATGTCTGTAACGGAGGGTTCCGCCCTCTGTGTCCTGGTCACATCCTGCAGGAATCACACTTGGAGCACAAGTTTGATCTGAGGGAACCTGCACTGCCCCTTCTGCCAGGGGTCTCTGTGCAGCCTCCTGCTTGGCCGATGCAATTTATGTAACGGCAACTCGAAATCAGGTTGTTCTTTAGAAAAAAACAGATCTAGGTTAGTTTTCATGTTTGTTTACAGATATTTTGGATGTCAAATATGCAATATGAATAAGGAATATTCTCCTACATGCCAGGCATGTGCTGGGAATCTGTGCTTTGGGAGGCAAGTGCTTGTTCCAGCACTGGGGTTCTGTAACAGAATCACAGCAAATTCAGGTGGCAGAACTGTCCTTGCCTTCCTTTAACAGGTGCACAAAGGGGGAGATGGGACTTGCTTTGTCGGTAAAATAAGCAGATACAATTCCAAGCAAATATTTGCTTAAATGCTAATTTAGCATCATTTTTTATTCAGTAACGTGTAGGATTTTTGTTTGGCTTTAGGAAACACTGGGGTTTAATTGCACCTCTGCAGTGCTTCAGGATTTTGAAGCACGTGGTGCCAGTGTGGGTAATTAGTAGCTCTGGTGAAAAGGAACTAAAGCCACAAAAACTGGATTTTTCAAAGAATTTTAGTTAGTTTAGTTAGAAGTTTAGTTAATGAAAAAAAAAGTATTTTCTTGAGGTATTTCAAGTGTTGAGGGATTTAGGAATAATCTTTTCTGATACATTTATATGAAGAAACTGGGTTTGGCCATGTTTTAGGAATTCTTGGTACTGTGTCATGTATTTCAGGGAATTAGGCACATAAAGGGAAGAATGTGTTGCTGCTCTTTGTGTTCCTGGTGGCTGAGGCCCTGCTGCTGGAGGTTGTCTGGGGCTGGAAAAGAAGGAAACAGTTCTTGCTTTTAGAAGTTCATCATCTGGAAGAGCAGCCTGCTTTCCCTCTTCTCCACTGCCTATGAATGGAATCTGTAGCAGGAAAATGGGAGTTTTGTGCCTTCTGTTTCATAGTTTTGCATTATCTCCCAGACAGGTGCATAAATGTTACTGCAACTATTTAAATTTGGGCTCATGCCTTGAGGTTTAATCCCTGATGGGATGTGCTGCTATTTTTGCTTCCCTTGTCCTTCTGGGGTGCCTTTTCTCCCCCTCCATGGCTGCCTGGTATACTTCTGCTTTTCCTTTGGAGATAAAAGCCAGGACTCTCAAGGGCAGCTCTTCTCTGTGGACAGCAGTGAATACAGGGATAGGGAAAACGTTCCCATGGAAAAATCAGAATCCCCACTTCAGTGCTGGCTGCCAGGAAAAGGCTGTGTGAGCTGAGTTCGGTGGGACAGGCAGGGAAAGGCCTGAGTCGTGTCAGTGCCTGTCCTGACACACATTTTTACCTTCTTCTGGGGTAGTCCTTAGGATGGCTCCATAGGGAAAGGTCTGGAGCCCCAGGAGCGGCGGAGGGAGCTGGGAAAGGGGCTCAGCCTGGAGCAAAGGAGGCTCAGGGGGGACCTTGTGGCTCTGCACAACTCCCTGACAGGAGGGGGCAGCCGGGGGGGTCGGGCTCTGCTCCCAGGGAACAGGGACAGGAGGAGAGGGAACGGCCTCAGGCTGGGCCAGGGGAGGCTCAGGTTGGACACCAGCAGGAATTTCTCCATGGAAAGGGTGCTCAGGCCTTGGCAGGGGCTGCCCAGGGAGGTTTGGAGCCCCCATCCCTGGAGGTGGCACTCAGTGCTCTGGGCTGGGGACCAGGTGGGGATGGGGCACAGCTTGGAATCAGTGGTCTGGGAGGGCTTTCCCAATCTGGGATCTGTGTGATCCTGGGATTCTGTGTGATTCTGCCTCCAGCAGCTGAATGAAGCGGCTTCAAAGCAGAGTCCAGCCTGCTGTGAGCTCACTGGAGATCCCGGGAGAGCCGTGCCCTCAGCCAGGCTGAGCTGTCACTGCCCCACAAAGCACGGATCCCACAGGGAGTGAGTGACCCCATGGAATGACTGATAAACAGGCAATGGGCTGCACTCGGGAAGCTCAGGGAATTCAGTGCCACAGACACTGAGCTGACACGGGCAGTCAGGTTTTCGGTCACTGTATCTGGGGAGCACAATCTCCATAGAATCCCAGACTGTTTTGGGTTGGGAGGAACCTTAAAGCTCATTCAGTTCCACCCCCTGCCATGGGCAGGGACACCTCCCACTGTCCCAGGCTGCTCCAAGCCCCATCCAGCCTGGCCTTGGACACTGCCAGGGATCCAGGGGCAGCCACAACTTCTCTGGGCAACCTTTCTCTACCCTCCCAGTAAGAACTGGTGGCTGACTGGTGATGGTTCAGGCAGGGCTGGAACTTGGGCTGTTCCTGTCTGCTTTATCATAATTTGTTCCCGTTCTCTGGAGTAAATGGGAAAACACAAGCAGCCATGGGAAGGAAACACCATTAGCAGGTTTATAGTTCAGTGCTCCCTCAGGCACTCGGCTCTCGTGTGTGGAAGGGCACTGCAGGGTCAGATTTAGCTTTGTGTTGTGAGCTGCCATCAATGTATGGATTTTGTGAATTAATCTCCCTGCTTCCTGAGCTGTCTTTAAATGTCTTTACAATTGGAATTCTCTCTGGATGCTGAAACGGGGTGAGATGTAACAGATTGGTTCGGTGGCTCCTCCTCAAAGCCCAGCCCCCGGAGGAGTTTGCTCACTTGTGTCTGTCTTGTGATAATGTCAATCTATTTTTTGTCTTCTGCACACAATGCACAAAGCAGGTGAGCCAGTAACTTTTCTGGCCACCTCAGCTTTTGCTTTACCTACTTTTGCAATATGTTCTGGAAGACATTTAACCATGTTCCCTTTCTCTCCCCTTTTCAGCTCAGAGACACTAATGACCCGCTGTTTTTATGGAACCTCACTACACTGCCACGAAGAGCACCAGCTCATCAGGACTGAGAGAAATCTGAGACTGACTTGTCCTATTTTTCCTCTGAAATCTTCACCAAGTAGTAAACATTTTTTTGGAGGGGAAAGGGGGTAAAAGATGTTAAAGCTCCCCCTCGCACCATTAGGGCACCTGTACCTAATGTACATTTTCCTTAAAATTTAAAAAGATGCTAGGAAATATTTTATAAAACTTTTTTGCAATAAATGACGCATGAAAATCTGAAAGACTCTATGACACATGCAAGGAACCACTTGAATTATTAGGATGAAGACTCACTGCAGATAACTGGGGTTTTTGTAATGTGACAGTCACGTTTGTATGTTTCGAGAGGTGCCAGTGACGGAGCCAATTTGCCTGGGAAGTTGACTGTAACTTTTGAACTTTTCTTTTAATTCTTGACTTTAGCATTGCAATTTTCCATTCTCTGAGGCTTAGTTAGTATTTAGTGCAGGTGTTAGCAGAGCTGTGATCTGTGATCAAAGCATGTCCGAACCCAGTTGTATTGTGAAATATGAACAGTCCTGCTATTTGAGACCAACATTTCCCATAGAGGTGATGGAAAGGACAGTGACCACAAACTCCATGGATCTCTGTTTTATGGGAAAGCTCCTTCTGTGTGAATATGGTTGCATTTTATTTCTGCTGTTGTAACACTTAGGGAATTGAGGGTTGTGGAATAACCTTGAGAGGGGCTACGAGGCAGAGAGCAGCATTTTACTTATAATCCTACAAGAGGATGGAAATCATAAATGGAGAGTGATTCAATGGGATGGCATTTCTATTTCAAATCATAGGTTATTTTTTCCTTTTGACATAAATATTTTTCAGATAGGTAACTAGTAGAGAGCAAAGGTTTTATTAGAATTTCTGATGGTTGTTGATCTGACTTGCGTTGACTTCTTTGAAAAGCTGTAAATCAAAAAAAAAAAAAGAAACCTACTGGGTTTTATCCATTTTATTCCCCTCCCACAAAGGTCTTGGGTAAGACTGACTTCAGTGGAGCTTGGGAATGCTGGACACGCTGCTGAAATCTTGAGTTATTAAATATTAATTTATTTGTCAGTAATTATTTCCATTGTGTGCACACTATCTCGGCAGAACCATTTCTTTAAAGTTCTTAGCAGGGGGTTTATTGTGTAACCTGGGAAAATAAATATTTGTTTTGAAGAGATGAAAATGTGCACATAATCTACTAAAAGTCAAATTTCTGTTTCTATAGAGATGAAAAGACTTGTAGGAAACTCTTTTCCTCCTTACTGATATCCTGATTCAATTGGAGAAAATAGAATGTCTTTGTCTGGATCATTTAAAACCAGAGGGACTTTTCCAAGGGGCCTCTGGGTCAGCACAAAGACAATTTCTTCGTGTCTGGAGCCTGAATGAACCACATGGAATTTGAAGTTAGGACAACTCTATCATTGGCAACAGGTTTATACTTGTTAAATAATTGGAGAGGGAGAAGCGAGAGGCTGGGACAGGCCCCCAAATCCCAGCCAGGCCCATCAGGGATTCACACACTGAGTGTGTGGCAGCTTGTGCTTTGTGCTGGTTCAGTGTCTGCTTTTCAGAGCTAAATTCTTTATTTGTAAATGCAGAAATTGAATATTCACTACCTACTTTCTAAAAGCAGGCTGTACAGTGCTGTGCAGTGCATTCAAATTGTACCGTTTGCCATAATGATTTCATCATAAACTACAAACTTTTTTTTAAATTTGGATGAATATTTGTTCTACAGTGCTTTTCCTTTTCACCAGTGGAAGAGGCCCAGCAGTCTGGTCCTGCTCAAGGCCTGAGATGCGACTAGAACTGAAAGATTGAGACATGTGAATGAGGAAAGGGGTGACTTGGTGCCGGGTCCGTGCCAGCCTTTCACCTCTGCTTGGATTGACAATGGATGGGGGCTTGGCCTAGTCAGGTACATTTTCCCCCACCCCCCCCAAAAACCAAACAGAAAAGCCACCAAACCACATGGCACAAACCAGTTTCTGCTCAGGAAAAAGGCCCGGGACTGTGGTGGCAGGGTTGTTGCACATGGGATTGAGGAGTGCCTGCTGTTGTTTTGGAAGCCGGTAGTGCCTGGCTGTGCCCCCGGATCTCCCAGGGCTCCCCTCCCCTCCCCTCCCTTCCCCTCCCCTCCCCGAGCACAGCAGCTGAACCACGAGGGATTAACCCAAGGGATGCAGGTGTGCACTGGAGAATATGGGTATAGAGCAAATAGCATCCAAGGGAGCTCATGTCTGCCTTGCTTTTCCCAGCATTGCGTTGGAAACCACATTTTCATTTGGAAATGAAACTGTCAGGGATATTCTAATGAGAGAGAGTGACAGTAATGTATTGCTTTTCACTTTTTTGCTTTAGTTGCTTAATATTTAAGCTTTGCTCCATGCTACCTTCTTGTCTGTATATTGAATGGTCACTATGCCTCTTTCATTTTGTAGACTTGAATGAGGAAAATCTGATTTACCCTTTAAGGTTTGCTGAGAAGTAAAAATGATAAAGAATGTTGTGTAACGTTTATTCAAATAAAGCCTTGATTTTTTTCAGTGCTCTTTTAAAGGGAAATAATGTTTTGATGTCTTTAACTTTCTTGCTTTATCAGTCCTTGACCCCAAAGCCTTTGATTTATGTCAAAAGTGGTTTTTCTGCATTAAACAAAGATTAAACTGAGGTTGCTGGTCCACTGCTGGAATTCCATCACGTGGACAAGTCTCTACCTAACCTCAACTTTCACAGTGGCTGAAAGATCCCAAACCATCCTCAGCCAGCTGGATGCTTCCCATAAGCAGTAGGAAAAATTGTAATTAGCAAGAAAAGATGTTGTGGTAGAGACAGATCCAAGGAAGCTCTGGTGGCTCTGCCACAGCCCCAGGAGGAGGAGGGGGTGCCATGGGAAGGGGCTCCTGCCCTGGCACATGCGTTCCTTGGGCTGGTTTTTATGGAGTTCTCACAGTTTCAGACAAGTCTTGCCCTCACAGGTAAGTGTGAGAGGGGATTTCTCCATCCAGGGAGGAATTGCCTTGTCCTGAGCTGTGTTTCCTTGCCCTGGAGCAGGGATCAGGTGGTGCAAGGATCAGGAGCGGTAACTCCTGTTCCAGAGCTCCATCCCACTGTGCTCAAAGCAGGGCAATGCCAGCAAGTATTTCTCCAAAATATTTGATGGTGTTGGGTTGGTGCTTGGACTTGATCTGAAAGGTCTTTTCCAACCTTAGTCATTCCACGATTCTAAGGAATGGCAGAATCTGGAGTTGCACTTTCCCATCAAATAGAAGGCCGCATTTATACACGTTTTTTTCCACTTGCATTTTTGTTACTGTAAAGAAAGATTGCCTAAGTCGACTTGAGCTCCTGGGCTAAACAAAAAATAAGCTGCTTGAGTAAACTTGATTTCTAGGAAGTTCTGATTTTCAGGAAGCATTGGTGGTTTTATGGCACGGAGGATGCCAGGAGCTGGTGGGTCACCCAGAGGTACTGACCCTGCTGGGAAGGGATTGTTGCGGTGATTTCTTGTTGATAGTCAGGAGTTTTTCCCCAAAACTGAATTAACTGTGAAGTGTTGCTGTTGGCTCAGCCTGGGATGCTTTGGAAGCCCTGTGACAAACACCCACATCTGGCCGTGGCCCGAGCACAGCTCCAGCAGATGGTTTTCTTTTCCTTCATGGTTGTTTCTCATTCTGTCGGGGTTACGGAAACTCCCATCCCTTTTCTCTCGTTATTCCTTCAGCCTTGCAGCAGTTCCTCTTGAATCGGCCATCCTCATTAGGCCGGGAAATCCTGCTGAAATGTAATTGCTCGCTAATGGCTTTTCCTTTGTGACACGGAGTTGGCAGCAGCGCTGTGGGGACGGAGCCACGAGAGAGGTTGGCCGGGCAGCTTTCAGAGCTCCGCAATTACTCCGGGGATTAATCCTCACTCCGGTGGCTGGCAAAGGGATAAAGGTGACCCGAGTGAGGCCAGGCCCACACAAGGCCTCTCTGATGGAGTTTGCTGCTGCCCCCGAGCATCAAAAGGGCGACGCTTAATGAGGGCAAAAGTGCGGCTCTGGCGCAGGGGGTTTGGAGAGATTCCCATCCGAAGTGTGAGGGGTCGGAGTTTAGGTCTTGCAGAGTGAGACCAGCAGGGGCATTCCTGAAGGGAACGGCGGCTCGGTGACAGTGACCTGGTGAATTCACGCTGTCACACACGGGGGATTTTGGAGCATTTCGGGTGAGGCCGCCGGGCGCCGCCTGAGGCACGGCTGGGCCTGAGGGGCTTCCGATTGCCTCGGAGCTCCCTGGGCTCCTCTCCTGCATTATGGAACGCGTCAGGCTGCCAGGTTTGCACGGAGGGGCCTTTCTGTGCCTGAGGACTTTGTGGAAAGCTGGGAATGCCCCAGGCTGGGAGGATTCCGTGGCAGGTGAGGTGTGTTTGGGTGCTCAGAGCTCGTCCCTCTGCTCCAAGGGAAGCAGTGCCAGGGCCGAGCCCCCCGGGGCAGAACCAAGCCCTCGGCACCAACTGCCCCTCCCTGCCCTGGTTTTGTGTCCTCCTCCCTTGTCCTTGCTCCAGGGATTTGTCCTTGCTTTTGGGATGTGTTCTCCCCGTCGCGTTCTGCAGGCAGAGCAGAGAGCCAGGAAAAGGCTCCTGTTGTTTGCTGGGTCATACTGTGGTGTTTATTCACGTTCCATATCCGGCTTTTATGGTTCTGCTCCTGCTTTTCCCTCGAGTGTCTCTGTGCTCTTTGTTTTGCCTCCCTTGCTGGGTTCGCAGCACAAGCCGTGGGTGCTCCACGCTTGGCGGACTGGACAGCCCTGCAGAGGTTTTTGGCGTGTTCTGCATTTGGGGTAAATATTCCAAGCCCAGGAAGGGTAGTTCTAATTTTGAAATCCAAATTTTCAGCTGAGCTCCGCATCTTAAGAGCTTGGGGACTGGAATTTCTGACTGTGGTTGTCTTAGTCATTAAATATTAAGCGAGGCTGTTCCTGCTGGAGGGCTCATCCAAACACTGAAGGCTCTGAGCTGTCAGGGGAAGGGGCTGGGGGCTCCAGGGTGTTCAGGGATGGATACTGGACCATGCTAAGGATAAGACCCCAGGAATACTGGCACTGCTCAGATGGATGTGGATGATGCTTCTGTGATTCCCTCGCTTGGCTGTGATTGCCTTTAAAAAGGCAGCAGTGGGCATGAGCTGTGAGAGCAGGATTGGGGGGGGGTTGGACTTCACCCCCCTCTGCCTTAACACTGCAGGATCCTGTCAGGAGCCACCAGCTGCATCTTGGCTTGGAAAACCTGCTGCTGGCTCCAGGTTCCATGGCCTCAGCTGCATTCCAGCTGGGAGCAGGGACACAAACATGTGTTGGGGCACAGCGAGAGCTGTCGCTTCAAGGGCAGCTCAGGGCTGGAGCCATGGGCAGGAAATCTGTGAGCTCCCAGCCTCCTCCTCTCCCTAAGTTCCCAAATACTGCAATTCGTCCTCCCTCAGACAGAGAAGTGCCCCACGATGGAGGGTCACAGCCAAAGGAGCTCATGGAAATAGGACAAATGCAATTAGAAAAGCCCTGGCCCCGCTGCCTCTCCAGGGACCTGCTGGGCACTCGCCAGCACCACTCAGGAATACACTTAGAAAGCTCTTCCAGCAGCCACCGCCCAGACGAGATAACAGCATTTCCCCTTCTTCCTGACATCCCTGTTCCTGACATGCCCGTTCCCTGCAGGGAGGGGGGTGCTGCAGTTCACTCGCCAGAGACAGGAACAAAAACCTCCTGGCCAATGTGTGCTTATCCCAGAAGAACAGGCACGGCTCCCTCCCGGATCCTTCCCAGCTCCTTGGCTGCCAGGGGTCAGTCCCTGGTCAGCAGCTGCTCCTGGAGCTGATGGACACCAGGCAGGCAGTCCTGGGAGCCCGGAGCAGAGCACTGGACTCAGCCAGGCCAGGAAAGGCAAACCTAATCCTGCTGCATCCACTTAGGGAATGCAGGATTTGTAAATTCTCTCCTTGAGGAAAAACGGGTGAGAAATGTGCAGTTCTGGGGACTCCAGGCTGCAGCTGCATATGGTTTCCAATCAGGAGATTCCCACTGAACGTGCAGAATCAGGAAAAAAAAAGGGGTTTATTTTAATTTTCAGTTGATTTAGGGCCTTTAATCTTTGTCAGGGTAGGCAGTGATGCCTCTGGCTTAGTGCCACAATTCCTGTGCCAAGGGCTGCCCAGAGCCTCCCCAGCAGCGGCTCCCCAGCAGCCACAGCCCTGCCCAGGGTGGGAAAAAGGAAGTTGCTGAGCAAGAAAATGTTGGGATTCTTCCAAACAGGGAAAGCTTGTGAATGAGCAATGTATGAATGCTGCACATTAAATGTGCCCCAGCGCATCTCTGCCCATGTTGGAGGGGAGGCACTGGGATATAATTGGTTCTTGGCTGCAGCAGTAATGCCTTGGGAATAACACAGCTAATTAAAGCCTAGGAACTGGTGACCAGCAGCTTCTCCTCTCTCCCTGGCTGGGGCTGTGCTAATCAAGGAGGGAAGGATTGGGCTTCAGAGCTTGGTGCTTTGTCAAATCCTGAATATCCCAAGGGATGAGCTGGGGGGGGATTTTGGATCCCGCTGGGCAGGAGGGATCGGCCGTGCTGGGCCTGTGTCAGTCCCACAGACCCTTCCCCGGAGTGTGGCCTCCAGCTGCCTCCCTTGGGGCTGGGGTTGTGGGAGAGAGCTGAAGATGTGAACTGGGGAGCTGCTTTTTTTATCTTTTAAGAGATGTTAAATGCTCCAGATCTTTGCTGGGATGGAGGGAACTGCAGGTGTTCAGCTCCTCCTCAGTCCCAGGCCAGGCGCTGGGACTCACAGGCAGGACCTGGAATGAGCTGTTCCAGGCCAGGCTGGATGGGGCTTGGAGCAAAGTGGTCTCTGGAAGGTTTTCCTGGTCTCTGGAAGGTGCCCCTGCCCATGGCCGGGAGTGGAACTGGATGAGCTTTTATGTCTCTTCCAGCCCAAACCATCCTGGCAATCTGTGACTCTCTGAGATCTAAACCTCAGCCCATCTGCAGCCAAAAGGATTAAAGTCTCTGAGGGAACAGAGAAGTGAGTGAGAACCTTTGCATAAAACAGAGATAAATCCCAGTCTCAGTTCTCGTGTCAAAAAATGGAAGGTCTGAGCCACAAGTGCTACGGAATTCCTGGAGGAAGTTCTTTGGAGGGAGAGACTCAACCCAGCTCATGGGCAAGAGCAACATTCCCTTTATTTCTGTGTAAACACCTCAGGGGAAAGGCCGGGTACTGAAAGGTTTTGTGTTTGGCAGGCAAAGGAAGGAGGAACAAAGGCGGGACCTGAGGATGGACGGTTCCAGCTGGAAAAGAGGCAGTGCTGCTTACCAGGAAGGTGAGTGACTGTTGGAACAGTTGAGGAACTGTTTGGTTTAAGAGCGCTTATATTTAAAAGATTATGTTTCATAGAAGTTTTTTCCTATTAGAGGTTGTAAATCCAACATGTGTGACTCAAAACTCCCTGGCACTCCCTGAGTTGTGGCCAGTGGCACCAGGAGGAAGCACCAGTTATTCTACTGGTGGCAGCTCTGAGGATTAGTTTAGGCATAAAAAACCACTTAAAAATCAAAAGCAAAATACATGCACTTGTTCAGGATTTGGACAATGCAAAAGGACTTTCAATTAATTAGAATTTTGCCTAGAGGAGAACTTGGTGGCAGATAGCACCTGCCAGAGGTTTCTGGTCTAGCTGGAGAGTGGCACTGAGGAGGGAGGTTTAAGTCCTCAGTACCAGTGTGCCCAATTCCCAGTGACTTTCACACAATCCAATTAAATTACAAACACTAACCAGCTGCAGTCCTGCTTCCTGTGCCCTTCCCTTCATTGGAAAACTACAGGTGCACATCAGGCATCCTGCAGGGGAGTTGCACAGTGATTTGATGATGTGTTTGCACAGCAGGTAGGAAATTCAAAAGCTTTGTTGTGCTTTTATTTCCCAGAAATTCCCCAGCCTCCAGCCGAGAAGGAATATTTGCAGCTCCCCAGGCCTTCAAAGAGGTGAAGCAGGAACAGAGTGGAAGGAACAGAACTCGTGTCCCAGAAGCCCTGAAGCAGCAGGTTAGAAGAGGCCACTGGTGTAACTGGGCACATGAGCCACCCACGGGTGAGTGACACTGCACGCAGTGTGGGTAGGGACAGAAACCCACTGCTCAGAGCAAGGAAATTTTAAAGAATTAAAAAAAAAATATTTGAAGCATCCAGGGTAGTTCTAAAGTGGTTCAATTTTTGCACATGCCAGGGGTGTGCTGGGATGTTGCAGGTGAGTGGAACCAGGGCCCAGCTGGTGATGCAGGGCTGGTGCCCCCTGAGCCCAGCCCAGCCCTGCCCAGGGCTCCCTGCAGCAGCCTGGACACCACACCTCTGCAGTGCTCCAGGTTTTAGGGAAGATAATTAACATTTCTACTAATCCCAAGCCACTGAGCCTTCCCTGCAGAGCTTGGCTCAGGCAGCAGAGGTTTCACAGCTCATCAGCCCCCCGGGCCCAGCTCTAAACTAAAACTAAACTAAAAATGCAGCAGGACAGAGTTTAACAATCAAAAAAACCTTTCACAGCTGCAGAGTCAAAAATGACATTAAAGCACCAAGCCTGCCGTGCCTGGAAAGGCTTTTCCTTTCAGTGAAAGGCTGGAGCTGCTGAATTTCAGACACACAGACTTCCTGAAGTGAACTGGAGATGACACCCAACAGCCAAGGCAGCCACTGCTAATTATTTAATTAAATCATGTACTGAAATCTGCATGGAGACAAGTGCAGAACCTGCCTCCACAGTAAACACTTCAGCACTGATAAAACCCAGGAAAGCAGGAATTACAAAAGGCACCTTCTCCAAAACCTGAATGAACCACCACAACAGAACACATAAATATATATATACATATATTTATATCACAGCCTGGTTTGGGCTGGAAGGGACCTCAGAGATCATCTCATTTTATGAACATTTCCAAGTCCTCAAGGTCCAGTGACTGTGCGGACCTTTTGCAATCAGCTCCTGTGGATCCCTGCAACATGAATGGATCTCAGACAAGCACATTTCATTTGAAGGTACCTTTATAGGGTGTGTAGATACAGAGGGAGGCACAAAATGTCATTGTTGCCCTCAGAAAAATTCATATCAAGTAAACAAACTGCTGGAAGGGTAGCATGGAGTGAAATTACAACACTGCTGCAAGCAGGGCCAAAAAATCCCAGTGAATGTCCTGCAAGGTGTTATTTGTAGGACCTTTAACAACAAACCCACCTTGGGGAGAGCTCAGCCCAGGCAAGAACCTCACAACCCAAAGAGCAGAAGTACCAAGCCTTTATTACAAGATCCATGATTGCAGGGCAGAGCCGTGTCCAGCGGTACCAGTCCCACCCAACTGAGGGTGGGGCAGTGCTGCTGCTGGATTTCCCCATTCCCAGGACACCACCAGTCTTTGTTCCAGCCTTTGGATTCCCCTGAACTGCTGCTACCATTGTGCTGCCAGCACTGAGTGGGCCAAACCAAGGAACTGCCTCTTGGAAAAGCCAAACACCGCAAGGGAAGGGGGAAAAAAAAATTAAAAAAAAAAGAATAAATCACACACTGGACACAGTTATCACTATGAGAAGTTGAATGAGTTGCTTTACATCCACATTGCAAACAATTTCACAAGCTGGGAAATGATTTTGCCGAGTCTCCTCTTCCCCTGGGGGTGGAGGGTGTTGGTTTGCTGGGTCCTGGCATGGGATGTGCAGCGCCACACTGAATCCACGTTATCTGTTGTTGTTGGGGTTTTGAACAAAATTGATGGAGTAGGAGCCAGTTGAGGAATCCTGTTTGATCTGGAAGTTCTCTGTTGACAGGCCAAAGGGGCGCAGAACCAAATTGCCCAGATCCTTCAGTTTGCCTGCAATGACATCCCAAAAGAACCTGGTGAGAGCTGAGCAGAGGGAAAACTCCCATGGAATTACACCCAACTCCACAGTCCAGATCTGCTGATTTATCCATCACAGGTAAATGCTGAGGAAATCTCTGAATTTGGTTAATATTTAGGCTCTTAGCAGGAATTAAGAATCATTGTTAAATATCCACAGGGTATGAGAGTTAATAAAGTCCTGTCAGTATGTGGATCACACGTGATTTCTGACTCTGGAAAATGCACCTTGCTACAGCTGTAAGAGGGGAAGGACAACAAAAGGACATCCTTTAAAAAAATCATATCTAGAAATTACAGAATGGATAAACTCAAACAGGGAGCAGAGGTAACAACTTCACTGCTGGCTGAACACAAACCCCCGGCATGACAACACAAAGGAAGAAGATGGTCAGTTTTCCAAGAAAAACATTCTTTTCCTCCTGGTTTCAATGCAGAATTGTAGATTTCCCCAAGGAATAGCAGAAGTTTGGACAAGTTGAAGCTCCCCAGCACAGCATGGATTTGGGGCTTTACGATAATTCCACCAGCACATCCCAGATCACCTTCCTGCTCTCTCCCCCCCCAGCCAGGCTCGGGGGCAGCCACACTGAATTAATTGTTAATGAGGCAGAAGAAAGCCTTGGCTTTTCCGGGCACTCCAGCCCGGAGCTGCTGCTGCTGTCCTGGCACACACAGAGCCAGCATTGTAGGGAAGCTCTGTCTCCTCCTCCCCCAGCTCCTTTCAGGCCTAAATTAAGGGCTGTAGTGAACTCCAACCCCCTCCCAAAGAAAAGCTCCCTCAGAGCCTGTGCTGGGAGGAAGGAAAAGGCACCACGTGGAGCTGGGACTCAGCTGGGACTCAGCTGCCCAGCCTCCAACACTCCCTGTCCCCAAGCAGGGTCACCCTCTTCTCCCTCTGCCCTTGTTCTCACACATTTTGCTCTTTTTCTTTCAAACACACCCTGTTTATTTTCCACCTGCAACTCCAGTGCAGTCAGGTTCTTCACCAAAGCAAATATTCAGGGGTTAACAAGAAAACAGAACGGTAAAAATCAATTTAGGGCTCAGAAGTCTGTGATTCATTACTCACCTAAACTGCAATTTAACACCCTATTGAAAGAGGCAGATGCAGGAAAAGATTACTCACAATTTACATTAAGATGTAACAGCCAAAATTAATTGCTATTCAGTCTTTCTGGCAATAATTCTGGCTTAGCTGCTGGTGTTAATGTGGGGTTTGGAAGTTGAAAAGCTCCATCTTGCTTGTGTAAAGAATTCTTTTGGAGAAAAGACAAATTTCCTGATGAGGTCTCCCCTCTGTGTAACTTTTTGTATTACCAACATTTTTAAGCAATTAAAAGAGCAAGGGCAAATCTTTCTCCCTTCCCTAAATGGTAAATGAGGGGTGAACTGTAACTGTAATTTGGCTCTGGTTTAACTATTTAAACTCACCTTGTGCAGAGTTGGGGTTTAGCAAATCCCAACCAAATCCCATAATTCTTTAGGTACAAGGCCTAATAAATATCCTTGCTCATCACAGGTAGCTGGAAAAATCTTTCTGGCAGGAAGGCCCAGGTGAGGTGCTCTGGCCCCCAAACTGCTAAAACCATTCCAAAGCTCCCCTCTCCTCACACCCTCTCCCCAAAGGAGTGGTCCCAGACATCACAATAATTATAAAAGTCTCTAAACAAGACTGGAAATCGTTGGCTTTAAGGAGAGAAATACAAAACCCCCCAGAAAATGGTCATTGTTCACATCCTCAGTCCCTGAGGCAGAGGATGCTCATGGAACCACAGAGGGAAAGAACCACTTGGATTTCAAAGCTCCTTCCCAAGGCTGCTCCAAGTCCAGCTCTCTTTGATGTGAACTCAGGGGTCACTTCATCCTGAGCAAACATCACTGGCAGCTGAGCTGATGGAAAACATGGAATAACTGAAAAACAAATGTCAGCCTTGGAAAAGGGAGATCCTTGAGGGGACACAGCACGAGAGGGCTCAGCTTGGCCACAAAACAGGATTTTTCTGGTGACATCAAACCTCAGCAGTCACATGGGCCAGCACTTGCACACAAGGAAAATCCAGCCAGGAATGTGGGCTCTGGGATATTTACACACAAGCACTGCACAAGGGGTTCAGCCTCTGACAGAAACGAGCTGCAGCCCTGGGAAACAGGAAGCACACTTGGGGAGGAGGAGGATGCACTCCATTTATCTGGGTTTGTTTGTACACAGCTCCAGTGTCCTGACAGTGGGAGATGGTTGGGCAACCCAGGGCTTCTTTGAGTTGAAAAAATAAAAGCTCAGCAAAACCAGGACAGGCCAATTCACTGACTGAGTGAATCAGTTCAATACCCAAAGGAGCCAAAGCACAAACTGGGACATTGCTCCTAATTTCAGTTTAGTGTCAGTGCTCCTGGAGCATCTCAGGATGCCTCTGACTTGCTGTCCTGGAAGCCAAAAGTCTGGAATACAACCCAGGCACCTGAGCTGCCCTGGTGGGAGGCAGGAATGTGCCCCTGGCACTGTCCAGGCCAAGTCAGAGCAGCTCCTGCTGCAGTGCCATGAGCCAGGTCCATCCTGGCAGTGGGAAATGCCATCAGAAAGGGTGGAAAAGTGGGAACAGCTTCAAACAAATTCACTGCACAAAGAAACAATCCAAAGGAATCTCATAACCACCACATTCCATCGAGTTTCTCTTCTCCCACTCCTTCCAGAACTCCCACCTAAATCCCCTCCAGGGCTTTCCCCTGACCTCAGACAGAGCTGCAGCAGTTTGCAAACCTGGGAAGCGTTTCCTTCCTCCATGGGCAGCTCCATGGCATCACCACTGCCCCCCTTAACAGCAACACGTAGGGAATGTGGGAACACTTAGGAGAAGGAGCTGCCCACATTCCTGACTTTGTTTCAAGAGAATGTTTTATAGAAACCCCTCAGTTTGTGTGACACCAGTGAGCTCAGGCAGTGCTGAGCTCAACCCCCCCTGCCCCACTGCCACTGTCATTTAACTACAGCTGTGACAATCCTGTCACACACGAGGCTGGGGATGAACACAGGTTCTGTGCTGCCCTGCCCTGCTCTCAGTCTGGCTCTCCAGCTGTGTGAACTCCTTGTGTGACATCACTGAGAAGGGATTTCTTTCTCCAGAATCCCAACAGAAACAGTCTGAACTGGTTCCCAAAAGCCCAGTTCAGTTTTGAAATCCCAACTGCCACTTTTAAGGC
This sequence comes from Struthidea cinerea, assembly GCA_013397865.1. Lineage (NCBI taxonomy): Eukaryota > Metazoa > Chordata > Aves > Passeriformes > Corcoracidae > Struthidea > Struthidea cinerea. The sequence continues at coordinate 873,276 of VZTI01002345.1, read as the reverse complement.
ATTAACACTGTTAAAAGAGATCCCATCTAGTCTGACATCCAGGAAAAAACCAGCAGAGCAGAACTAGGGTTGGATTTACTGTTCCAGTCAAATCCCTTGTGATTAGTGCAGCCCTTTAGAGTTCAGCAAAGATCAGGAATTATTTTCATATTACTTTGTGCTGAAACCCACCCCATGTCCTACCGATGGGCCTGATCCTTCTGGAGATTTTCTGCATTTGTCATTTATTTATAGCCCAATCACCCTTAACCTGCTTTATTTAGGGCTTGTTCTCAGCACAATGGGGGAAGCAGCCTCTGATCCTGTAAAGCTCTGCAAAGCCTCACTGACACTCTGCTAGGTCAGAGCAGAACAAAGCCAGAGCAAATCAGAGGCTGCAGAGCAGGAAAAGAAATTACAGAAAAATATCAGCATAAGCTGAAACAGTCTCTTCTTCCCAAATATATCAAGAATCAGTGTGAAAGACAGGCTGAGTTTGTTTAACCTGATTTTCTGCAGAACAGGCAAACACTGCCTTCCCCTTCCCACCAAACACTGCCTTAGGAAATGTAATTCCACTCCTGGTGCTAACCCTGGGGAGGTCCAATTCAGCCTCCAACCAAACAGCAATGAAATGCTGAATAAATCAAGGCAAACATGAACACCTGGAGGTCTCTGGGCTGGAAGTGCTACAGAAATAATCACATTTATTTCTTTAGCCCCCAGATCAAACATCCCCAGTTATTCCAGCTGGGGGAGTTCCTCTAGGTACAGGTTTAGAGAAAGCCCTGGTTTATCCCTTTCATGGGAATGTTTGCTTTGAGGGTTTATTTGCCGGGAGAAAGGGCTGAGCAGTTGGGCTGGGTCAAACAATTTCCCCAGCTCTTACATGCATCAATATGAAATTGTTTTAGAAGGTTTTAAGTTTTCTTTCTTTAAATAGAACTAATGGCCTTTTCTGCATGGAAGAATTCCTCGTCTCCAATTTACTGTAGGTGAAACCAAGCAATTGAGAAATCAGGAGTTTTGTTTAACACTGAACAAGTATTTCCTTTCAAATTTACCTCCTTTACATTTTATACAAGAGATTCTACTCACGCATTTTTTTCTAGTAGCTTATGAAGATTTTTATGGAAGTACATGCTACTCACCCAGCATTTCTTTCTTTAATTTTTCATTCCTCTCCTCAATTTGCTGTGGTAATCTCTGTGGAGAGAGAGAAAAACCGGAATCAGAACCCTGTTTTCAATAATACTCCCATTTTGGACATCAGCAGTGACAGAGACACAAATCCTGACGTGCAGTTCCTGCTCCAGACTCTGAACACTGCTAATCCAGAGACTCAGCATTTCCCACTCCAGGAACGTCCTTATGGACACCTATTTTTATCTGGTGCCTGTGATACTTATCCCAAAGTACAGCTTCTTCTGGGAAATCACTTTATCTGCCCTAAAATCCCTCAAAACCTGTGTGGAAGCTGAAACTCTCCCCACAGTTTCACACCTGTGAAAAACCAAACCTAAGCATTGCTTCCATATAATGAAACTTTCTGGGAAAGCAGCAACAGGGATGTTTTGACCATAAACCATGATAATTCCAAACTGTTTAGTCTGGCATTGAAAAAGTAAAAAATGACTGAGGACTGAAATCAGAACCCCAGCTCTGCACTCCTGAAATACAAACAGTGCTCAAATATTGGAGCAGGTACCAAATCAGGAATCAAAGAACTATTGTGCATTTCATATTTTAATCTGTCATTTAACAGGGTCATGACATTCCCTAGAGCAGTGTGAGATCATTCCTGTGGGCAGGGAAGAGGAAGATTTGCTCTAACTGTGAATGAAGCCAATTTGCAGATTTTCTTGAGGCATCATTTTCATTGCCAGTGAGGGGGAAAAGATCCTGTGATATTCCTGCAAAGCAGAGACACTTTCACCTTACAACAGAGCAAAGCTGCTCAGCCTCCTCCTGGTTAGAGATGTAACCAGGTATGGGGATTCATCAGCTGAAACTTGGGGGTTTTTATTATGAAATTTAGAGATTTATGATGAATATTTGAAAAGTGTAAAATTATAGCTGTCAGGATTTCCTGAACAGATTTTCAAGAAGGGAGTTTTAAGCTTCAGTCTCAATAGTTTGCTTCTCCCCTCAAATCTGACAAGGACCAGCTCAAGGCAGAACAGACCAAATCCCAGTGCAGGGTACACTGAGGGCATTTTGTCCAAAGGGTTCTGCAGCCAAAGGCTCTGCCTGGCCAAGGGAGGTCAGGGAGCAGGCACAGAAATCAGGAATAAACACTGGGCATTGTGAGCTGTGCCTGAAGGATGGCCAGAGGAGCAGCAGCACTGCTGGAGATTCCCTTCTGGGGCTGGGCAAGGGCTCTGCTGTGGGATCGTCAGGGGCACAGTCCCTGAGAGAAAAGCATGGCTTTGCACAGGTACAAGGACAGTGTTTGGACTTCCAGGGGTTCCCAACAGCCTGGAGAGAACCAGCCACCCCTGAGGGTCTGACTCAGAATCCTGGATTATCCTGAGTGGGAAGAGACCACCAGGATCATCCAGCCCAGCTCCTGGCCCTGCCCAGACACCCCAACAATCCCACCCTGGGCATCCCTGGCAGCGGTGTCCAAACCCTCCTGGAGCTGTGGCAGCCTCGGGGCTGTGCCCATTCCCTGGGGAGCTGTTCCTGGCCCAGGGGAAGCCCCAGCCCAGCTCCAGAGGCTGCAGGTCCTTTTTGGCAGCTCAGCTGTTTAATGGGATCACCCCTCACCACCAACAGCACTCACACAGTTAAGCAGAATATTTTCTGCCATCAGTGCAACTGATCCAGTCCCTCAGGAAATCATTCCAGGCAAGGTTTCTTGCCTAATATGCCATAAAAGCTGTTCCTAATCTGTCACTTACAACACCACAGTGTGGGGAAAAGGGGGGCAGAATCACCGCTAATGATTTATGTTCCCAAATGGAGACTTAAAACAATTAAGCCTTTCAAAAAGATTTTTGTAACAGCGTATTCAGAGTGGGCTTAGAAACAAATTTGCAGGTGATGCAAATGATTTTTTTTTTCCTTCTGAGGCAGAATCCATTGCAGGTTCACTGATGTGAAGCTGAACTAAAATAATGATAAATAAGTTAGGTCAAAGTTCACCGAAAGGCTTAAGCTTACCATGCAAGCTTCTCTGGCTTGATGAACTGATGGGTCTTTTTCTAGGACTGCCTTATAATCTTCCAGAGCTTCATCTAATTTTTCTGTTTTTTCATAGAGTTCTGCTCTCCTCAGCAAAGCTCTGACATAGTGAGGGTCTAATTCCACAGCTGGAAAACAAAACCAAAGCCCAGGGTTGTACTTGAAACATTTCTCCACTGCTCAAATGAATTCTGAAGTGTGTATTACAGTTATAAGTTGTCCTTAGAATGTAACTCAGGATCAAGCAGAGGCACAGCTTAAAGCTAAGTCAGAATTCAGAAACAGCTGCCTGGGACAGTCTCAGGATCACGTTTCATTTAATGTCCACTACCTATCACAGATGGAAGTGATTTATGGCCACAAAGCTTTAAATGTGCAATCCTATCTGTGCAGGGATTCTAAGCGATGCTACAGAAACTTTAAGGACCTGCAAGATATTTCAGTGTTTGTGTGTTTAGCAAGTGGCTACTGTTAGACTGCAGCTAAAGGTAAATATCCCTCCAGACACACACAGCAGGGAAAATCAGCCTTGCCATGCTTATCTCAGTTCAAGTGGAGACAAACTCCAGAAGAATTTCTGAATTTAATAGTCCAGATTGGGTTGGGAATGCACAAACAGTGATTTCAGCTCTGTGAGCTGGTAGAGGGGCATCCTGACTGAATCTCAGCTTTCCCCCTCCTCATTCCCTTGGCAGCCAGGGCTGTTTGCAGTAGCAGTTCAGACTGAATGCTAAACTCAGCAGTAACCTCCACATGGTAATTCCTCAAGAATCCCTTCATCCATATTTCACCACAGAAACAGGGAATTTGAAAGACTTCACCTCAGAAAGAGGGACTACGAAGGATTTTTCATCACAGAAAGAGGTCTGTCCGTTTTATAATTCCTAGCCCATGGTTCTGGGGACAATTAAATCTCAGATTATCCAGGTAAATATTCCAGTTTATCTTCTGGGAAGGACAAAGGCAATGCCACAGTCAGCAAGCTGCAGGTGACTGAATTGCTCTGCTGTGCTCCAGTCCCTGGGGAGTGTCAGGCCCTGGCAGCTGAAGTCTCCCTGCTAGAAGCACATTGATTCCCTCTGAGCCACTGCAAAATCCAAGGTGTTTTTCAGAAAGCAGCAGCACCAAAGCCAGGCAGAGCCCCAGTGAGAGAGGCCAGGGAGGATTTGGTACCCCCAGGAGCCCTTTCAGCACGCACAGCCTCCCATTTCTGTGCAGGCAGCGCTGGCACACAGCCACTGGATTAGTTCTCTGATTGGTAATTTGGATTTTTTTCCCCAGCTGTCACAGGGAGTTTAACAAACACTCGGGGGTGGGGGAGTGGGCGGAAGCAATAAAGCAAAGCACAGCTGAACTGATTCCACCAGAAGGTGCAGAGAGAGAACTGCAGGGCAGGAACAGGGGAACATAAGCCCTGGTGACAAAGCAAAAGCTTTGTGCAGGAAAGGGACTTGATAATGCTTTTAACTCTATACAGCCTCACAGTTCATTGGAATCTGGGATTAAACCAGGATTTGGGGGGAATGGCAGGTGGAAGTGGGTTTGAAATCACAGGTGTGGGAAACAGTTTCCATAGAAAAGACTTTCCTATTAAAAACAAGCACGAACTGCAGCCTTATGGCACAAGAGAATAGAAAGTGAATTACTGCAGACAGGAAAGGTTTGACAGACATTTTACAAAATAAGTAAAATCAGGTGTTTTCTGTTCAATTCTTTAAAGACCCTTATGCCCAAAATTACAGCTCTGCAGTAAAGGCACTAAATGACACAATTTGTGTATAAAAATCTGGCACAAGGGCAGCACAGAGAGAAAAAAGTACCTTTGGTGCAGTCACTCAGGGCAGCCTCTGTCTTGTCCTAGAATACAAAATAGTTTTGTTAGATTGAAGTCATATTTCTTCATGTCCCCATCCGTGGAGGTGCCCAAGGAAGGCCCGGACGTGGCACTCAGTGCTCTGGGCTGGAGACAAGGTGGGGATGGGGCACAGCTTGGACTCCTTGGTCTGGGAGGGCTCTGATCACTTCATAATTGCATCTGTCCCAGCCTCGATCCAGTGTGACACAGAACAAAACCAGCACTCACCTGTTTCATTTTTGCAGCAGCTCTGTTTGAGAACAGAACAGCCCTGTCCTTCTGGAAGCAGGCTGGACAAATCTGCAGAGCCTTGGTGTAGGAGTCTTCTGCTTCTCCATAGTCTGCAGAGCAACAGGACCACTTATTTCAAACCACTTATTTCAAATCACCGAACCCCATGGCTGAGGTTCCTTTGGAAACATTTCTCAGTATCTGGTGATACTACACCAGAATCAGTAGCTGCTCTCAAAGAACAATGCTAAGTACATAAATACAATTGATTATTTTAAAATTGACTTAATTCTGCTTGTAAAAGCAGAAATATACTCCTGAGCTGAATGCAACAAGTGCAGCAGGATGTGGATGTAATTCTCATCCCTGAAATTGTTTTCTTCTATTTGAGCAGAAGTGGAATCCCTTTGGATGAAGTGTGTCCCTGACCTGTCACTGCCCTGTACCTGCTCAGAGCAGCTGCAGGGAGGTCACATCATCCTCAGTGACTGACTTAAATGTCAGAGGCTTGTCAAGGAGAGGCCAGGGATGAGACTCCAGCAGGTGCCTCAGCCAACACTCCAGGCCTGTGGCTCTCCTGGGCTGAGCAGTTCCCTCCTGCCCTCTCTGATGCCCTCCAGAGCTGGAGAACATTCCCAGGATTGTGTTCCCTTAGGACACAACGAGGCACCTCCAGCCTCTGCCTGGTCTGCAGGGCACACAGGTTCCTTGGCTGTGTCCTGCTGACTGAGGGAAGCAGGAACCTGCATTTCCTGCTTTCTCTGGGGATCCTCCACCCACCAGCAGATTAAATCGAAGGCAGGTGTCAAAACCACTTCCCCCCTTCTGTTTGCTCATTAAAATCAATGTACAAAGGTACAAGGCAGCTACAGAGCCCCAGGTCCTCCATCAATTCTAAGCACAAGCATAAGCCCAACTCAGGGCCCAGGGGAAGCCTTTTTTGATTGATAAAAGAAACCCTGACACTTGGAAAGCAGTCCAAAATCCATGTTTTTGTATGTAAGCACTCAGTTTTCGTGGGAATCCCGCTTTAGTATCCAAATCTTTGGGATTTAAACAACTCTAAAGGAGGTCTGGTATCTCTGTCTCTTCTCTAGAGCTGGATGAAAAATGAAAGGGGTGATAAAATTCAACAAGGACAGTGTGAGATCTTCCTCAGGGTTTTCTGCAGCACCACCACGATGGCTCAGTACTATGCTGAGATTCTCTAACATCCACACGGTGTTCAAAGATGATCAACCCACCTCCCTTCTTGAAGTGCTCATTTCCTTTCTCCTTCAGCCCTGCGCTCTCCTTTCTTCTTTTCTACAAAAGAAAAGACAATGTCTCAGAGTATTTCACTGAAATGAACAACTAGGTCAGCTGCAGTTCCAAATAAAGGATGGAAGGGAAGCAGAATAAAACATAACCTGAACAGTTTTAACTCTACCAAGATCTGCTTGTAGACCCTGTGACACAAAGTCCTTTATATATCCATGAAACACTGGAGTGTAACAGCAAGGCAATTAAAAAGCTCCACTTCACAGACACCAGGATGGTGGAGGGAGAGCATCCATGGAGAATTCCTTGCTTTAAACCAGTACATCAGCTTTTAGCTGGCTGTTTGCTTCTCCTTTCCAACTCCATTTAATTCACTCACTGCAGGTCAGCTATGAAGAATATATTTGAAATGTAAAGTCTCAAAAGTTTTGCTTGAAATAATCCCACCTCAGCAATTCCAGTTACATTCAGAGATGCACAAAGAAAAGGTCCAGGGTGAGAAAGATCTCTGCCCTGAAAGATTTCTCAGGCAGAGTGAGTGAACCCCCAAACCAGGTTCTTTGTCCAGTGAGAAATGCACATGTGAGCAGAGCTGTGTTTTCAACCATGAACATCTTGGCGCGAGGGGAGGCCACGCTCAGGCTCGCAGCCTGTGACACAGAAAACTCAGGATGTCACCGAGCCATCCCTTCAACCTCCTGACAGTGCAGACATTCCTGAAACAAAGCAGGGAAAGGCAGGAACATCACAGAGCTCAGGAGTCGTTCTGTGCTGCAAAAACCATCGTTGGACCACTGGTTTTTCTCCCAGCACACAAAGGACTTCAATGGAGGTGTCTGTAAATGACAGATCACTGAGCAATTAAAAAGCCAACAGTAGGAAAAGGAGCAGTTTCCTTTCCTGCAGATTGTGTGAATCAAGGATTAATGCAATTATCAATATCACACAGAACATCTCCTTGGAAACAGCTAAATATAGTACAGTGTGTGGAGCACTGCAGCAGCTCCCAGCTATGCCAAGGAGCTGACAAACACTTCAAAATCACAGGTTCTTCCTCCTGCTTTTACTGGCTTTGGGAATTGATTCACCTGACCATTGGCACCACCTTGAGAACAGATCAGGTTCAGTGGAAGGACACTGAGCCATGACACAAAATTGCACAGCAAAATCTCAGCTGACCCCTTTGATCCATGCCCAGACCATCAAATTTGTTCCCATTGCCTACTAAATAGCTTTTCTAATACCCACTACTCCTCACATGTTAAAGAAACCCCACAAAACACAGGGCAGACAAACCATATCCAGTTATTCAGGAAGTGCCTTTGCTCAGGGAGGGCTGACAAACCCACCCAGGTCCTTCCACAACACCCCAAGGGACTCAGCTGGTGCTTTCTAAACATGAACATCCAAACTCCACACTTCAGGCTGCAAGAAAATCCCAAATTCCCTGTGTAATGCAGGACTCTGCTGTTCAGCACAGGGAATGTGGAACTGCTACACCTCGATTTTTGAGGGATCAGACAGAAATTCCTGCCTGCACCCCACAAAAAAGGCATTTTTAAATCATCTGCAGTGCGCAAAGAGCAAAAATGATCCCAACATTTTGTGGCACTGAACAAAGCAGCCCCATCTCAGCACAGAGCAGGCCTGAGACGAGGATCCTGCTGGAAAGATCTCCACAGACAGCCCTCAGTGAGGGAAGGGCTGCCTGAAACACAAACCCCACTGACTTCATTGCTCATGACCTATTTAGAAGTGGCCTTTCAGTGCCACGAGCTGATTCTCTGCTGCACAGGGTTCAGTTACAGCTCCACAAGAATGAAAGATTTTTATTATGAACACAACCACAGCATGCTCACACCAGTCCTCAGGCAGAAACCCTGAAATCAAGGGATGCTGGATGAAAAGTTTGACCTGTATTATCAATATTTTGTTTCATTTTATCCAAATTATTAAAAAATATTACATGTTTACCTTAATGATGCATTAAATATAAAATAATATAAAAAGTGATTTGCGGCAAGAAAGCTTCAGAAGAAAAAGCTTTATATTAAAAAAAAGAGTAAAAGGAAAAACAACAAAGCAGCACTTTTAAGAGCACTGTGTATGATTTTGTAATTTATTCAGCTCCCTGCAAAGCAGCAATGGTTCAAAACCTGCATTTCCAACATATCCCAGTTTTATGGGTTTCACTTCTAAACTGAGTGTCCAAAGTATTTTTAAGAAGCTGAAGTCTGCTGGGTACCTCCTGCACATCGATGGGTTTGCATTTCAGGTACGGCTGACCAAGAAGCAACACATAAAAGCCAATTCCTCTGCCTTTTCCACAAAATGTAACAGCATGAAAAATGGATGAGCCCCTCACGTGCTGAAGGCACTGCCCTGCAAAGCCTGCTGTGTGTGAAATAAAACATTATTTATTCCTCCAGCCAGACATTCCTTTAACAGAAATTCCTAACACAGAACAGGGGAAAGGCAACTCTGAGGGCTGAATTTCCATCTAAGCTGCACTGCTGCTGGGAGAACCTGCTCAAATCCAGGGAGAACCCCAAAGCACTCCAGCACTGAGGAGAGACAACTCTGCCCCGAGGATGGAGAATTCCAGCTCCACGGGCGCTGGGGGTGAGTGGGCAGCAGCTCCCTGCGGCTGATCAGTCCAGAGGGAAAAATCCCAAGTGACTCGTGAAGGGATTTGCACAATGTCCCTCCATGTCCCCAGCAGGCTGCTCCACGACACGGGTTCAGTGGCTGCAGGGCAGCTGCCCTTCCTTCCCTCCCAGGGAATTAGGTCAGCCTGAATCCTGGAATGCTGTGCCCAGGGAAAGCCATCCTGGCCCGCTCCGTGCCCTGGGGCTGCTCACACACAGCACTGGGGGCAGCCACAGCTTCCCAGTTTAGGATTTTCTGCTCTTCAATGGCAGCAAAATCTGAAGGTTTGGGGTTTTTTTTGCGAATTTTAATAATGCAAAAATGATAAATTCAATGGCAGGCTCTGATTTTGATGTGGTTTAAATATTTTTTGAAGTTCAGAAGAAATAACTGCATGTAACTGGTGATGATTCTTACAGGATCTGATTAGAAATGTTTAGATTTGGATACTGAATTCCAGTCCCAGACTCAGAAAAAATCAGTATTTAACCCAAACCTGCCTGGCAAAGCCAGGGGTGCTGGAGACGATCTCAAGTCATGACAAGGGACAGCTTGGCCTTGTGACAATAAAGTACAAATCACACACAGCCCCTGCCCTCAGCTGCTCTGCCAAAACACTCAGGGTTAACAAGAAAAGCATGATATAAAATAGAATAAAATATATAAATTTTATTTATATATTAAATATAATTTTTGTTACTATAAAAGCATTCTTCTGCTATTAGAGGAGACAGCAACCTACACATTCCCACTGTTTCCTTGGGAAGTGAGCAACACAATAAAAGTGCTGGAAGTGAAATCCTTGAGCAGCCAGTGGGAGCTGAAGGAACAACACCCTCAGTTTGTGACACTTCCCACAACATTTCCTCTGGCTGTTCCTGGATTGATCCCTTGATTTCCCTTTGCTGGGAACTGTTCCTGGCTCCAGTTCTGGAGAAACTCTATCTACAGTGAACCTGCCCCTCACAGCCCCTTGGGAAGGTCACCACAACCAGGGAATTCAAAATTCCTGCAGTTCAGAGGGTGCACAGGAACAGGAATTCAAAGAGATCAGGAATACATTTTTCAGCTTCCAATCCCACTCTCAGTCGTTCATTAGCAGTTGTCTGCTACCCCCTGCAGTTTTGGGAAGCTACTGCTCTATTCTGTATGCAAGGATTTGCATTTCAGTTTAAGGCTGGAGTTACCCCAAAATCCCTTTTTTAAATCTTGAGAAGTGCCAAAGCTGCACTTGGGAGGTTCCAGGGCAATGGCAGGGATGGACCTGGCTTGTCCCTGCTCCCTGGGATTCCACGGAAAAGAACTTTACTCTTTCTACTGCCAAATCACCAAATTCCACAAAATTGGAAGCAGCACTTGCAGACGCAGGGAAGGAGGTCACAGCCCTCCCTGGCAGCTCCAGTTAAGCCCAGCCTAAGTGTGCCTCTTCCTGAGTGACAACAGTGCCATTCATCCTTCCTGCTCCAGAGGCAACAGCCTCGGGCAGGGAAAGTGGAGCTGACCCTGAATCCATCAGCACAAGTGGGAAAGGCCTCGATCTGACAGGAGCAGCCTCTGCCACAACTGAACACAAGACTCAAATCAGACAGCAGCACTCAAAGGGACATGAAGGGAGACTTTCCCCCTCTTCCTATTAAATTGCCATCCAGCAAAAGACTTTTGTTTGTTTATAACTCAAAGAATTATAAACCACCCAGGGAGATTATCATTCCAGCTTTTATTCAAGTTCTTCTCACCAGCTCTTGCAATGAATGACTCCAGCAGATACAGATCTACTGCTCAAATGTTCCAAGCTTTAACTCCGAAAATGTAACAGGATGTTTTATTCTATACAGAAGCTTCCCTCCATGGAAAACAATGGGATCAACCCAAAGGCACAGGGAGGAAAGGAAGGGTGAGGAGGGGGCAGCTTAAAGGAAATGTCTTCACTAAGCCAATGTTCTCTAATGTATCCTAGAGCCTGCAGAAAACAGGGGCATTAAAAAAAGAAAATTTCACTGTTTAGCCCAGAAAGAATCTCAGGTATCACTCAAAATCCTATTTCTCAAAATCAGTTCCACCTCATTCCTACAGAGTCGCTCACAAGACACTCCTCAAGAATCTCCTCCTGCTTGTGTTGCTGACACATTTCCTGCTGTGAGAACAGGAACTGTGATTCCAGCCAGCTGGAGGTCCAGGGCACACGGAAAGCCCAGAGAAGGAACTGCTCAGGAGGAATATTGGATATTTATTCCGGTGTCTTACAGAACACGGGGTTCCATAGCCAAAATTAGAGCTCCCCAGGCCAGGTGCTGAAGTCCTTGTCACAGAACAGGGCAGCATCTGCCCCGATGGAGGAGCTGAGGGACGGTGAGTCCTGCACTGGATAAACCCCTCATTAAAGGGTGTCCCTCAGAGGAGGGCTGGGGCAGGCTGAACAATGACCCTGGAACAGCTGCTGGGTGTCCTCGGATTAATTCTGCAGAGCAGCCCCACGTCAAAGCCATCACTGTCACTGACAACCAGCCAGAAAAATCTGCTTGGAATGCATCAAAAGCAATTTGCTGCTCAGTGCCTCTGCTGAGGCAGCAGCAGCAGCCTTGTGAAACAACAACCAAACCCTGGAAAAGTGAATTTCAATCCTTAAAAAGCTCAGAGCTGCAAGCCCAGGCAAGGAAGCAGGCTCTGTTTTTAAGAACTCTTCTTACAGGTTTGTGTCTTAACATCCCTTCAGGTTCTTATTTTGCTTCTCTATGTAGAGAAGATTTCTTAGGGTATCCCTGCTGTGTCCCTGGAAGGAATTCCTGCTGCTTAACATTAGAAATCGCACTGTATGGGGCTCTTGAAATGTAATTAGAGAAAATACACAACCACTCACTGGCTCCTTCCCTCCGAGCTCTGCAGCAGCCTCTGCACAGGTGAGTGTTTCTACTCTGAGCTGCTGAAATCTGCCCAGAAATACCCAGAGCCAGGACCAGAATCTGCCTTTGCATCTCCAGAATAAATGAGAGACTCTTCCTACAGCCCATTGTTGGAGGACATCACTGCACGGAGCCCATTTATTACAGCTGCTGAACACAACAATGGGCTTTGGTTCCAAAAACCCCAAACTATGAAGGTGTAGCTCCACAAATCTGACTGGAGCAGGGCTCACATCCAGCTCTCCTCGTGCCCTGAGCCCACAGTTTATGGTCGGAGCTGCAGCACCAGTGCCTGGGGAGCTTTTGTGATTTAGACAAGCAGCCAAATCAAATCCACCTCCCCAGGTGCCAGCACCAGGCTGCTGTTTGATGTCTGCTTCTACCAGCACTGCCCAGGATCTAAAAATACAGCTTGATTTCGCTGAGGATCACTGTCCTCAGTGCTCCAGTCACACTGAGGTGTGCCAGCACAGGGCACGAGGGGCTCACAATAACCCTGCAAGGGCTGCTGAGAGGCTGCTCCCCACCTCAGCAGCCACAGAACACTTCTGAGTATTTCTGTCTCATTTGCTGCAGCTGCAATAAAAAAATAAATACAAAATCACGTTGCCCTTCTCAAAAACACCCCTTTTGAGTCATTGGGAGGAGGCTTAAAGTGTTTGCAAAGCTCTGAGTAAATGAATGTACAGCACTGTTTTCAGATAGGGACTGCAGGACTTTTAAGAAAAAGCTGCAGCATTTAACAGAATCTTCTATCATCAGAATATCCAGAATGTTTCACTTTAAAAATAAATTCATGGCCATCAATAGCAAGTACAAGGAGGAGAGTTGGAGCAGCAATTGAGGAATGACCTATCCAGGGTGAGATCATGGAATGGGCCACTCCAGTGGCTCTAACAACTGTCTGAGCTCCTAATTCTGCTCTGCATTCAGAGTTCTGCAGCTCTGCTTGTATGAGATACCAGCAATGTTTTGCTAGAGAAAAAACCTACATTTGAAAGCCTGCACTATTTAGAAATCTCTCCATGGAATATAAAGAAAGAACTGCTGATCCAATACTTGTGCTGCTGGTGAGAGACAGAATCGCTCGGTTTGGGTAGATGAAATCACAAACCACTCTGAAGGGCAGAAATGCTCAACACCACTGGAAATAAACCTGCAGCAAGACGAGAGCTGCAGCTGCCTCCAGCCTTTCTCTAAGGAAACCTTCCCAGTTTGAAGCAGTCGTTGTTTTGCACTCCCATAGCCCCTTCCAGTGGAGTTCCACAAAGCTGAGTGCCAAGATTCAGCATTCCCAATTATTTTGGTCACTTGACAGCAGGCAAAGATCCATGTGCAAAACGAGATGATTATCTAAAAATACACCCAAACCAAGAACAGCACGAAAATTAACACAGTCAATTGCCAGGCTTGCTGCTCTTTTTAGAGTTTAGCTCTAGAACAATTTCTCCCCAGTTTTTAGCAATTTTTCTCGGAAGCTCTCAAGTCCCAGGCTGGTGCAGCAGCCCCAGTGTGACTCATGATGACAGTGCTCCTTATTGTACAGGAATAAACACGAGGAGAAAAAAGGGACTGTTCACTCAAACTGGAAAATACCCAAGGGCAATGAGATGGGTTTTGTGTGTGAGGAGGTCAAGGAAGGTGATTTTTGCCCTCTGCTCAGCACCTGAGAGATGCATTTGGAGAATGCTTTGTTTTGGTGTGTCCCCCACTGCAAAAAAAACCAAATCCAACAAACTCCCTCCTACAACAACAACAACAAGACACTGACTTCCCAGAGGGAGTCCAGGGGAGGCCCCCGAGATGCTCAGGGCCCTGCAATAAAGGAAATTCTAATCAAATACAAGACAAAAGTTTCCAGTGTAGTTAAACAGCAGCACAGGGAGCCAGAGGGGCTGTGCCAGAGATCTCCCTGGCTCCGGGCAGCCGCTTGGACTAAAATCCTCCAAAGGATGCACCAGAACACCTCTGACATTCCCACCCCCCTCTTTTTCATTATTAAATCACAACTGGCAGTATCATTCTGCCCATTTGGAGTCAAAACTGAGACACAGAGATCCAAAGGGATTCCCACCAGGTCCAGCAGAGACCAGAATTACTTTCAGTCTCATTCCTGCTTCAAGGAGACTTTATCCCATGTTGTCGTTCCCCAGTACTGCTTTTCCACCTCAAGGAACTTCCATATTAACACAAAGATCTGTTCTATAGATGAAAAACTGCATTTTTCTCTTCCCTGCTGCAGGATGAGTTTGTCCAATGTGACAGCACTGAAAGCAAACAATCCCACACATTTAATGTGTTTCGTTTGCTTAAAGCCCAAATAATTCATAGGGATCCATTCAAACTGAATCCCAGCTGGCTGGATTCCCTAAACCAACCTTTCAGGAAAACTATCCTGCAACCTGCTGAGTTTTGGAGAAGGACCTTGCAGGCACTCAGGGGAAAACAATGGATGCACGGACAGTAAGTAACACGGAACAGGGAGAGTTTTGTTCCCTGTAGTCTCTGAGTCACAGCCACCTCACTCACTGCTCAAGGCACACAGAATCTGCACTGGAATGTGAGGATTAAGAGCAGCAAGGAAAGCCACAAACATTTGTTACCTAAAAGAGGGAATTTAGAACAGTAAAACCAGGCACAGAGAGCTTTAAAGGTCCCTTTCTGTGTCAGCCCCAGACCATTCCAAACACCGACTGCACACAGATCACTGCATACCCAACACTGGTGCTTTGCATTACCTGTTTCTCCTCCTCTGGCATATCTTTCTCTAGTTCTAGCAAGTATTCTTCATCTAGTTCTGTCTGCTTCCTCGAGCTACTCCCTTCATCCTGACCATTCCCTTCATCATCCGGCACAGGTCCTTTGGCCTCAAAGGAGTCGTGACAGTCATGGAAACACTCCTCTGTGGGATCCTGGCCTGGGGATGGGGCACAGCCACTTCCAAAGCTCCGGGGGTGCTGGGCATCGCTGGGGCCAGTCTCCGGACACTTCTGATCTGACAGCTGTAGGTGATTCAGTAACTCGTCAGGTGGACTTGCATCTTTAAATTCTTCCATGCTGGGCTCCTGGGAGAGGGTTGTGGAAATGAGAAAGGAGTGACACTCAGTAATCATCATTTAAAAGACTTGTCAGCAAACAAATCCCGGAATCCCAGGGTGGGTGAGGCCGGAATGGACCACAGTGGGTGCCACCTCCTGCCTTCCCAAACAAAGGGCACAGGACTGTGTCCAGACAGCTCTGGAATATCCCGGGGGAGGAAGCTCCACAGCCTCTCTGGCCTCTGTGCAGGGCTGGACACTGCCCAGGACAGCAGCTCTGCCTCCTGTGCAGGGGCAATTGCTGGGATCAGGCCCTGCCGTTCCTCTGGTGCCACTGCTGGGCCCCCGGAGCAGAGCCCGGGCCCTGCTCTGCCCCCTCTCCTTTCATATTTACACGCCTCTAAATGTACCTAATTATTTAATTTCTTCTATCCACCTTTATAAATCTTTAAAGTGCTTCAAAGTGCTCTTGACATCCCTAAGGGAAACTCGGATCTCTCGGGGGCGGGGGGCGGCAACTTCCCCCTGATTCCATACCCCGTGCAGGACACGGGGTCGGGACGCTGCTCCCGTGAGTAAGGGAATTGCCGAGCTCAGGCCCCCGGGACCAGCCCGGCACAGCCCCACGGGACCGACCCCAAACACCGCCCCCAGCACGGCTCGCCCAGCGCGGCCCCCGCCTGCCCTGCGGCCCCTCCAGCCCCACCACGACCCCCGGGGCGCCGTGCCTGGCTCGCAGGGCTCGCCCCGCGCTGTCCGGGCGCTGAGGGGGTGGTCCAGACCGGGGCCATCGCCCGC
>VZTI01002345.1:840702-852666 GCA_013397865.1 Struthidea cinerea | reverse complement strand
GGCGCGGCCCGCGGCGGGGCCGAGCCCGTTGCGCTCGGGCGGCAGCTGGAAGGTGAAGAACCGGCACGGGCCCCGCTGCCCGCCGGCCTCCCGGGCCGGGCCCAGCAGGGAGCCGCAGCTGCCGCACTCCTGCAGCGCGCACAGCTCCAGCTGCGGCTGGCTGATCCTGCTCACGTAGCCGGGGCTGGGCGATGCCGAGGATAAAGTCCTCTGGCTGCCGCTCAGGAAGCTCCCGCTGTCTTCCAGGGAATCTTTCCTGGCGTGCTCGAAGGAGCAGCGGTTCCAGTTTCTGTAGCTGTAGGGCCACCAGCCCAGCTGCTTGCGCCGGTGGCACTGGCACCTCAGGATCTGGATAAAAGCCCTCTTGAACTCTTTGCTGGAGCAGGGGTAGATGATGGGATTCAAGCAGCTGTTGAAGTAGCCAAGCCAAAAAATCACTTTGAAGATCGTTTCAGGGGGCTTCAGAGCCGAAAACAGGGATCCTGTCCAGGGGAAACAAGCAGAGAATATCTGAGATAAGGGGTTTGTCTGCCTTTAGGAAGGGAACACGTTCATCAGATCACTCTTAGAATCTGTGTTTTAAAACTCCTTTGTGCATGCTGCTTTCAGTGTTGGTCTTTTGGTACTAAAATGTTATTTTCAAAGCTAATAAGGAAATGTTGCCCATCTGAAAGTTAAAGGAGCACATCATTGATGTAGGATGAAAAAATAAGAAGCATTCCTTGTGTTTATAGGTCCACACCTGGTGCAGGAACATGTCCTGATCCCAGGGACAGACAAACCTCCCTTGTCCAGGCTGTTGCACAAGGCACACAAGGAATAAGGCTGCAGTCTTCTTCAAAGAGCTTTCAAAGGTCCTTTTTGAAGGAAAATGTTCCCAGGCCCCTCAAAAAGAGCATTTCCAGATGCACCTTATAACTTCTAATACATCCTCTGGCAGCTCCTGAACACCCTTCCATTTATCCAGATTATTAAGAGAGTACAAACCTCCTGAAACCTGAAGTTAATTGTGGGACTTCCCTTATCTCAGGCATTCATAAAAATGGTGTAACCCAAACCAAGAGGTTATTTTGTGAGTACTTCCCCTTCCCTTCACAACCAAACAATTTCCCTGACGAGGCTGCCCAAACGAAAAGCTCACACTGGGGAATCCACTTCCTGTGCTTTTAGTGGTAATTGGTCAGCTAAATTTAGCAAATGAGGCTGGAGAAAAGAATGTATGAGATTTTTATGGCAAACAGGCATTAAGCTGGATCAGTTATCCATCTGGGACAACACCTCTGTGTCTGGCTCAAGCAACCAAGGAGCGGGGATTCAGGAGAGAATTCCTCTGACAAGAACTGGAGTTAGAGTTGGTGAGTTTTTCAAATGGAAGGTGACACTCCAGCCTGGCTTTTCCTCTGGAGTGGTTTTGGATTTGCTGGGCTGTGAAAGCAGCTGAGTCAGTGGTGGTTGTCAGGATGCTGTGGAGGGGCAGGATGTGATTCTGGGCACCGTTCCCATCTCACAGCAACGCAGAGGTCGTGCCTGGGGCCTCAAAACTATGCAAGAGCACTTCCTCTGCTCCTGGGTAACAGCTCTGGGGTGCCAGCACAGCCAGCACAGCGTGTGTGGGGCCAGCACTGGGCTGCTTCCTTCCCTGCAGGAAAATCTGGCTCCAGATCCCAGATTTTAACCTGTCAGGGGCGAACAAGTGTGGGCTGTTTTGATACCTTGATAAAATGCTAAAGCAAAGCCTCCTGGACACACTCTGAACACCAGACTGCTATTTCCTGCTCTAATCTCCAATCACTGCAGTCTGATAAAGAGATTAAATATTGCCCTGTGCTGATTTAAATTGCTCTTCAAAATGCCTGGAAAATTTGCATGTGGTTCTCTCCTCAGTGATTTATTCACAGTGGGGTGGCCAGAGGGATTTCCCTACTCCAAGTGATTGCTCTCCTGGTGTTCCACATTGAACAGCCTCGCTCCAAGGGGATGCGTATTGTCTGCTCACTTTTATTTCTCAGCACTAACTCTGTGATTTATTAGTCACAGCAGCACAATCCTCCCTCTCACTGCACCACTGACACCAGTGAGATTCTCGCCCAGCGCAAATGGAGAACGGGAAATAATTCAGAAAATCAACTTGAGCAGTTTTTTGCCCACAGCCCCCAGGCTTGGTGGAGCTGTTGAACTAGGAGATACACTGAGCAAGAGCAAATGTCATAGAAAGGAATTAAGAAGTATTTTATTTAGGAAGAGCTAATTTCATTTAGGGTCTAATGGCTTCTTTATAATGAATGCTTTATTACAGAAAAAGTCAAGTCTCCTCAATGAAATCAGGGAACACTGTGGGAAACAATTTGCCACGTTAATTCTCCTCACATACTCTGCAAAATATGGGGGCAGAGCACCACTGAGATATTAAAATTCAGAATCCACTGGAGTCAGGGAAGTCCTTGAAACCCTTTGTAAAGGCTCATAAGGACTTTAGTGGACCTGGGAAGAGTCCTTAAAATATCAAGGTGGGCAACAGGAAGATCTTCTGGAATGGCTTAATCATTGTACTCCTAATGAAGGAAAACTCTTCACTGAAGGAGCTTTTAATTAAACATTAATTTTTAATGCACTGTGGGTTTGATATCAATTAAGTATAATAAATTACTCATGGAATGATCAACTCTGCTCAGAATTTGATACTTAGATAATAACTGGGGAGGAGTACTGTGAATTCCCTGGATTTAAGGACAACAAGTCGCTATGGATGAATTTGGGACTGTCACGTGCTTCTTTTCTGTACCTTACAAAGGAATTGCATTTCATAATCATCCAAATCCAGTTTTGCTTAGATGAAAACACACCTAGGGGGGAGTGTGTTGAGTTCTTTTCCAGTTTCCTGGAACAAATCCAACATCTGGATTTATTGCAATACAATGGTACAACAGAGTCACGTAAGGGCTCTTCTGTGTGCCACTGGATATTCCAGATGGGAAACTGGAGATTCACTGCACGGCTTTGTCATTGTGTGAAGATTAAAGAGCCACAAAATGGGAAACTCCTGCTCTCTATTGAAAACAGGTGAAAATGAAGCGTTTCAAAACCTTCTTGTTTGCACACCATGAAATACAAATAGAGAATTGGGAGTTAGTGATTGGAAGTTTAGAGTCGGGTAAAGGTACCCTTGGAAGGCAATCCAAGGGCCAGTCTTCTTTCAATCCATTTTGGTGCAGATAGGAGCCATCCTGACTGGAGTTAAATCTGAGCTTTTCAAGAGAAAATTCCAAGGTTATAAAAATCGCTCTGGTGAGGGAAAGCGTTGCAAAACACCAAAGGGTAACAGCTGAGTTCTGAGACAGGGAAAACTGGGAACTTCACCAGCATCAACCCCCAGCTCCATCTGTCCCCCAGGAGTCAGCTTGTGCAGAAATGAGCGTTGCTGTGCAAGGAATCTGCTTTATGATGGAATTCTTCCCTGGGAAAGGAGATTGATCAGATTTGTGCTGTGACCAGCACGAGACTTTCCAGGCTGGGAACCTCCGTGTTCCCGCTGTGATTCCTGCAGGAGCCACAACTCCTGGAAGCTGCTGATGGCTGATTTACATCCACTGTGTGCACAGCCAGTAAAATCCTCCCTGCAGGAGCAATAATCTGCCCCTGAGCAGAGCTGTTGTGAGTTTAGAATGTGCTGAAAGGATGTGGTTGCCTTTTGTTTAAGCTTTCTGCAGCCCTTCTCACCACAGGCTCAGCCAAGCCAGCATGCCAAGGTTTCAGAGCTAATTGGATTTCTAAAGCTCCTGATTTCTTCCCTTCCAGCATCCAGTGTTTGTTTACATTCCCCTGGACTTATTTAATATAGGAAAAAACCTCCAAACAGTAGATGTTTACAAACAGTAGATGATGAAGTGGAGAGGGTGGTTATAAAATCAAGCGTTGGTCACACTGGGAGGCACTGCAGGGCTGCTGGAGAAGAGGGTTAGGATAACAGGGAAAACAGCTGGAAAACAGTGAAAAAAGATCTTGAGAAATAGGGAGAGCATCCAAAATAAGCAGAATAAAATTCAGTAAGGAAAATGAAAGGAAAACTGGATAAATGATAAGTAACCACGGGTAGCATACAAATCTGATGGGGTTGCAGTTGGCATTGTCCAGTGTAGTGACAGGTACATTCTGAATATCATGGAATCATGGAATGCTCTGGTTTAAAGGGACCTTAAAGCTCATCCAGTGCCACCCCCTGCCATGGGCAGGGACACCTTCCACTGTCCCAGGCTGCTCAGAGCTCCGAAGTGTCCTGGTTGTGAGGCATTTATGTCCCAGACATGACAACCTACAGCAACTGCCTCATATTTCAGATGAACAAATCTCTGCTAAGAGAACAGCATGAACTTCATTCACAATGACTCAAATCTGAGAGCTTTTGAAAGGCTCCAAAAATAAAAACTTATCTGGAGTGGCCAAAATAAAACCAGGGCTTAAAGGAGTACAGACAGGGATCAGATCTTCTCCTATAGCCCAGAGCTGCTACACCTTGCATTACAAGCAGTTGCAAGGCACAGCAATTACATTTGATTTCTGAAGGGACAGTGCCTTGTATTTAATCACAGAATGACTGCCCTGGGCACCACCTCCCAGCCCAGATCAGCTTTGTGACTTACACCACTGAGAGAGCTCACCTGTGTGTAAACTGTGCTGCCCTCACACAAATGTGATAAAACCAAGATCAGTTTTGGCCAGAATCTTGTTCAGTCTCTAAAGCTGACAGAGACACAGCGTTATTGTTGTTATTATTTAGTCCAAAAGAGCTACAGGCTCCAGCAGCTCCTGACTAGACAGCCCACGAGCCAAGATTATCCTTGTTTTGCAAAGGATTAGCTGATTAAGGGGGTCTAGAAAAGTTAATCTGAGTCTGCTGACATTTCATTTATTGTACTTAGATATCTGCAATTACTGAACATGCTCTGGTGTTTTCTCTCCTCCTTGCTCCTGCCTGGCAGCTGAGCCAACCTGTCTCGGCCATGGCTGGTAGGAAATAGCTCCAGCAGGGGACTGAACGCCGTTACAGAGGTACTGGATGAATTTCCAGGATGGATTTTCTCTCTTGTCCCTCAGAGATGGATGGTTACTGCTTTCCAGTTTCTAGGGCTCACCTGGAAGCCCATCAGAACAGCTCTAAGTCTTGCCGTGGGTCATGCAGGAGTGTTTTAGTACAGACAGGAAAATCCTCCTGGCTTTTTGGTCCTGGCATTTCACCCAAAGCACCTGAGACCCTGAGCTCTGGCCTCGCTGCTTTAGGACCTCCTGTATTTGTGTGACTTTACTCAGTGCTGTCCCCATGGCACCAACCTGAGCAGCTTCTCGAGTGCTTGCAAACCCCTCTGGCATAAGGACCTCGTGTCCAAGTGCCCTGCTAAAATCAGCCTTTCCTCTGAAATTCTCCCTTCTCTCCTGCCTTTGAGATTCCCTCTCGCTGCCCAGTGGCTCAGCCCTGAATTTTTTTCCTTGGATCTCTCTGGCCGCCTGACAGAGGAGCTGCTGCCATCCCTGGGGCTGAAGACTCAACACCAGTTGATTTCTTTGTATATTTTTCTGCATTGCTTTGTGTATTTGTTTCTGCAACAATGTCCACTGTAGGATTTCCCTTCGTCCCTCTGACAAACAAATCCAAAGCCTCCAGAGGAATTACCCGGGAATCTGTGCAGTTTCCCCCACTTTGATAACAAGTTTGTTCTAAACCCCAAAAGTCAGCAAGTGACTGGTAACTGATACCCTTTGCAAAGCAAAGGCTTAAACCAGGGCTTAAGGGAGGCTATTCCAGTAAGAAAATGAATCATCCCAAAATAATCTGGTGCTCCCCATGTGCCAAAACACTCTGTGCCGCTCAGTGAATGCCCTCAGGATGTTTAATTGTCCAGCTCCTGCTGTCTCCTGTCAACTGAACTTTGCACAAGGACTGACCTGCTAGATTGCCACATGTCATTAATTTATCTGAATTCTTTACAATTATTAACTCGAGGTCATCAGTTCTAGAGAGCTGGACTGGCCAGGGAGGCGAAGAGGAGGCAGATGAGGTGAAGATAAGCCAGGCCTAAACCCCTGCAGAGAGCAGAGCCCAGTGGCACTGCCAGCACCAGACCTTAAAGCCTGGAAGTGTTTCCCATGGAAACCAAGGGGCCTAATTTGGTATTCTCAGAGGCTGGCCTGATGTAACATAAATCTACATTCTGTACTTAAATAACTTTTTATTTTAAGAATGATTTTGTGTTGGCTGACCTACAGCGTGCAGAGTATTTTATGTTATTTTTTATTATTTTATAGAGAGGTTTCAGAAGCTTAATCCATAATGATAGTCCCACCAGGTGTGTCTTCACCCTGGGGCTCTTGGGACCTGCTCCCACTGCCAGTTAAGTTCCAAGAGTTTTGTTTCTCTTCAGTGGATGGACTCCAGGGTTTGTGGGAGCAGGGGAAATTAGGCTCTGAACTGAGCAGTGAATACTGCTCTGATCTCCACTGGAATTATGCAGCAGGCTGGGGAAGTGCCCTGGTTAAGTGCCTGGTGAGTTTTCCCCCTGGGAATGTCTGGGAGAAGACTGGGAAGGCTGCTCTGATATCTCCATTTACAGGACTGACACTAAACCTCTCCTTATACGATCCTTCATTTTGCATTCACTTTTTAAACAAAGGTATTGGCATAAATTTGGACCCTCCAGTGTTTGAAGGAGGGAGTTTTAATGAGTGTTACCTTAGTTCTGCAGGGCTCTGGCCTTTAAATAAAAAGAATGTCTTTTACTCATCATTTATCAGCAATGAATATTTAATGTAGTCCTGCTGCCTAAGGAGGAATTTGTATGAAAGGGATGAAAAGAAACATTTATTTTAAAAAACCAAGATATTTACTCCTCAAAGCTGAGTCACTGAATTTATGGTCCAAGAAGTTGTCTCAAAGACACAAATGTCTTTAGTTTATTTTTCATGTTGAATCACAAATAATTTTGAGTGGCAGGATGACTTTGCACAGCCAGGGAGCTTTTATAAATGTGTGCAGCCAGGATGTTCTGTGGCTTCATTGCTGTCTGGAAAGAATAGCCAATGCCTGAATTTCCCACATGATTCTCCTCACTCCCAGTTCTGCATCCCCAGGTGCTGAAGACAGCACAGCTCAGTGCTCCAGAACTGACTGGGGTAATTCCTGGTGCTGAGGATTTCATGCTGCTCGGTGCCCGTGGTGTCAGGGCTGGAATTCCAGTCTGCACTGGATACAGAGCTTTCCTCGGGATTTTTGCTTGAAAAATGCTCTGGAAACGTTGTTATAACTTCTTTTCATTTTCCCAAGCAATCTGCCTGCTTTCAGCACCACAGCTGTTCCCAGGGCATAGCTGCCACCTGATGGAATAACTCTGCAGCTGGAATATCAAACGGGGAGCTGTGGAATAAACTGAAATGCCAGGCTGGAAGAAGAATAATTTTGCCGGGGAAACTCCTGGAATTGTTGAGAATACCAAGGAAACTCCGCTACATCTGAGTAGATTTGCTCAGACCTGGGGCTGCGGTGCTGCAGAGATAATATTTACCAGCTTGGCAAACGTTTTGTGGTTGGATCCACAGAAATCCAGAGCTGCTCTGCCAACACCCTCCTGCAGAGTCATGGAATTACTGAGGGAGACAGGGAGCAGAGAAATAGGAATATAAATAGCAACTATGCAGATGTGAGGGTGTGATTTGGGTTACTGGGGCAAACAGAAGGTGTGAGGAGCAGAAGCTGAGGAAGGAGCCTGTCCTAGCAGGAAGGGGAGGTGTCTCAGCTGGACAGCCCAGGAACCAACGGAGAGCTTGGAAAACATCAGCACCTTTTGGATCCTACAGTTTGCCTATCCCAGAAATCGATTTCAGACCACTGGGTGTTCTTTAAAGGGTTTTTAGTAGCATTTCACTGAAATTTATGTCTTCCAGACACAAAGCAAAAGATTCCTGGTATGAAGAGTGCAGCTCACAGCTCCACAGGAATTCTTTCCCCACTGCTGTCCTCTCTGCTGCAGTTGGGAACAGCTGCATTGTGCACATCGGGAAAAGGACTTTTCCCACCTGTCCTCCTGAGCAATGCTTGAGATGGATGGTGCTGGGATGGACAGTAGATGGATCTTAAATTAAAAAAAAAAAAAAAATCAGGCACAAGGAATAAACCCAGCCTATTCACGCCTGACATCCTCTAACTGACTCTGCATTGATACACAGAGATAAAAATCCAGGGGGATGGACAGTGCTGGATCTTAAATTTAAAAAAAAAAACCAAAAATCAGGCACAAGGAATAAACCCAGCCTATTCCTAGTCAGCAAAGCAAAGGGAAAATACCTGCTGTGGAAATGCATTTGGATGTTGAATGGGATGCTATGGATACCCTTTCCCCCCCTTTTTTAGCCAGAGGGTTTCTGACAGGAACAGGATTCCAGCAGTCTTAGGGCACCGCCAGGAGCTCACCCCTGCAGCTCCTCCTGCCCTCGGCTCTGGGGTGCCAAGTGCCCCCACACCGGGGGGTGTGTTGGGGTCACAGCTCTGGGCTGGGGTGGGCTGGGGTCCCCAGCACTGGGTTTGGCCCCCCGCCCCTGTGCCAGCCCCTGTGCTGTGCTGGAGGCTCCAGCCTGTCCCCCACTGCTGCCTCGGCACAATTTATGCAGGAGGAAAAATCATATCGTGGCAAGCAATCAATTCTCCCTCAGGTGGTTTAACAGGCACTCACTAAACCTCCCAGAGAGCCCAGGAGCTTTGAAATAACTTCTCAAAGGGAAACTTACACTTTTCCAGGAAACTGCTTCGTGTCTCCCTTTGCTCCTGCCCTGTGCCCGTGTTTTTGCTGGGCTGCTCCACATCTGTGCTGGGTGAGGGTGTCAGTCCCTGGCTCCTGCCACCCACACACATCAGCTGCTGTGTTCACAGCTGCGTTTTCCCTTCAATAATTCAAAATCAAGGAGGGACTCTGCTTTATCAGGGGATCAGGACCTACTGGCAACAAATCTAGTACTGCTACATATGGTGGAAATGTATTTCTGGGTATTTTTGCTTGCTCTATGTTATAAACTTTCTTTAAGAGCCAGCACAAGGACTCAAACTTCAGTAGCCAAAGAGAACTTTACTCACGGTTTTCCTTCTGTTTGGAATTTTTCACATCCTTAACATGACCTTTATGCAAGTCCTGAGTCATAAAGATTTTAAAATTCAGTATAATAAGTCAGAGATGACAAAGTTGCCCTGCAGCAGCTGAAGCAGTAAAGATTCTACTCTAAATGATATTACACAGAAGTTATAGTGTTATAACACTTCACCAGGACCAGGCTGCTGAACTCAGTTTAGCTTTCTTCAACAATCTCTAAAAATATTCGCTTACCACTCAATCAGAAATGTTTTGGTTGGGTAACTAAGTAAACACTAAGTAAACACAAATACAGAACATTAATAAAGGCTTTTTCTCCCTTTTCTTTATCCACTCATTCCATAATTAGGCTGCCAGATTGTCTCAGAGAAATGAATTTTGTACAGATATTTCCGAGAGCTCGGTAGTTGAATATCTTGAGATACTCCCCTTCAGAGGTAGTGCTGATATTAAAAACAATCCAAGCACATTTCACATGGCTTTGGGGACACTGAGCAATGTGTTAAGGCTACATCAATGCTTTAGCAGTATTTTAAAGTTGCAAGTGAATGAAGTGGCTGCCAAAATCTCCCATGGCAGTGTCCAAAACGCCTGAACCAAGACCTACTGACATCAACGAGCACCTTCCTGTGGGGATCTGTGGGATCTCCGTGCCTTTGCTTTTGGGATTTGTTCAGTAACGTTTTGAACTCAGAACTAGAACTTATTCAGCCTCCCAAAGCTCAGGGGAGTTTTGCTCCTCACAATTAACTGAGTTCATTTCCAGTTAAGGCACCTAGCAATGCCAAAATCCTACAGTGTTATATCCCAAACCTGGGGCAGTGACCTGAACCCCCAACACTGCAGTGCTGCAGCTCTCTGGTCTTATCTAGGATTTGGGGTAAAGCATCCTATGGCAATGTTTCTAATTAAAAATCACCTAATTCAATTCAAATGAACATCATTAAGGGAGATTTAAGATATGAACCCTGGAGATATTGTCCCCTGGGGTGACACAGGCCCTGAGGACTTGGGGTGAGCAGCTTTGTGCAGCTGCACACTTCCCAAAGTTCCAGTGTGACTCTTTGCACATCAGGAGTTCCCTTCCTTTCATTCCCTTCCTTTCATCTGCTCACTGCAGCTCTCCCAACAGGATCTCCTCACCCCTCTGATCGCTTTCCATGATATTCCTATAAGATCCAATAAACCCACCCCGACCGCTGCCCTCGCAATCCCTGGTTCCCAACTCACCCAGTGGCAGGACAATGAAGAAGGGGAGCCAGCACAGGATAAACATGCCAACCACAATTCCCAACGTCTTGGCCGCCTTCTTTTCCCTGGAGAATTTTAAAAGTTTGAAAGCTAAGGAGTTCCTGGGATTGTGACCCTTGGATTTGGTGTTGTTTAGCGTGTCCTCGTGCTTGTAATGAATCCGTAAGGTCAGTTCCTTGGAGTTGGACATTTCTTTCATCACCCCAGCTTCCAGGTTCCTGGTAGTCCTTTTGGCCACGATGTAGACCCGGCAGTACATCACGAGGATGACAATTAGAGGGATGTAAAAGGAGCCCAGGGAGGAGAAGAGAGCATAGAAGGGCTCCTCGGTGATCCGGCACTCCCTGTCGTCCTGCGGGGCCGGCTCCTTCCAGCCCAGCAGAGGCCCGATGGAAATCACCATGGACAGGACCCAGACACCCAGGAGAGCCAAAATCGCCCTTCTCCTCGTGACCAGCGTGGGGTACTGCAGGGAGTAACGCACCCCGATGTATCTGTCGATGGAAATCGCACACAGACTCAAAATCGAGGCTGTGCAGCACAGCACATCCACTGCTGCCCAGATGTCACAGAATATCCTCCCCAAAGCCCAGTAGCCAAGCACCTCCAGCGTGGCAGAGAACGGCAGGACAGTGAAACTCAGCAGCAGGTCTGCTATGGCCAGGTTAATGATGAAATAGTTCGTAGGGATTCTTAAATGTCTGTTGCAAGCCACTGAGAGAATTACCAGGATATTTCCTATGATAGCAAAGAGAATAAAGGCACCGAGGATCAGCCCCACAATGATCGCCCTGCTGGTGGCCAAGGCAGGTGAATCCAGGTTGCTTCCTGTCTCGTTGGAGTTGTTTGCAGAAAAATTGCCGTAATTTAGTGCAGAGCCTTTGAAATATCCCGGTATTGATGTATTGGATTTATTATCAAGGTGGATATTCATCTTAAAAATCATCCTCCATAGCCAGCTGGCGTTGTGTCCTTCGCCGAGTCAGCTCAAAGTCATCTCTGGACCCGCGAAGTGGCTGCAGAGCCCCGGGCAGTGACAGGAGGAGAATTCATGTCCCCGGAGAGCCGCAGCCCCAGCTCGGGGAACCTGCCCGGCCTGGGGTCCCGGGCAGCCCGGGGCAGCCGGAGTCACCAACACGCGGCTGCTCCAGGGTCCCTCATTTCCCATGCGGAGCCGCTGGAAGCAGCAGCAGGAATCCTGCCCGGAGCCGGGGGAGTTGCGCCGCTGCCGTGCCTGACAAGCGGGGCGGGCTCAGCGCTGTGCCCGGAGCGGCCGCGCCGGAGGCGGAGGGACCGAGAGACAGAGGGGCAGCGGGACAGAGGGACAGCGGGACAGAGGGACAGAGCGACCAAGGGACAGAGGGACAGAGGGATGGCCCCAGGTCCCTGCGCGGCCGGGGGAGGGGGGCGGTGACCCTGCGGTGGCTGTGCAGGGGCTGTGCGGCGGCTGTGCGGTGGCTGTCGGTGCCGTGACTGTGCGGGGACAGTGCGGTGCCTGTCTGTGACTGTGCGGGGACAGCGCGGTGGCTGTCAGTGCCGTGACTGTGCGGGGACAGTGCGGTGCCTGTCTGTGACTGTGCGGGGACAG
>VZTI01002345.1:755430-840307 GCA_013397865.1 Struthidea cinerea | reverse complement strand
GTGCGGGGACAGTGCGGTGGCTGTCTGTGACTGTGCGGGGACAGTGCCGTGGCAGTGCGGTGACCCTGCGGTGGCGGTGCAGGGACAGCAGCGAGAGAGGGGACAGCAGTGAGGGGACAGCAGTGAGGGGACAGCGGTGAGGGGACAGCAGCGAGAGAGGGGACAGCAGCGAGGGGACAGCGGTGAGGGGACAGCACTAGAGGGCAATGCCGGCCGAGCGACACCGGGGGAACATCGCGATCTTAACCCAGCGTTTGCCACAGGAACCTGCAGTGCAAACCTGTAAAAAACCAGTTGCATTATCTGAGAAAAAAATACCCTTGGTGGGACGTGGTGAAAAAAAGCAATTTCGGGACAAGATGATCTGTTGCCCTTTTGCCCGTTAAGGAAATACATTGGAGTTTATTTTGTGAGTCACATATCATTTTAGAGAGCCAATCATCTCCTAAGGACAAGTAGCTTGGTTCCAAAAATCCCTGGTTTATTTGCACTATTCATCATTCAGTATTACTATTCAATATTCAATGACGGCATAAAGTTTGTTTCTAACTATAAAAATTCTGTTAATAAAATAAAATTGCAACAGATCAGCAAGATCTTGAAGTTGTTCTGTACTCCTGTACCAGGCACAACTATGGCTTCATCTCCTCTTTTCCACCTCTGTAACTTTTCCAAGCACAGTTTATCTTGCATCCCAGCCCTGAGCAGAGCTGAGCACCCCGGCCCACAGCCCAAGGGAAGGCAGAGAAAAGGATTTACTTTAGGAAATACTTTACCTTTAGTACTCTTGATGCTGAAGTATCTTCCTGAGTCTTTGCTCAGGGCTCTGAGGTCACTGAGGCTGTTGTTAACTCATCATAGCTCAAGGGAAGAGTCATCCTCTTACAGTAGCCTATAAAGCAAAATGTAAGTAACAGCTGATTTATTTTTTAGATAATAGCCTTTAATGTTGAAAGCAGTGGTTTCTTGGTTTCTTCATCTTGTGAAGCTTTGGGGAGAAATCTCAGATCTTCAGAGCTCAGTGCCATGAAAAACAAAAAGTGAGAGATTTGCTGAACATAAAACTGCCAAAATCCTGTTCTCAACTTTCTGTGGTCAGATTACGTCCCACAGCTGTTGTCTGCTGTTACTCCGGGTTACTCTGTATTGATTTTCCTGTTACAAAATGTACTGTGTTTAAAATAAAAGCTTCATATTTAATAAGGCAGCTATGGCTGAGAGTTGCAGCTGACTGCTGGTTTTGAGGACAAACCATGTAAACAAAAGTTGAATTTCACTCAGGGAGTGCAGGGCAGATGTTGGTGTGGCCCTTCCCAGCAGCAGGGCTGTGGCAAAGCTTTGTTGTTCAAAAACTTCCCTTTCAAACATTCACAAGAATGACAAGATGATGTCACGAAATCACTGAAGGGGAGAGGAACAAACCCTGGATTTATGAGCTTCGCCTCAGCTTTTCTGCCCCTGCCCTGGCCACAGCAGAGTTTTCAGTGCTGCTAAAGGCAGGCAGCAGCTGGGACTTGGGGCATTCATCCTTCACACTCACAGCTCCTGCTGGACTCCACTCTCAGTTCTGTTTGTGATTTCTGACTGTGTTTCTGTGCTTTAGCTGTGAATTCCTCAGGCTGGGGGCTCTGTCCTGGGGTCACAGCTCTGCCTGGCCAGGGAGTGACCTGGTACCACCCTCAGTGCAGTCGTGGCACAGGGTCACTGCATCCTCCCTCTCACGGGGCTTGAGCTACACTGATTAAAAATAGTTTGATTAGATCATTAGGTCCAGACATAACCCTGTTACAGCCTTTGGCACGTAAGAAAATTTGATCACTGCAGAATGTGGAGAGATTGGACAAGAAAAGCTCTGTGAGGGTGTGAACTGCTCCGCTCCGGTTTTCAGCTGGCACCGTGTGGGACATGCCCAGCCTGCCAAGGGTGACAGAGTGGCCTGAAACTGCTGCCTGGCTTTGGGCACACTCCAACCAGACTCTGTAGTCCCAAGGAGCCCGATCTTCCGACAGCCTTTCAGCAGCCACTGAAGGAGTCAGCTGGTTCCAGGACACGGTGCCCACAGCAGAGGAAAGGGCAGAGGGAAGGGAACGGATTCTGACCGGTCATGGCTGGACTAAAACATTTGCTCAGTACTGGGACCAGTCTGCTTCCCTTCCTGGTGCTGCCTTCTGTGCCCCTCTGGATGAAAGAACAGACAGAAAAATCCCGTTCCGGGGGTCACACAAAGCTGTGGCTCATCTCCCACAGCCCCTGGAGGAGTCTGATGTGTTCTCACAGCCCTGTTTACCAGGCTGTGCAAAAACAAACTGCTTGAATAATCATGAGCCTGAGCTGATGAATGTTCACAAATTGCTCTGAGATCTTCAGCAGCAGGTGCTGTAAGAGAACCAAATGTATTGAAACTCAGACGTGAGCATTAACTCTTTACCTGCCTTGGGATGAGGGATGGAATAGGGACTGTGAGAAATGGTGACTTTTTCTGCCAGGTTTAAGGTGTCACTTGGAGCCAGTCAAAGACACCTGCTCAGGGAAGCGCAGATGGGATTCATGGCAGAGTTATTTTCATTCAGATGAATCACAGTTTTCAATGAAAAAGTGAATTAATTAGCCTAATGATTCTAGTCAATAATACTCCAATAATGCTCCCAGAGTTGCTTTTCAATGACTCCTTCATTGAAAGAGGAGCCCTTTTGCATGGCTCAGCTTTGTAAGGAGCTCTATTCCTCTTCCTCATTTGCAAAGGGATGTTAAAATATGTGCTGGCATTTGGATCTGATCCTGAGACCCAGCAGAGACACTCCCAGAGTACTTTTGCAATGCTGCTCCTAACTGGGCATGGGCAGATGAGCTGATCCAGGATTTAAATGAGAATATCTCCTTACAGATTTATATAATCCCTCTTGAGTGTTTCTGTCTCACTTCTCTGCTGTTTGCTCTGATATTAAAGCATTACCAAGAAGTGGAGTGAGGAGCTGGGCTTGGGGAAGGTTTTTGGTGTGATTGTGGGTGGGTGTTCAGATTCCTGTGATGAATAATTGTATCTGCAGCTCTGAGAACATGCGAGCGTTTGGCTCTAGATTATGTTCAAAACAGAGATTCTCTGTAGAGAGGGTCCTCAAAAATATCCTGATAAAAAGATGAAATGTGTCTGCTTTTGGTAGAAACTTCAGTGTTGGCTACAGAGCTGCACTTAATTATTGCTTGTTTTATTAATTACAGGGGATAATGTGGGTACTGTACCGTTGCACAGTTGTACAAGGCTCCTTCCTGAAGTCTTTCTTTTGGAAATCACTAAAAATCATGGACAGTGTGATCCACAAAATTTATTTCCTTCATTTCCATTCCTGCTAGTGGGCAGAAGTTTGTCCTGCATGGAAAACCTCTTTGGTTTAGCCAGACTTATAAAAACTTCCCACAGACAGTGGAAATAGACTGGATTATGGTTCCCTTACATTTCGTGGTTAAGCAGCAACACATTTCCTTGGAACACACAAACCCTGAACCCCAGGAAAGGGAATTTCCATGATGAGAAGAGAAAAAATACATTTAAAATGCTAATTTGCAGTTGTCCAATGGTGATTTTTAAAGCCTTGTGGGTTTATTTTCAGAGCAAGGGAAATACCTCCTAGGTTTGTATTAACAGCCAAGGTTATTAGCTGGAACTTGCCAAAACAGGATTGCACACACTTGCAATTTGGAATAATCTTTTTTTCTGTAGTTATTCAGTGCTTGTCATTTTTATGTAAATAGGATTTAAAGAGCATTTTCTGGCAAAATTAACTAAAATACAATTATTTTTATGCTGGCACTGGCTCTTAAATCCTCTCCCAGTCTTAGGTTTTGCAGGCCCATTGCCCACACTAGACCGTGTGTTTTTTTCTCACTGTGCATTTCTGTCAGAGCTGTGCTGGAAACTCCTAAAATTTATCAGCAATTTACCAGTTACTGATAGAGGCCTTATCTCAGAGACTTTGTGAGGATGATGCCAGCAACGGGCTGTGCATTTAGGTGGGGTAGGAAAATCAGTGTTTGGTGAAAATGTGTTCCTGCCTTTCCTGCCCGTCCTTCTGCGGCTTGCCCTGGCTGTCCCAAATGCCACAGCCTGGCCAGGAGCTGGCCAAAGGAGGTGCAAATCCCTCCCAAAGCTCTGCCTAACTGCCCTGAGGAAAGAGCATTTCTGCCTGATCCCACGTGGGGATGATCCAAACCCAGTGAACTCTCGGTGCAATCTTTCAGAATTTCAATCCAAATTTAAGGGAATTGAAGGGAACCAGGAGAGGTAGAACAGTTGAACTGTGGTGGAGAGGCAGGAGGGGACACCAGGCTCTCCTGGAAGGATCCTTTCCTTTGCTCCACATTTCAGCCATTTCAGAACCTGCCTCTTTTGGGATAGAATTACAAGGGAATAAACTTGAAGTTTTAATCTCTGTGTTCTAGGCCCTAGAAATTCAAATTAATACAGATTGCCCAGTCTTTTTTTAAAAAGGCACATGGCTGGGTCTGTTTATTTACATTAAATGAGTTAAACTTCATTGGAAGTATTTAACCTGAGATGAAAAGCGCAGGAATTAAATGCTGAAAAAAGAAAACCATTTTAAACACAGCACCAAGCTCCTGTTACTCACTGTCGGAAACCAACATTGTGCCAAGGGCTGAGCAAGATTAGGAGCAGATCAGAGGTTTTTGTGGCTGATGAAACAAGCCCTGACAAACTGGCTGAGGTGACCACAGTGTTATAAATCTCCACACCTCAGGAAATAAACTTGGAGGTAAATTCAGGCTGGATAAAGCTCCTCATGCTGTCACAAGTAATTAATCTCATTTCTGTGCCTCCTTCTCAGTCATTTCTTCACTCTAAGAATGAGGTACCCAGCCCAGAGTAATATTTGTAGCACAACAGAAATGTGGCTGGGAAAGGGATTTTTCAGAGATATCTGGGCTGAGTGGGAATTCTGCTGCCTTGAGAGTTTTCTCCTTCATCTTTAGGTGCCACAATACCTTAGAAACTTCTGGAAAGTCCCTCCTGATCTGTGCACCAGGATTATTTCTGTACCAATGACAGCTTTCTCTTTAACTATCCAAATGGTTTATTCTGCCTCTAACAAATCAGAGCAACTTGGGTGCCAAAGTCCTGGGACATTTAAATTTCAACTTTCGTTTTCCAGGTTGGACATTTGTGTGAAAGGCCAATATTTCCTTAAAAAAAACCCAACAACATAAACTTGTTTTCCACCTCTCTCCACATCACCAAGCTCTGCTCATGGTGTGCACAGTACTTAATTTCAGCTTTATGACATTTGGAACTTGCAATTGCAGCATAAATATCTTATTGCCAGTGAGTGGCTGGGGCCTCGCTGCTGATGAACGTGGAATTCATCTTGCAGGGCTGATGTACGACCCCATTCTGATGTTTTGCCTTGATGAAAATGCCTGGGAGAGGCCGGGACTGACTTTTATATTTGCAGTAATACAGGCCTTAAAATATGGGCCAAGACCTTCATTCAGTGAGACTGATGTCAGTCTATCATCTAATTTATCTGTTCCTTTCAATAAATCTGTATTTAGATGTACTTCAGGGTATCTTTATTGGAATTAAGCAGTTTTTCTACCCTTGAAGTAATTTTGACACCTAGTTTTGTTAAAATGTGGGTATCTCTGAGGAGAAGAAAGTTTAAACTCCCTGCCTCGCTGCTTCCCTGCTCCCAGAGATGCTGGAAATTTGTATTCCTCCTCCCTAGCTCAATAATTACCCAGTCATTCCTTTGCTGAACTCATTGCAGTAAAAATAATAATGCTAAAGGGCAGAATTCCTTGGAGAAGGATTGCAAATGGACAGAAAGCTGCTTTTGGTGCAGGGCTGAAAACATCAGGATAATAAGGAAGCAAAGGACAAAGAGGAGCTCTCTGATGTGCAGGAAGGGAATGAAAGAAAGAACTTTTGGGAAAATAAAGCAAAAAAGAACCGGGACAGTGACTTCTGTCAGATCTTAAATGTGCCAGGCCTTAAAGCTGTGAATCCAAGTGGGAGAGGGAATTTTGCACGATCCCAAAGTCTGGAACTTCGGGAGAGAAAATGTCCCTTTTGTGTCTTTTCTTCCAAGGGAATCTGGACCCTCCTGTTGAGGAGTGAACCAAAATACTCCCTTTTCTCATTATTAATACTCAGCTTGTGAGCCAGGGGTTGAAATGTTGCTGCTGCTCCTCCTTCACAGCAGAGTTTGAATGCACAGACACCTCATCACACTTTAAATTATGCATTAGTGTTTTCACACTCCTCAGAGCAAATTAAAGAAGCACATGCTACTCCATCTTTTAGAGATGAGTGTGAGAGAGAAATAAATTAATTTTTTCTTTTAAATTCAAAATTTAAATGAATTTTTCAGTGTTACACAGTGCATCAGTTGAACTCTCAGTAGCCAGAACAAAAACTACAGGTGAAACTGTGAGAACTTCAAAGAAAAGAATTACAATACAAGTAAAAAATAAAATACAAGTTTGGCTTGTATTTTCTGCTAAATGAACACTGAACTCTTCTTTGAATTAATGTTAAATATTCATGAATCTGTTATTTTTCCCATATTTTGTTCTTGTGAGAAGCCATAAAAATCTATAAGCAGCCTTTATTTCTCCAGAGAAAAATTAGGTGAGAGAAAACATCTGTTTCTCTCTTTCTCCTGTCAAGATCTGGAATAATTATATCAACTATTTAAGCAACTGGGAAAGACCTAATTCTATTTAATTCTAATTAAATGTGCATTAGGCATGAAAGCGAACTGCACTGTGCATTGTGCGATAGCGGAGGGCAGTGTAGGGGAACAATGGGAACAGCTTTATTTGGTGGAACTAAACTGATCCCTGCTGCTCCCCATATTCCTGAGCTTTACCAGAGGGGTGTGGGAGATGTGGCTGCTGCTTTTCCATGTGGGACACAGAGCAGGAGAGCGCAGCTGGGTCTGGAATCACAGCCGGGCTCATGCCAGGGAAATCTCCCGGTCCCGGAATATGGCAAAGGAGAGAAGGAAGAAAATGCAGAGCACCTTTGCAGGTCTCGCTGGGACCATTTGACTGCCCTGGGAGGTGCAGCCTGGCTGTTCATTTTGGGTTCTGGAATTCAGGAGCTCCAGAGGGTGTGAGCAGCTCCTGGGATCTGGGCTGAGGTGGCCCCTGAGCTGCAGGGATTGTGTGGGTCAGGAGCAGCTCCGAGTGCTCCCAGGGCTGGATCCATCAAACACAGCCATGGATTTGTCATTTCCCACATAAACCACAGGGCTGGGAGCCAGGCACCCCAGGGAAGGAAGGGCCTTTTCCTGAAAAGGTTTCCTATAACCTCCCGAGTGTCCACTCCGGGAATCTTTGCCAAGAGCAAAGCCCAGCGGTGCTGCAGCTGCTCCAGGCCTTTGCCTGAGGTAACGAGAAGGATTTTATTGGAATTTACATTTTTTACACGCTCATTCCAAGAGTTATTCTTGTCAGAAGTCACCATGAGTCAGAAATAAAGGTGAGCTAAAGGCAGCAGTTCTGACCCATCAGGGATAGCTGCATTTCCAGAGAGTGTTTGCAGGATCATTCCAGGAGCTGTTCCCCACCAGCAGTGGGCAGTGCATGATCCGTGTCCAGCCAAAACACCTGTCCTGGAGGAAATCCCATGAGCTTCCTAATCAGGGGTGCAAAGAGCTAAATGCTGGAGTACTCTGAGTAGCTGTGGCCAGGGAAAGGGCAGGGAAACACCTGAGAGCTCTGTGAGTGCAGCTGAGCACGGATCTGTCGGGAGTATTGAGGGACAATCCGTGGGAGTCCTTTGGAAAAGCTGGATGCACCAATGGCTGTGGTGCATTGCAGTTATAAAGAAGGATGAGACACTTAAGAGCACTCTCATGGTTTCAGATGTTGCCAATGATTTCTGGTCCCTGAGTTTTTTACTTATATAAAATACACGTTTCAAACAAACAGGAAATTGTCCTTCAGGAATAAGCTGTGGCTGAGCTGAGATGTGGGGAGGTTGTTTGGATAATTTGTGTCGCCACCAAGCAGTGCTTGCGCAGACTTTGTCCATTCCAAGCCCATTAGGTTAGTATTTGTTGCAATTAAGAGTGACATCGGTGACTCCAGCACCACACATTTCCCTCAGGAACAACAGCCCGGGAAGGCGGTGACTGCTCCCGAGTCAGTGATGCCAGATGAAGTCACTGCACTTGTCAGTCGCTCCGGCACCACTCTCCTGATTAGAGACTTGCCCTTTTTGGGTAGGAACCACCCAAAAGCTCCGGGCCTTAAGCATGTTTGCTCGTAACCAGAAACCGCTCCAGTAGTTGGGTAAAAAAGACCTCACCTTTAAGGGCATCTGAGGAAAGAGCTTCCTGACCTACATCTGCCAGGAATCCTGTCCCAGCTCAATTCCTCCCGACCCTTTGGAGTGAGCGGGAACGTTTGCCCATGATGAAGATAATGGGGGAAAATGTGTATGAGAATGAGTCACTGAAATTTTTGTTTAGAGTGCAATATCCAGCATCCCCAGAGACCTTTATTTATAGCCTAAGCAAACTCAACAGAGTTGCAGGAGGACAAATGGAACTGTAGGAGAAGCTGAAGTAATGAGTAATGATAACTCCAGCAGGCTCTTTCCACCACAAATTAAGTGAGCACATCAGGGTAGTAAATCTGCAGAAGACCTCAGACAGTTTTATCTCTGTGGAGCCCTGAAAGACCTTCTGGAATACATGTTGGAGAAAAGGTTTCATTTCATGGTTGCCTTTAGTAGATGTCTAGAATAGAAACAACTGCAGATCTGGAGAATGTTCAGAATAATTGCCATGGTCTGCATCTCATCTTTGTGTCTGTCCTCAGTGCTGCCACCTCAGCATGCGGTATTGCCATAAATGAAATACATTCATGTACGAAATATATTCAGGGACACAAAGTATTCCCAGCTGCAAGAATACGATCAGAGTTCATGTAACAGGTCTGTCCCTCTCATCCTGACTGTGACCACAAGTAACTGCAGCCCGAAAAGAGATCCAGGACTTCTCCAGAGCTGATGGAGGAGGGACAAGCTCCTGTCATGTGTGATATTTAATGTAAAAAAAGACTCCCAGCATTGATGTGAGTGATTTGCCTGTGTCTGTATGCAGCAGGAAGGCACCATCAAGGTAACAGCAGCACAGGTGCATGGAGAATATCCCACATGCCAGCACATTCCCCACCCTGGAGCTGGGATCTCCTCTGGCCAGACCTGTTCCCTGCTCCCCCAGCTCTGGGTGTGCTGTGGGACCCAGCGATGCTCCTGGGCATGGCCTGAGCCTGAGCAGAGGGGAACTGCACCCTGAGCTCCTGGGATGGGCTGCTGAGTGGATTTAGGCAAGTCACGCCCTCTCCCAGTGCCTGGCTGTCCCTGCCTTTCCCGAGGAAATGCTGCTGCCTGTCCTCTAAATAAAACACCTTCAGACATTCAGCTGGAAAGCAAGAAATCCAACATATCCAAACAATACCGGTACAAGCTGTGAGGCAAATATAACACAGTGACAGCCAAGCCTTCCCCCTTCCCACATGCACACCGACAGCGATTCCCAGCCACTCCATACAGGGGATTTTCTCCTGGTCATACTCACCATCAGCATTCCCGTGCTCCTGCTGGAGGGAGTTTTTCACAGAGCCCTCTATGCACATTAACAGCGCCAGCTCTGCTCGGCTGAGGCTGCCACAGAGAGAGCCCAGCACTGCTCACAGACGGATGAGCACCGGGAACTCCAGGGATGTGCCTGGCTCCTGGTGTCCTTCAGCCTGGAAACACGGAGCTGCTGGAAAGGCAAGCTGGGAGCTGTGGGGGTGCTCCCGCCAGCTGTGCCAGCAGGATTTTTGGGACGGACGGATGGATGGATGGATGGATGGATGGATGGATGGATGGATGGATGGATGGATGGATGGAGGGGTGATTCTCCTGCCGTGCTCTGCACGTCACTGTGAGCTCAGTGCTGCTGAGGAGGGGATGCATCTCCAGCTGCAGGGCTGGCTTGCACGGGGAATGCAAAGTGCTCCTTCCAGGAATGAAGGGAACTTCCAAGGAGGCTCTAATTGAGATTTTTTTTCCCACTGTTTCTTGCTGGATTGTACCATAAGAAATTTCCAAATGCCTGCAATGTAAACTGTTCCTCTGGCAAGCAAATAATTTAGAGGTGGTGATCGGAATTTTTCAGCAGAACAGATTTCCATCGATTTCTCTGAAGTATTTCCAAATTGTTTAAAATTCTTTGTAATCCACACTTTCCATTGGAACCTGGAGAATTTGCCAAACTTTCTCTTGCTGTTACATGGCAGGAAGGAAGTTGTGATTAGATTCAGGGAAGTAAAGGCCCATCAGAGACAGCTCTGTGACACAGTCATTCCTTGGAATTCTGGGTCAGCACTCGTAATCCTCCTCCCCTGTCTCAACACCCAACTGGTCACCCATATGACTCTCATATTTCACTCCTTTCCCATTATTTTCAAGAGATTCATCCATCAGTTTTCTCCCTTCCCTGCCTGTTCCTGGCTCTGTTCTTTGCTTTCAGGCAGGCCCCCAGCTGTAGATGCACCTTCCAGCAGGAGGATGAGATAAATGCCGGAATCATGAGTTGATATGGAATGGTTCAACATTCAGGGATGAAAAGTAGGGCCTTGTTTTCCTTTTAGACTGAAGAAATTGTAGAAAATGTTTTATGGAGTTTAAACAATACTGTGGCCATGGCATTGACCTCACTTGGCTTCACAGAAACAGAAATTATGAACTGGACATCTCCAAAATGGTCCTTTTCCTTTGTGTCCCCCCAAAGGATACACCCAGGCTGCTCTGGGCTGGTTTGGTGGCTGAGCCATCCCTCACGCCAAGGGTTTTGCTAAGCTGGGACTGCAGCTGATTGACCCCTCGAGCTGCAGGGAAAGGCCAGCCAAAAATGAGAAGAAATTTCACAAGTTCGACCAGTGCTGCTGGGAGAGGTCCCTACAAAAAGGCTTTTGGATTTCTGGTTCACAGGGCTGTGAGAGGGAAATGTTCTGATGCAGAGAACTGGGATGGAGAAGACTTTGGCATCCGCATGGATCAGGACGTGATCCTCTGGAAGTGTCACCCCTGAGCTGTGCCCATTCCCATGACCTGCCTCTGGACGCCCAGGCCAGACCATGGGGTGACTCCACGGCTCCCGAGGGAAAAATCTGAGCCCTGGGCCTCTCTGGGAGTCTGGAGCTCACTGGTGCTGTGGCAGCCAACAAAATCAGATGCACTTGGGCTGAAATCATCAGGGCCCCACCACATCCCGGAGCAGGAGCGCTGGTGTTCGAGGGAGGAGCTGTGGGGCCAGGGACAGTCGGCACAAACCGTGAGATTTTAAGGTTATTTAAGAACCCCCTGCCAGCGTGGTTCCATCCCTCTGTGCTTGTCACTTATCAGCTGGCCCTTGCTTCCTTTCCTAAAGCTTCCATCTCTGCTTAATGCAATTAGTCCGGGTTTACGACCCCCCTGAGGCTGGAGCTCTCCAGACATTGTTTCACCGGGTGTTTTACCCACTCTGTGCTCTGGTGACTCCCGGTTTCTCCCCATGACTTCAGCCAAGGCCTGGCTGCCTCCAGCTGCTTTAACCCAGCCGTGATTTACGTCTGATGAGGAGACTGAGGCTGCAACTCTCAGCTTGAGCACTGCTATTCCTGCAGATCTCTGCTTCTGATTCATCGCTCTCCTCACTTCTTACTCCGACATTTATGGATTGAGTAATGGGCACGATGGGTTTTTACTGAGATGAGCTCTCAGCAGACTTGCAGCACGGATTTTGACAGGGGGATGGATGTTCTGGGTTCCATCTAATAGCAATTTAATGAACATTTTATTAAAATAAACTTAGTTAGTGTTTTGTGGCTGCATGGAGCAGTAACTGCCTACAAATCTGTGGTCAGGAAAGCTTCAAGCTCATGGCAAGTTTCCTGTTCCTAGAGCAGGATCTTCTTTCTCAGCACCATAAGGCCAGAGGGACACATATGCTGCTAAATGCTTGTGCTACAAGTGAGAACAGAGTGCACGACTGCGAGGAAAAACATTTGGTTTCTGCTGTTGATCAGTGAAATTTCAGCACGATGAAACCCTGTGCTGGTGCCAAGACAGTGTCTGAGAGAAGCAGAAAAGTTTCCAAGCCTTGAGACTTTCAGGAAATTCCACAAATAAAACCCCACATCCCACTTTATGGGGGATGCAGGACTGCATTTTGGGCACGGGGGGTATTTTTCTTCCTGAGCATGGGCTTGGCATCCAAGTGTCTCCACTCCTGATTAAAGAAGCTTTCTTGCAAATGGCTTTCATTTTAAAAGGTTTTCTTAACATCTCCCTGGTTTGCACGCAAGGTTTGACATTAACAGGATGAAAAGCCCTTGCACCTTTCCACCTCCCACACGGTTCTGGTCTGGCTGTGTTACTGACAGTAAAAAACTCCACAAATTCCCTTCAAGTGACACTTAAAATTACCAGGAGAATATTGCCAGGGTGATAACTACAGACAAAAGTAGGGGTTCCAAGGAAGAGCGAATTAAGGAGGCGAGGTGGGAATGAGTTTTCCCTTTGATGGATCTGTGTCTCATCTGCAGTTCCAGCAGTCACAGTGGGAGTTTTCACTCTGTCATAATTATGTGGCAGCAATCACATTTTCTTTTAGCATAAACCTTCATCTCCTTCAATTTTTCAAGATGTCTATGTTAAACTGAGGAAAAACAGCCTACTAATTATCAGGAAGGACTTGGAGTCAGGTCTGGGATCAAACCTGCAGCCCTATAAAGCTGTTTGCAGCTGTGAGGGAAGTCCCGCATTTCTCTGCACTCCAGTTTAGTGGATGTGAGGATTTTCACAGTCACAGAACCCTGTCACAGGCTGTGGAGTGAAGCTCTGGGGTGTGAGAACCTCCTCGTGTTCTGTGCTCACTCCAGTGCAAACAGAGGGAAGGGGCCATGGGTGACAGCAGGGAATGGGATTCTCCTCTGCAGGGAACGAGAGCCCGAGGAGAGGGCTCAGAGCAGCCCCACGCTGCTGTTCCCACCTGCAGTTCCACATCTGCAGAACACGGCAGAGCAGCGTGGTGGGGATTTCAGCCAACGTTTGCACGCGGAACACAATGAAAATAGGAAATGAGGAAGTGGTGGCAAACCCTGGAAGGGAAGAGCAGAGCTTTGGAAGGCTACAAACCCTCCTGGCTCACCCCGCAGCCCAGCAGCTGGGGATTAGGAAAGGTTTGCCTCAAATTCACTCCACCTGGGGAGCCAGCAGAGAGTCTGGCACCTGGGGCTGTGGTCAGGCTGGATTTGGGGCAGGGTGGATGAGCTCTCTCATGGGGAAGGGTAAGTGTTGATTCCTTTTTAATTTTAGCACACTGTGTGTATTCC
The DNA here is from genome assembly GCA_013397865.1 of Struthidea cinerea. NCBI lineage: Eukaryota > Metazoa > Chordata > Aves > Passeriformes > Corcoracidae > Struthidea > Struthidea cinerea. The sequence continues at coordinate 826,918 of VZTI01002345.1, read as the reverse complement.
AAGTGTTTTCCGTGTTCCTGCTGTAGGTTTTAAGGCTGATCTGCCTTTCTGCAGGAAAAGTCCCTGTGTGCCTGGACTGGGATATCCCTGGGCTGAGGGGTGCTGGAGGGGCTGATCAGGGGCTGCTGTGATGCTTCCTGCAGGCACCAGAGACTGAGGGGCTTTGGGGAGGACAAACTTGCTGTGGGAGGTTGAAAATATTCCTTGTTATGAAAATATTCCTTGATATGAAGATATTCCTTGGTAACTTGGAAAACCAGCAAAGTTATCAAGGAAGTCAAACTGGGTGAGGGTTTTTTGACTAATTTGTTGCTCCCCTGCCACAACCTCCAAGTTAGGAATTGCTGGACAGAAGGACAGCATTGTTGTTTTTGGGAGAGCAAGTAGCAGGAAAATCATCTTAGCAGAACTTCACTGGGTAAAGAATTTTATTTGAGTATTTTTATTAAAGAAACCCTGCCATAAAAATTAGCTTTAATTTTGTCTAACATAAAGAAATGCCACCAACATCCCCCCTTCTGGAGGAGCCATCCATTGTGTTTAATTTCAGAGCAGTTTTACATTCCAGCAACAAGAATTTAATTACTATCTCCTTTTCTAATTAATTTCAATAACTTTAATTGTAATTTTCTGCAGTGGTCAGTGCTTTGGACAGTTCATATAATTATAAGGGATTGCGATGTGATTTTGCATGAATGAATATTCACTGGTTACAAGAATCTCAATCTCTCTTATTATTAAAATGTTCCAGAATCAGATTCAGTGATAGCTTAAAGCTGGGTTGCAGAGCCATCATTTTTCAGGTGACTGAAAAAATGAGAAGTTCAGATTGTTTTGCAGCTCCATCTCTGTTGCAGCAGGAGATGGACAGCTCAGGAGTCTGTTTTGCTCAGTGAAACGGAAAACATGAAAACAGTAACCCAGAAATTAATTAGAAATGGGCTGAGACATTAAGAATGAGCCTTGAATTTTTAACATATTAAATTGGAGGGAACGAGTAGTTCCTATTCATCTTCTGGGTTCAGATAAAGAGGAGGAGGGAGAAGGGCAGGGAGGGGCTGGAGATTGAGTGTGGAGCAGCACTGGGCAGGAGGAGCTTGGCTCAGCCCCCTGGTGTTTATTTGTGAACAGAAGCAATAATTGATGTTTCTCCAGTTGCACAACTGCTCTGCATCGCTGTGTTATAAATTCAGGGCAGCAGAGCAAAGCTTTTGGTACTTACAGGTACATAAATCCACTTAGGATAATTCTTGAGGTACCTTCTGCTGCTTTGCCTCTTGGTGCGAAGAAGTGACCTAAAAATATGTGAACAGGGAGCCCTGAAATGGCAAAGTGAGGCTGTGGCAGCCTCTGGAAGTCGCCGGGGTTTGTTTTGGTGTGTGGGTTTCATTTGTTTGTTCTGTTTTCAGGGGATGATCCACTGGTTAGGTTTGTTTATCTCAGTCCCCAGGCTCAGCTCTGTCCCCTGGGTGTTGCACCGCGCGTGGGTGAGGCCTTAAAAGCCAGAAATGAGGAAAAAGAGGCTAAATTTGTCAAAGTGCAAAAAGAAGAAGAACAACACTGGGGAGAGCAGTGAAGACTGAGGTTCTCAGGGATTCCTCCTTAGGATTTTATGTTGGGAATGGTGAGAAGGGTGCTCTTCATCCTGACCTCCAGAGGCAGGGCTGGATGAGCAGGGCTGCAGTTTTCCTTATGGGAATCACGAGGGGGGTTTGATCCACCTCTCCCAAAGCACTTTGGCTTTTAGCGGTGGTTCCATGAACAAAGAGCTGCTCTGATTGGTGCAAACTGTGACTGCAAATAGACCTGGCCTAAGTTAGACCTGGTTTTGTGAAAATGGAAGGTCTGCTATGAGAAAATGTTGATAAATCCGAATTTATTTCCTTGTCTACCAGTGAGGACTTTCTAACAACAGTAAATGTTTGCTGTGTGGCTCTGAAGAGTGGTTGTTTTTCACTCAGGAGCTCAGCTGACCGTGTACCAGATCCCACAGAGAACTTGTTGGCATCTTGTGCTCGAGTTTATGGCTCCCTCATGTCAGTCAGTCTCCAGTTTTTCCCAGTTTTAGTGGAATACCAACAAAATATGTCTGAAACCAAGTTTGGCACGTGCAGTGAAAGGGTGTGAGAACAAGGTTATGTTTTCATGAGAACAAGTGTTCTCTTATGAAGTGGAGAGAAATAATGAGGACAAACATTGCATTAAAAAAAAGAGAAGAATTTAATGAGCTGGAATTGTGGTCAGTCCCAGGAAAAGCTCTTTTTTTCTGTTTTCTTTTTTTTTTTAATATTTTATTAATTGCTGGCAAATGACTACTTGAAAGCAGTACCCAAATTTATATCTGATTTCTCGCATGCAAGTATTGATTCAACATTTGTTGAGTCACATTCTGCACTTTGCTCGAAATAGATTTCAGGTTTGTGTGGAAATTTACAGGCAATTTCCAGCCAGAATGGTTGTTCTTTCTCATAAAACATGCTGATTATAATGACAGACATGTATTTATACAGCCATGATCCACATTCTTCCTGATGAGCAGGGAGGTGAACATTCCATTCATGGAAACTCAATTATTTTCCCATTCCATTCCCAAATGCTCGGTCACAAGAGTTTTCAGGGAGGAGCTCCCCATGCCTGCTTGGAGGGATTCCACTTTCTGGGACAGGGAATGTTGGACCTTCCTCATCCTGGGGTGGTTCTGGCCCAGGAGGATCCGCCCTTCAGGGGGAAATGCTGGAGCTTGTTGCAGTTCCACCTTTTGAACAGCAAACGCTGTTCCTATGCTCTGGTTTGCAGCCAAAAGGGAGAAAATGAGAGCCCAGTTCTGGGATCTCTGAAATGGGAGGGAGATTCCCTTCGGAGAGGTGGTGCACTGCAAAACCACCACTCTGGGCAGGAAAGTTCCTTCACCTCAGAGGGTGGCAGGGGTTTTAGCACCAGCTCTCCTTGCAGAAGGATGTGAACAGCTGTTTACAAGCTGGAGCATCAGAAAGCACCAGCACAGCCCTGGAGATTTAACAGCAGAAGAGAAATGTGAAGCTGTTAGGGAAGAAAATCTGCTCCAGCCAAGCTGAAATCCTCTACTGAACTCAAGTTGGCTCCAAACTGCAGCCCTGGCACAGGGGAAGTGCTGTAATTGCACCCTGCAGTCAGTGAAAGGCCATCTCAGCACTGAAGCAAGCTGATCATTTGCTTTTTCAGATAAATATAGATACTTTGGCCAAATTAAGATTTTTCTCATCATTCATGAATTTACAGTGTTTGAGCAAAGGGATGGAATGTCCTGCAGTTCTGACAAGGATACAGTTTCACAAATAACCCTTTTGATGTGGATGAAGTGAACATTTTTTGAGGTTTAGGCAGGGTTTAGGGTAGCAAGGAATTTAATTACTTGTTTTAAGGCAAACAGGTCTTTCATTTTCCCTCTCACCAATGGGTAGAATATTGCTGTTGGCTTCTCTGCTCCTTCCCCTTTCCACAACGAGGACCTTTGGCTGTAGGTGAGCATCTTGGTTTGAAAGACAGGTGTCTGTGAAGGAAGGCAGGAGCCTCCCCTGAAATGGAAAATGTAACCCCCTTCCCTCCGAATTATTATAATTTTTAGATTAAGGGGCTTTCAGGCAAAGATATGAGGGGTAGGAATAACAGTTCTTTACTAATATATATATATATATTTATAACAAGGCAAACAACCAACAGTAACTGTGGCAGTAACGGCAAACAGAACCACAAACCCAGCGCCAGCCTCTCTCGGCTGTCAGGCCCTTTCCCCGTGGGTGCAGTTCCAAGTCACCACTTACATGCAGTTCCAAGAACTCATAACGAATTTTTCCAGCCCAAATCCCTCTTTTGGTGTTGCCCTTCTAATTCCTTGACAACCGGAATGAGAGCAGTGCCACTGGGAGTGAGTGACAGCTGGACACAGGGAAGAAGGGAGGGAATATTTTGGTGTCAGTGGCATGGAGCAGAGACAAGATGTGCTTTGAGTGAAGCAGCTTCAGAGGAGCTGCCTGAGCCCGTGAGTCCCACCCACCTCCTGCAAGGCTCTGTTTACAGCATAAATTGGTTTTTTAAGTGATGCCAATTGCTTTGGAAGGGCTGCTCCCTCACACTGTGCAAAAAAACCTCCACCAGCCCTCCCTGACAGCCTCTCCTTTTCCATCCCAAAAACACATCCTGCCCTGGAACTCCCTGGGCCTGGTGGATGCTGTTCTATCCCCAGGGTCACTGTGTGCTTTGGGGTCTGCCAGAGGCACAGATTCCTTAAGGAAAGGATATTTCTGTACATTGAGAAGGGTGATGAGCATTGAGCGTTCCTGTTCAGCAGGGGGATTTATGTCCTGGCTGCTGTGTGGGAATTCTGGGGACAAATGAATTTATCCAGAGCCTCGTGGTGCCCTGGCTGTCACATCAGCTGCTTTTGTGGTAACGCAGCAGTGCTGAACCTCCTTGGTGCTCTCTGCTTGCAGAAATGTGGAATTCAAGCAGGTCAAAACATGAATTTTTCGTGTAGCTCAGCTGTTTTAGTGGGATCTCACTTGTGGTTAATGGTCCAGAGACCCTGGAGAGACTCTGTGTCCTGCCAGTGCTCCAGGAGCTCCATCTCCAGCTCAGACACCAAGTTCCTGTGCAGGGCTGGTGGCTACAGAGGAGCTGATCTGATCCAGTGCAACAAAACGGAGCCGGAGCTGGAAACTGCCCCTTTCCCAGTCAGTGCAGTCCCCCCAGCTGGAAATTTCCAGACCAAAATGTGCACGGAGGGGTTGGCCTTTTTTGCTCAAATACACGGAATTATGTACCCAGTGCCAAAAGCCAGCCCGGAAATTTTGATTTATTGTGCATTTTCCAGGGTAAATCCAGAAAGGATAATGCTGGCTGATGTCAGATCGTGTGGGGTGTGAATTGAGAGGTTTCTCTCTGAGGCTGCACCCGTTCGCTATCAGTGAGCAGCAGTGTTCACCCTACCAGGCAGAGGAGATAAAGTAAAAAACCACCATTTCCAGCTTGCAAAAGCCCAGCCTACGTGGAATCAGCTCAATTATTTCAGCTCAGTCTGCGGGAAAAGCAGTTCCTGTCTCAGAATGACAATTACACGGGAACGTGAACTGCAGTTTCCCTCCTTATTAATCCAATAGACCAACAAAACATGGACAGCGACCATGCATCAGTTTCTAGGGCTTTGAAATAACTCCTGGCATGATGGATCTTTAAACGTGATCTGGCTTTATTTCATTATTTCAATACCGTGCCTTGAACTGGAAGTTTGTGAGATTGATCTTATGTGAGAGCTGGCAGTACCCGTGCAGCACTGGGAGTGATAATACAGCAGATTTTCACAGGGGGAAATGCTTCTCATAACTTGTGACTAACTGGGTCCCAAAATCCAGGGACACTGTGTGCTAATTACTGAGTATTTACATCAACAGTGCCAAACCCAGGCACTGAAAAATGAGTTCAGAACCCAGGAAATTCACAAAATGAACTTAAGCCACGAAACAAAAAAATCCCCAATGGAGGATCTTTTGTGCTTTGACTTTTTTGGAGCTTTAGGGTGAAAGGCTCCTCGTGTTTTCAAACCTTTCACCACAAACTTGGCCTCGAAACTTTGCTTTCCACTGCTGCTGGGTTTCTGGTGGGATCACCCAGGGGGGGCCTTCAGGAGCTGTGGAATTTGTGAGGAATGATTGGATTGGGCTCTTCAGCCAGGGAACGTCCCTCATTAATCCCAATGCTGTGATCCCTCATTAATTATGATTCCGTGATCCCTCATTAATCCTCTCTCGGCTGTCAGGCCTTAACTGATTCTGTGATCCCCCATTAATCCCAGGACCGTTTGTTTCAGTAACACCCAGAGCCCAATTCTGGCTTTTTTTGGTTGCCTTTTAAACATTTTGGGGCCAGAGCAAAAAGAAGGCGGGATGGGAGGTGTGTGGGCAGGAATATGGATGTAAAGAGGACGGAAAATCATCCTGGAGTACCTGGCCAGGTCTGGGAATGTCAGTTGGGCTGGGGATGTCGTGAGCAAGAATTGTGTGCCCTCAATCCCCACAGCCCCCTCATCCAGAGGGACCCAGATCCATTAAACCCGCTCTGAAATTCCATTTTCATCCCTCAAACTTATGAGTGACAGCACAGACATGTTAATTATTGACAAATTAATTGTTTGGAAAATGTGGATTTATTTCTTCCATTCCCTTCCTGCCTCCTCCTGTCTGTGCTTTGGAGGTCCTGGCTTTTCTCAGGATATGAAGTAAATTAGGGGAAAATATTCTTGTAGTCCTGGGAGTCTGCCTGGAAGCAGGAATAGAAACCTCCCAAAATGTTCTGACTGATCCAGGACCTGAACTGCAAAGGACTCAAGAAAAACCTGGCAAATATCAAGTTTAAAAATCCAGGAATTGAGGCTGAACACAGATAAAAAATGGGAGATTTTCTGAGGTTTATTTAACTTTTCAGCAGAAAACAAATGCTCCCAAAATTTGAGAAAATGCCCATTTTCCAGCAGATTATAAGTATGGGAACAGCTATATAATTAATATTTCATATTAAGCAGTGTTAGATATAAAGCTATCATCAATTAAATTGTTCTTATTTTATTTTCCTGGTTGAGAAATAACTGCTGTGAGTGACATAGCTGACCAGAAAACGCAAGTTTTTTAAAATGCACAGTGCTCTAAAAGATTTAAAAAATCAATTTTGGTTGAAAATTTGCGGGGGGGGTGGGGAGGGAAAAATCAATCCAAATGTAATGACTCCATCAAGGTAAACACCCCCAGGTGCCAACTGAGCCTGAGCTGCAGCTCCTGGTGCTGGGAAGAAAAATTATTGCAGATCAAAATATTGCTGCAACTTCTTAACATTTCCATAAAGCCACAGCTCAATTTACCAACAGCTTCAACGTCACAATCTCATTTTCCAAAGTGAAGCTGTGTTGTGCGGGGCTGGGGTTTGGTTTCTTTCCTCATTCAAATCAGTGTCACCGAGAATCTCAGCTAAATCTGGAAATTTGAGAGGCCTTTTTCTGATAGTATTAAAAAAGTTGAGCTGCAAAAGGTTTGCAGCCTCAGCCCTGAGCAGAGATAAATGATATTTTTAAAATATGCAAAAGATGAATTATAAAAATGAAGTAACACCACTGCTCAAAATTGCATTTCTTGACAAATAATATCTCTTTTAATCCCTTTTTTTTTTTCTGTTGATGAGTGCTTTTTCCACTCCAGTTCCAGCCTGCTGGGTATTTAATTTCACAGCATTATTAATGGATTTTTTAATAGTTGTTCCTTTGCTTTATTTTCCTCCTCCCCTGCTCCCTTCCCAGGACATTTCTGGTGCTACAACACTCAGGAGTTCTTTGCTTGTGCAGCAAGGTCAATTAGCAATTAAATACTGAGGCAGAGAGGGGGAATTATTTGTGGATCCTGGGATTTTTCCACTATTTCCAGACAAATCTGTGCTGGATCAGTCCGAGCAGGGATTTGGGAGCCCTTCCCATGATCCTTACGGCAGCTCATGGAAAACTTGAGAACACACGGGACCAAACGTGACTTTTTGCTGCTTATTCAATGTCTTTCGACACCTCCTCAGTCAGTTTTGTATCTCCAGAGGACAAAAACCCTGGAAAATCGAGTTGTCCCATGCTTTGCCAACACAAATCAGTGATTCATGGAGCAGTCCTTTATTTAAAGGGAAGGCAGCGACCAGAACGTACAACCACCATTATTTGCCAGCAAATCTATCAAAAATCATAAACATTTACTGTGGGCAGCAGGGGTTTGAGTGCAGCACTTGAGAAAACAGCTGGAATTTTCCTCTCCTGTGGAATGGGTTCTGAGTATTCCGAGCTGGGGCAGGGGAGGACTTTGTGCCCCTAAAATCAACTTGATCTTTATGAAGGTGCTTTGTTGGGTTCTTCTCCTGCCATGGCCACAGAAACACAGGGAAAAAAAATGCAAATTGCAGCCTGCTCTGTTTCCCGTGAAAAATTGGAAGTTCCAGGTTTTGTGGCATTCGTGGCAAGCTGAACCATTGCTGTGTGGGCTTCAAAGTAAAAAGCAGCAGAAGAAAAGAAGCTGTGAGAGCTCTGGCTGTACCCACACAGCAGATTGTGCTGTGGATCTGAATGTCAGGGGCAGTCAGAAGCACGGCCCAAAATGTGCTGATCTGGGGTTGTGCTGAAGGGCCTCAGTGCGGGACGGGGTTTTGTTACCTGGGGCTGTTCCCCGGGGCTGAGCAGTTCAGTTCTCCCAGCTCTGGGCTCCAAGCACCCCGTGAGCTCCCCCCATCCTGAAGTGGTGACCCCCAGCACATGTTTTTACCTGGTTTTACCTATTTTTACCTCATTTCTAAGCTATTTCAGAAGGTTTTGTAAGGTCAGCTGCAGCCTGGGAGATCCCTGGTGGAGCTGCCCCTCCTGTTCCTGGCGCTGGGAAGGGCAGGAGGTGGATTCTTGTCCCTGTTCCCAAAGCTGTGTCCTTCCATCCGTCCTGCAGCCATCAAACTGCTCCTGTCAGGCCCCATTTGGACACCAGAGAAGAGTAAATTTGTCTTGTGAAACCCCAACCTCACCTGGCTCAGGTGTTTGATCACAGAAAATGCTGTGTTTAAATGTGGGATGTTGCACTAATTAATTCTGCTCTAATTCTTCCCATTTCCTTTACTTTCCCAAGCACCCCTGTGGTCCATTATGGACCAGAACCCCTTTAGATATCCAGGTTTACTCAGTGGGAAGGGTTTGAACTGTCCTGGGGTCACTGTCCCGCTGTGCCCCAGGTGCAAACCAGGAATGTTCCTATCAGGAGCACAGAACAATGATCTGCGGAGCTGGATCAAAGGTGGGGGAATAAATCAACTCTGGTTGTGCTTATTGGCAAAGCAGGACTGAGAATATTCCAGGTTTTCCAGATTGCTGCCCCAAAACAATCAATGAGAGGGAAAGAACACTAGTTTTGAAGGCAAAAGAAGCCGCTGTGTGAGCAGCAAGTGAGCAGCAGAAATTCTGTTGTTTGGTCTGATCGTACCTTGGACTGTTTGCAGGAGTGCAGGGGAAGAATCTCAAACAGGAGCACCTTCCATGGAGCACCTGTGCAAACTCAGCATTTTGAAATATTTACTGTGGTTTGTATTGATTTTAAAGATGCTAAGTGGTGCCAGAAGGTGGCATGGAAGGCTCTGCCACCTCATTATGGCTGTTTGTAATTAAAAAAAATCCCAAGAGAAGCTCTACCTCTTCTACCCTGCCTCCCTCAGGCCTGAGGAGCTTTTTGGGGACCCTGGGCTGGGATTTTGGGTGCTGCTGAGGAGGAATGGACGTGTCTTTGCTGAAGGTCCAGACCCCAAACACTTTTCTGACACATCCAAAGCTGCAGCTCCCTCAAAAATTTCCAGGTTACATCTAAACCCCAGGAGCTGCCAATGCTTCTTAATTCCATCTGAACCTCAATGACTCTCATTTAGGGCAGCCTGGGAGAGGCTCTGCTGCTTTTCCAAGCCACTAAAAGCAGGAGAAGCTGCTCTCCAGCAAAATCTGCATCCTGGGAACGTCGGGATGACCGAGGGTGTTTGTACCATCCTTACCCCTGGGATGGCACCAGGGGTCAGACACAGAGCTGAGCTCCCGAAAGGGAACACCAAGAGTTTCCCCATTGTCCTTTACTGTGTGCTCACGTCTGGCTCAGAGTTAAACCCAGCATCAAAAACAAGCTCCCGGTGTTGCTGTTTTTGATAAAGGAAGAGGATTTGGCACATTTTATTCTGGTTATCTCATGCAAAAGGGTTGGATGGGATGGGCTGTTTTATTCCCCACAGCCCCCACAGCTGCCTCCCAAGTTTAGCACGATCAGCTGCAACATCCAAAGATTTGATTCATAGTAATATCTTTGATATTAAGAATGATATCATCAGATTAAAAAAATGATACAAGTTTGAGAAAGCAGCTGGCCCTCGTGCTTTACGGTATAAATTACCTTGGGAAGAAGAAAAGTGTTCCTATTAAGATTTCTTGCACCTTTCTCTGTTGTAGCAGGGGAGTTTTATCAGCTCACAGCTCATTAAAAACCTATTTTTAGAACCAAGTGTTCCCCAGCCCTTGGGCTGCTCTGTCAGACAGACAGAAAGTGTTCTCTGGGCAGTGAACCCAACTGGAGCTGATTCACGGTGCACAGGGGTGGCAGAAATCTGAGCTCAGGCTCTGCCTCTGAGTCCAGAACTCGTGTAACCTTTGGCTCAGATAAAATGTTGTTTTTCCCCTCCTCAATTGTGTAATAAATAAAGGATCAAGGAGTGAAGAAATGCAAATAATGTTATCAGGGAGAGTTAGCAGATCCTGAAACGGCTTCTGAGGGATCTGGTATTTTCTTCTTCCTCAAAGGCCATTAATTAGGAGTTGGTGTTTGTCTGTATTCTTGAATTCCCCCCCAGTCTGGGGAGTTCTGCTCAGGATAAAATCCAAGCAACTGTGCTGGGCTGGGATATGAGTGTCTGATCCGAATAATATTCCCTATTTCCAACATTTTGGAGGGAATTTGTACCCAAGGAGTTTATTTATTAACAGAATCCCCACTGGAGCTGTTTCACAACTGTGAGAGGTAAAGGGTGGGATAAAGGCAATCTGGCCCTGGAAGAAGGAGTCACCAAAAATTGTGCTTCACTCTGGAGCAGAAAAAAACCTCCCTTTCCTCCATCCTCTCACCATTTGTCTCCACTTTTTGCTGTTGACTTCAGGCACAAACAGAAATGTCAGGGCTTTATCATTTTATCAGTTGAGCTTATTCTTTATTTTACAGTAAGTATTGGGATGTAAAGTCACCATGAAACTTGACTTTGAAATGTTCAGTCACCAGAAGAGAGGCACAAATGTGGCTTTCAAGGAAAGCCCCCAGGAAAATTCCCAGGACAAAAGCCAAAATCTCTCCATTCTTCCTGACATACTTGTTCACAGTCTTAATTTAATTAAATCTAAGGGGATTCGTTAATGATTCCAGTGCTTTTGTCTCCTCTGTCTCCATCAGATAATCCTCTACCTACCTCCAGTCCCGTTTGAAAGCAATTTTTGTAATTAATTTTCTAAAATAAATGTATTTAATTTACACACCATTTACTCTGCTTCCCTATTGTCTAACGAAGTAAAAAGAATAAACTGGGGTTGAAATGAACTTGACAGACATTGGAACTGTTTCCTGACCTGCTCTTCTGATAAGAGTTTGTTATTTGGTTTGTCTTCACGATTCTTTGTTCTTTGGGTTAACCTGGTGATTTTCAGCACAGTGGGTCTGTTATAGCTGGGCTGGAACACTGCACAGAGCTCTCCCCTTTTTAAATTCCACCCGTAAGGACTGCACAGACTGTAAAATATGACATTAAAATGACATTATTTATATGCACAAGCCCATTAGGCTTTATTTGGATTTCCTTCTGCTAAGCAGGTTGCTGTTTTTCCTGTTAATACTACATTAATTAGAGACTATTAAGAGAATTAATATTACATTCATTAAGAGGTGCTGCCTGCCTGTTAATTGTGTGGCTGCCCAGCTGATGGATGTCTTTTTTTCCAGGGCTCCTGACATGGATAAATCTGGATCATTCAAGGAATGGATAAAGCAGAGCCTTCTGTTCCAGGTAAGCCACAATTCCAGCTCCCACAGGAGCCCCTCAGACCATCCCAGCTCCTGAGCTCCTCCTGTCCATGGCTGCAGCCATGGGATTGCTCTGCTCTCCCAGGACTGTATTTTCCCTTTTCCTGGGGTGTGCAGATGGAAAAACTTCACAAACCTGGCCTTTAAATCAGAACTGTTTGCCCAGAGAGGAAGGAGAATCGCCCTGGAACAGCACAGCCTTGGGGGTTGTTCTGACCAGGAATCCAAGGCTGGTCCTGCTCTGAGGGATGGGCTGGGCCAGGGACATCCCGAGCTTCTTCCCGACCCGAAATGGGCTGGATTCTCCAGCAGAGGCACCTCCAGATCAGTCTGGGCACAGGGGTGGCACTGGTGTGACTTTAATTGTTGCTTTAAACAACCCTGTCCTTCGGTCTCACCTCTCTGAAATATCTGATTGGTGGTTGATAGAAAGGCCTTGTACCAAAAAGGTTTTGATAAACCTGAAGCTTTTGAGGGTCCTGGGTTCACTGCCAGCAGTGCCACGTTTTAGGAAGGCACCCCTGGCACCACATTCCCGCGTGGCTGTGTTTGCAGAATCTCAGCTGAGCTCTGGGTGTGAACCCCCAGGGTTTTCCTGCTCTTCCCAACTCCGCGTGGTGCCTTTGGACTCAGGTTGTTTATGGACACTTCTCTAGGAAATGCTCAGCCCCAAACCCCTCTGCCCTCCCTGCCCTCGTCCTCGGCTGCCTCCCTTCATTTGGGAATGATTTCCTTTGCCCTGGAGCAGGGACATTTTTCACCCTCTGTTACAGCAGGGAAAGAATTCCCCCCTCCCACTCTGAGCGGCTTTCAGTATTTGCACCGACGGCTCTAAAATGCTTGGGATAAAGGCAAAATAAGTCCTGCTATGAATCTTCACATGCTTCAAATATTTCTGGGAAAATTCTGTATTAATCTGGATACTGGGAAAGGCTGGAAATAGCTTTTATGTTGGAATTTTGTGCATGATGGGCATTTAACTTAAAATAACCCCCTGGGACAGAGCCACCCCCTGCTTTCATTTGAGGAAGGCAATCTGTGCTAATTAATTAATTGTTGTCAAAATTATTTTTAGAACTACTTCTTAGAAATACTGCATTTTTTCTTAATTGATGGTGTCAAAACTGAGATACTCAACAATAATTTAGTTCCTTCATTTGACCTAATAGTAATCAATTAGGAGCATTATTAATGACATCTTTTAAATAGAAACAAATTGCGTTGTCAAAGTATGTAAACATATTTCCCAGCTGTTTTCAGAGACATTTCAGGGTAAAGTAATTCAAGATTGTTTTAAAGGACGAAGAAATAAAGTCATTCCGTGGATATTACAGGGATTTAACTTCACTTTTCTGAAGTTTCTGTCTCTGAGGCAACAGGAAAATGCTTTGGTCACAGTCCCATCCAATGGGATGAGTGTTATAAATACCAGCAATGTTTCAGAAAGTAAAACTTTTTTTCCATTCTGTGTTTGCTGATCAATCTGTCTAAAATCCTGAACTGAACTTTACACCTCAGAACTTTGATATTCTCTAATTTCATTTTGGTGCTGCTGCTCCAGACCTGATCAGGTAACAAATGTCACCACTCAAATATTCCCTATCAGAAAACTTCCTTTCCTCTTCCCAGCAGTGAGAGGAAATACAAAGTGACCAGAGCATGTCCTTGGCTGCAGGACAATGTGGAATGTGCAGCTTTGTGGTCACAGTCACAGAATCCTTCAGGCTGGAAAAGAAATCCAAGAGCATCGAGCCCAACCACACTGAGCAGGTGTAAAATGACTTTTCTGGGAGAGACAGCCTGAGAAAAGGCTCCTTTTCCATCCAGATGGTTTCAAAATCCACAATTTTAGTATTTTCTGTGCTTCCTCTATTACTTTTTTCCCAAGAGTGTGTTGCAAACACAAAGGCTGTGACAGAGGGACTTGTGCCACACTCAGCCCTGGGACTGCAGCTGAGTTTCCCAGGTCTCCTCAGGGAAATCCTATACTTGATGAGCACTTTGTGGAGCAGTTCAAGCTCTCTCCTCAGTGCAGGGAAGTGGCCACGTGTCTGCAGGGACACTTTCCACTGGGTTAGTGCTCCCTGCATCCCAAATTTACACGCAGGAACAGCTGGCTCATTGCAGAACTATGTGAGGCAAAGTTGAGGACGAGACGTGGAACCTCCCTCTCCTCCAGCATGGTCTGTCACCCTTGTTCTAAATTTAAATCTGTGTTTACAGGAGGCAAAAGGGAGGAGGCAGCAGTTAAATTAAGCAGCAAAACATGTCGCGTTTGTTTTGAGGTCAGAAAAGTGGATTTTCTTTTCCATATGGTGAATTCTGCTGGCAGAGCCTGGTGGGTGATGCGCGTGTTTGTGAAAGCTGCGTGAACGAGTAAACGTCAGCCGTGCTCAGAGGGGCCCTGGCTGAGCTTCTGACCCTTTTAGGATTATTTTTGGCAACAAAATTCCATAGAATAATGAGCAGTGGGGCTGGAGCAGGGAAGAGCCAGGCTCGGGGTTGGTGGAGCTTTCTCAGGAAGCTTTTTCAAGGGAGAGTTTGCTCTTCTCAGGCTGCACTTCCCTGTCTGTTCCCTCCTCTGAGCCGAGCCCAGCAGGCTGAACCTGGGGAGCTCTGGCAAAGCCAGCAGGGTCTGGGCATTCCTTCGTTTCCTTCCCGACTCCTGCAGATTCCCAAGGCAGGGATGAGCTGCTGCTCAGCACCCCGCGGCTCTGGTGCCTCCCAGCCAAAGCCTGGATCTGCTCAGATCACAGACTCTGCTCCCTGGGCTGAACTATTGCAGCCCCGAATGAGGACGGTGGTCCCAGGCCTTGGAGGCAATTCTGTGGGATGTTAGATGGGAATGGCCCAATCCAGGGAAGTGTGGAATGCACTGAGCTGAGCTCTGCTCTCTTCTCCCTGCGGCAGAGAGCAGGAGCTGGATTTGTGAGCTGAACTCTCGCCTTGACGGGAATTCAGCAGCTCCTGGTTATAAAAAACCCGATGGACAACTTTAGGTCTGTGCTGTAATTAGGATGGGAAGCTGCCCATGTCCACTCTTCCAGTACAAGAGACATTTATAAACTGATTATCAGAGCCTCCCAACCATAGAGAAACCCAAGTGGAGTTGCTGGGAATGTGATTAAAGGAAATTAATTCTGGATAAAATGCAGGTGGAAGTTCTGAGACCTTCAGTTCTTATCTGGCCCAGCATTGTGCACACAACAGTCACCGTCTCCATCATTTCATATCTTGGGGCTTCATCTCATTTGTGTTGTAATTTTGTGAGAAAAGGCTGATGTCGAGGTCTTGATAAAGGAATGAAGGGGATAAATATTCATCCTGTTTATTGCATCTCCTTCTGAGGCTTTTGTAGCAGAGGTGAAAGGAAAGGAGAAGAAAGCCACCCAGATAAAATTTTAATAATAATAATTTTATGGTTCTGCAACAGCAACTCTATTGTGAAATAGTCTCTGTTGTGCTCCCAGCCTGCAGCTCCCCAGTGCTGCAGGTTTGTGCCCATTTTTACCTCTTTGAAAGTTATTTATTGTCAGGTCCTGCAGTTTATTAAGCGGGATCCAAAGGCAGGGACAGTTCTGTGGATTCCAGCAGAGTTACCTCTGCTGTGGGTGGCTGAGATGATCAAGGGAGGTCTTGTACAGCCAATTACTCCCAGTAATTTCATTAGAAAAGAGAAAGGCAACATGGACTTTGTGCAATTTCCATGCTAATACTGTGATCCATAATTTCCATTAATAGCAACTTAAAGACTGTGAAGGTAAAATGTTCAGTGTGAACTCCAGTCCCTTCCAAAAGGAATCCCAGCCCCAGTGCAGGGTTTTGTGCCCTCCCTGGGTGCAGGGTGGGTGTTGTGGAGCAGTGGAGCACCTGGAACAGGGCACATTTCCATGGAAAACCTTTGTTTTGTCCTTCCCAGACCACCCCTCCTGTGCCTGTGGCCAGCAGCACCTCACCCCCAGCACTTGTTTAATTCAATTCCTGCTTTTCAGCCACTGCTCTCCAAATAATTCACTAAATAAATCAGCAGTGCCACCTCAGCTTCCATGAGTCCCACTGGGAAAACCTCCCTGCCTGTGGCAGGACTTCAAGAAGGTCTCATTAGTCAGCATCTCTCCATTTTCCCACTGTTTGGTTCACAGATCCTTTTTCCTTGTTTCTCTTAGATCCAGATGTCCCTTGAAATTAGAGTAACCAGGAGCAGGGCAGGAGAATTCCCATATTAAAAACATAAACAAAAGGGCATTGTTTTATCTTTAGAGCTCTTTGCTTCTCCCCTCCTTCCTCTCTCCTGAACTCAAAATACCCAGCTATAATTAAATATCCTCTTCTTCAGGGAGGGAACTGCACTCACAGGACTGGAGAGGCCAGGAGGCAGAGCCAGGGTGGGAGAGCAGAGCTTTGCCCCAGCCCTGTGGTGGGAACCACAGCATTGCCTTTGCTCCAGTCTCTCCAGCCAGATTCCCAGCAGGATCCCGAGCTCCTTGTGCACACCCCGAGGCCCAGCTGAAGTCCACATGCTAAATTAATTTAAATGCTTTCTAAAAACTTAATTTAAAAGCACATTTATGTTATTAAGGGGTCTTCCCCACCTTGGGCCCTCCCTCGTGATCCATATCCATTGTCCACCCCGTTCTTGGTTTTCCCTGCACTCCTGAGCGGGCAACCACAGAGAAACAGGATGGGCAAAAATAAACCCAATAAAGTAGAAAAGAAAATTAACTTTACTTGCACGAGACAAGTGATCGATTTTTTTTTTCCCTTCAAAGAGGGTTTTTTATAGGAAGGGGTTGAGAAACGTTCCTTTTGTCAGGCTTTAAGGAATTCCAGCTCCAGCTTCTGAGGCAGACTCAGGAGTCCTGTTAATACTTGGTTGTTCAGCCTTGGCTTGAGAAAGTATCCCAATTTCAGAGCACACAAAGACAATGGGACCATTAATAAAATAAATCAGGGCATCTATTCTTGGGGCACTCAGCCAGGGTAGTAAAGTTGTCCTGAAAGGATACAAACACCAGGCTGAAAACGAAAACCTGCTGCTATTTTTTATTAGTTCTGAATCTCCTGTATTTTCCCTTTTTATTTGTAGCTACACAAAGCTGGTAATTTGAGGGCAGTGACATCAATTAACAGTTTAATTGGAGATGCAGAGACTGCCTAATTGGGAAGGCAACGGTGTGCCAGGTCGTAAGTTCCATTTCCCATGAACTCCAAGCAGCAGGGAGTGTTGTGGGAGAGACTCTTTTCAGCATGGCCCAATCTCTACATAGGGAATGTTTGTTTGACTCTGATGGGAGAGGAAAATGAGGAGCCAGGTGCTGGTGCTGGGGTAGAAATCAGTCATGGCAAGGAAAGCAGAGCAGTTTCCAGGCTGGAGCTCAGAGCAGATGTGCTTTTCTCCCTGGCCCTTCATCAGCTTCTTCAAAGCCATTTAGTGGAATTTGGAACGGTTGTTCCAAAAACATACGGGATGGGAAGCTGGAATTGGGGCAGGAAGTTGTGGAGAGCTGCATGGACCTGTTGTGGAGAGAGAAATCACCCTCCAAGGAGGCCTCTGAGGAGCAGAACAGGGGCTAAACAAGCTCTGAAATCAACCCTGACACTCCAAGCTGAGCATGAGGGAGGCTTTGGTTCAGGGTCCCTGAGACAAAATAATTTCATCGATTCCAACAGAGAGAGCTGGATGCTTTCCCAAACTTCTCCTGTCCGGGGGCTGCCTGGCACTCCAGATTCCGCTGTTTGTTACGGAATTGTGATGGGGCCTGTTCTCTGAGCATCCAGGTTCTGTACATCCTGTGCAATGCTGAGGAGACAGTGGTTGTCATTCCATGGCTGTCATTCCATGGCTGTCATTTCATGTTCAGTTTGTAAGACACAAATGCTGCCAAGCCACAAACTAAAGACAATTCCCACATTTTTCCACTGGAAGGGAAGGGCCACCTGGGGACAGTCTGAGCAGGAGCAGGGGCATTGCAGCTCCGCACTTCCCACTCTGCTGCTGATGTTATTTCAGTCTCCCCTCCTTTCCATCAGCTCTCTGCTCCTGGCTGAACACCCAGTCAGCATTTTGTCAGCCTGTGAAATCAATGAATCTCACTAGAAAGCCTCATGAGCTTTAAATGGTCCAGAATGAGTGTGTGCAGCAGGCAGGGCCCGATCAATCAGTCGTCCCCAATTAATCTGTTCTGTGGAGTGGCCCCAGATCGATCCCTGGGTGAGCTGAGCCCCGGGATTGCCTGAGCTCTGGGAACAGCTGATGGACCTAAAAGTTCTGGAAATGAAATGATTTAAATGAATACTTCAAGCACTAAATCAATGCTAAGCAGAACAAGAGGTGACGTGTTCTCCTGTTTATTCCGAAATTAAACCTGGACAGCTGTTGAGCAGTGCTATTTTTCATGGATTTGTGCTTTTCTGGGCTGGCATTCTGTCTTGTTCATGTCCTTTTATTGGCTTTTGATTCACTAATTTGGAACTGCATCATAATCCCAGTGGTTAGGGATAGATGGCCTCGAGGTTTTTTCTCAAGCTGGCAGAGAAGGAAGAGATGATTTGAGTTGTGTGATGGAGCCCATGAAAAATGACCACGGTTAGTGCCTCTTTTGGGAATCTCAGGAGGGCAGGAAGGAAGCTCCATGGGCATGAGCCCCCAGGATAAAGCATTTTATTCCTTCAGGGTGAAGATGTCCTTTGAGTGCTGTTGCTCCATCTTTTGGGATTTGGTTTCCTGGGGTTGATCTAAATCCTTAAATACATTCTAAAAATGAGAAAGGAAAAAAAAGGTGCTTTGGTGATAAAGCTGTCTTTCATCTTTGGTGATTTTCCAGGTGCAAACCTGCAGTTTTCAGTATCTGGAAGCAATAATTGAAACTGAGAAAAGGACTGTCCTTTACAGGGCTCTGCAGCTGTAAGAGTGTCACCCAACACATCTGCTTCCCTGGCTGGTGGCACATTTGTATTCGTGTTTCCCATGAAATAATTCAGCTGAAAATATTCTTTATTGGGCTGAGAAGCCAGGAATGCTCCACCAGAGTCGGGACTTGTGGGTGCTCTGCACAGAATTCCCGATTCCTAACAGCGGCTGTGAGTTCTGCTCTTTCCTAACCGTAATTCCCAATCTTTTAGCCGGAGTTACACAACAGGAAAGGGTCAGGACAGCTGGGAAACAGCTCTGGAGAGTCCTGGGCAGGCAGCACGTGGGAGAACAAGTTCAGACATCCTCTGACTCGCTCGGAGGGTTTGGGGTCCCTCAGGTCGGGGTGGGCACTGGGATTTCTGTGGCGGAGGGTATTTATGGAATGTTGGCCAGTGCAGACTCTCCGGCTCCTCCTGGATGTTTCCCTCGGGGCTGGGTGGGCCCCTGCTGTCACCCCGTGCCCTGGTTCCCAGTCCTTTACTGCGATCTCATGGGAACGCACAGGAAGATGAGTGAAAAGGGCCCTGCATAACCCGCTGAACATACTTCCCCCCTTTCTTTCCTCTCCTGAATCGATGTGCCTTTCTGCAGAGCTGAAGTCGAGTGTCTCTTTGGAAGAGCCACCCTGAATGCAGCAGATAGTGCTGCAGTTCTTCAGCTGCAAAGACATTTCCTACGAGCATTCTGGAGCCAGGGTACATTTTCATCTCTCCTGTCTGTTTTCTAAAGAGAGCACAGAGTGGTGCCGCTGAAACCCAGCAATTTAAAAATGGGGAGCTGTTCTGAGGGAGCATTCCTATTTCTGGATGTTTTTATGAGCGCTGTGGCTCACCTTGATCCAGGCACCCACAGGTCCCGTGGTCATTTTCTGGCACAAGCCGGAGATGCTGAAGTGATCTGGGGTGAAATCCTTTGCTGAGTCATTACACTTCACTCGGAACCACGGGGAAGCTTTTAGGATCAATAAAAACATTCCAGACTCTCCCTTCAGGGCAGCGTCTCGTGTTTACAGCGGCACCACTGCAGCGTTTCGGCTGCTGCACTCTGGGGCGTTCCTGAGAAACACCTCTCTTTGAGGCCACTTCATCGCCCAGCATTAACAGAGAGTCTCCTGCAATCCAAGCAGATTTGCCAGCGAGGCCAATTACCCTGGCAGGAGCAGCTGGGTGGGGGAAGCCGTGGGCTGAGAGCAGGAAGAGCTGCGCTGTTTATCCCAGTGCCCAGTAAATCATTCACAGCCAGAACCAGTCACCTGTTCATTTCCATGTTCAGTTAACAGGGGGAATAGGCACCTTTGGAGGAGATCATTTCTCGGGATGCATTGGACTGGTGTTCCGGGCTGGAGCTGCGGTGTTCTGCTGCCGTTTTACCGGGAGTCGCTGCCGAGGGCTCAGCCGGCTCCAGGGCTCTCTCTGCTCTGGTGAGGGTGGCATTCCCTGCGCCCTGCAGGCTGGGGAGCGCAGCTCGCACAGCGCTGGCAATGGAAAGCTTCCAAGCATCCCAGCTCCGAGTGATCCTGGGATGGAGCAGGCTGCGATAACTCCCTGTGGAGCTGGGGAAGTGCTGGTGGGCACCAGGGGCTCGGCCACACCCTCCATGCCCAGCTCAGCACCATGACTGGAACCAGTCAGCTACTGGGAGTTCTGGTCTCTCCCTGTCACTGCTTTGAGCCGGGAGCGCTCAGACCTGGCACTGGTAGAATTCCTGTGATGCTGGTGGAGAGCACAGCCCCCCCCCAGGGAACATTTTTTTATATTTATGTATAAAATTCACAGGGAAAATCAAAAATTGTCCCATTCCCAAACGTGGGGCACAGACTGGGAGCACTGGGAGCGTCGGGGACTGAGCTGGGAATGGCCCCAGACTGATGGTCTGGAGTCAGAGCAGGATTTCTCCTGGAGAATTCCTGGGAACAGATTGCTCCTGCACAGCTCCATCCGTCTCCCCAAGGGGAGCCATGAAAAAGATGGATGAACTCCTGTGGAATGGGCGAGTCCAAGGTCAAGTCCATAAAAATTGAGGAGCTGTGGGGAGTGCGTGTTCCTGACTGAGATTTGCAAGCTAAATGAGGACTGCTTTGCATTTATTTGAATAAGGGCATTTTCCAGGCACCTTTCTATGGTATTCCTTGGATACAGAGGCTTCAGTGGGAATGTTCTGGTGGGGATCTGCTTCCTCAGCAGGGTGGGCTCCCTGCACACCATCCAGGCAGGAGTTCCTGCCATATCGTTCACATTTAGGTTGAAAAAATCCAAAATCATCAAAACCTGAACTAATTTTAAACTATAGACTGTGCTAAATTTATTGCAATTTCTATTTTGTGTAATAGGATAAAAATGTAAAGATTAGAAAAACAAGGAATGATATAAAAGTTAAATATTGGGCTGTTCCTGTGCCTGGAGCACTACAGGAATCAATCTATACAAAATAGAAAATGGGAATTTCAAAAGTGCCCTGAAGGTTTTTTCCCCTCTGTCTTAGGTCGGATCAGTAAGGAGCTGATGTACACTGAGTTTTTCAATAGAGGGTTTGGGTGCTTGGGTCATAAACAGGAATCAAATGGGCTTTTAAAATCCCAGGATCGTTGGGTTTCAGTGTGGGCTGAGGAAATCTCATCCATTCACTGCTGGGGGGGAGGGAGGAGCCAGCAGCAAGGGAGAAGGATATCCTCAGGCTGAGAATTTATCAGCAAAATAATGCTAAACCCGAGCAGTGAAAGCCAGGGATGTTCAGAAGGAGCTAAAATGATCAGCTAACAAGTGTCAAGGGCTGTTCTACCTTTGGAAGAGTTTCCATATGGGAATTCCTAACTCCAGTGATTGCTGGATGTTCTTTCTCAGCTCCTAAGGAAGGGTTTTGGTTTGAACTCCTGCTGTGGGTACAGGGGAGGGGCACGAGAGGGATAAAGGCACTTTTTTGTCTTTTTTGGGTTTCTAAACCAGAATTGATCTGATCTGGTAAAGATTTCACAGAGAAACTGGGGCTGCCCCATCCCTGGAAGTGTCCAAGGCCAGGTTTGGAGCAATCTGGGATAGTGGAAGGTGTCCCAGGGTATTAAACAAACCATAAAAGGTTCTGGCAACCTGAAAAAGCACTGGGGACTCTGGAAGTCTTTCCTGAGAGAGCCAGGATTTGTCTCAGAGCTGGGAATACTGGGAACACTGATCCATAACAACCCCAAGGGATAATCAGGGTCTGTCAAGCAGTTTGATGTCAATTAATTTGCATTATCAACAGAAGGAGTAAAAAAAGGAGCAAAGCGTGGTGTGTTTCTATTTCTGGTATTTGCTGTGCTGATGAATGATTAATGATTAATGATTAATGATAATTCCCCAGACATTTTGGTGACGGGGCCGGGAAAAGCTTCCTGACAACAGGAGACTTCAGCAATTATCTCCAGACTAAGTGCTGGGACTCTGTAATTTATGACACCTTTCTCTCTTTTTGGGTAAAACAGCAGTGAATACAATGCAGAGAAAAGTCTTCTGAGGCCAAGAGTCTTCATTTGTAAAGGAGAGAAACTCCTCGGCTTTAAAGTCCTTTCCAACTCGAATTTCTGTGCAGTGATGAGAGTGACAGAAAACACTTGATGAAAACTGCATTTTTATCATCTTTAGTGATGGAATGTTTCTGTTGTTCAAAGCAATCCCTGTGTTCAGGGCACACATTTAGCTCTGTAACAGCAAAACATCTCAGAGCAGAAAACATGGAGCTACTCTGACTCCTGAATGGAAAACGGGGGGGGATTCTGGGAGTTTGTCTTGTAAAGCAAATCAGGAGGATGAGCCAAGGTGTGGGATACGGGAATTGGCTTTTGTAGAATTTAGTGCATTTATCAGGTGTGTTGTGTTCAATAACTTCTGTCGGTGCCTTTCACCCAGAAAGAGAAACGCGGTCATTTAGCAAGTTAACTTTGTGCCTTTGTGGGAGGGTTTGTTTTGACACATGATCATGGATTTCTCCTAATATTTAGGATATATCAGCACCGATAGATGGGCACTCATGCGATATTTAGGCTTGACTAAGTCTTGTGCTTCACCAGTGGCTTTTCTTGAGAGGGCCCTGAGTGCTGTGTCCTCCTCACACCTCTGCCAGGTTGTGCTGCTCATCTTCAGAGTTTATGCCTCTGAAAATAAACTTTCACAGGTTGCTTTCCGATGCATTTTGGGACATTCTGCCTGTCCTCCTATGATTTTGTCAGCCCAAAATACTGACAGCACCATTGGGAAGTGTCTTTCTTGTCCATGCCCATGTCCCAGGTGTGGTAGGGGACAGGAAAATTATTGCTGAGTGATCCCATTTGGATGGAAATGATAAACTCAGCTCAGCCAGGCTGAGCGTGAACAACAGAGAAGGAATAAAAAAGTACTGGAGTTTTCTAGGGAGAATTTCCCCATGGAAAGGGCGCTCAGGCCTTGGCAGGGGCTGCCCAGCGAGGTTTGGAGTGCCCATCCCTGGAGGTGTCCAGGGAATTCCTGGAGGTGGCACTCAGAGCTCTGGGCTGGGGACAAGGTGGGCATCAGGCACAGCTGGGACTCCATGGGCTGGGAGGGCTTTTCCAACCTGGATAATTCCACGATTCTGTGGTTCCCTGAACTCTGCAGCTTTCCAGCAGCTGGAATTTTAACCTGCACGGGGGCTCTGCCAAAGGAACCTCTGGTACCAGGTCCTGCAGCAGAGCTCAGCACAAACACAGGATTTTGAGGACCTTTCCCCTCAGCAAATGTTGCTCAAGCTGGAGGTCCGAGTAGCTCATAACTGATTAATCATCGCCTCCAGGAGGAATTATTTATTAGGCTTCAATCCATTAACACAAGTTTTAGATGGAAAAGGAAAAAAAAACATTAGGAAGAAAAACATTGTAAATCTTATTCTTCTGGGAACTGTTAGTGGCTAATTCTAGTGAGGATTGCTGAGGCAGTGAGCAATCCAGATGGTTACTATTTGGCTAAGGCTGATTTTCCCTTCTTCCTGTGGTTCATTAACAAGGAGTGAGCAAATTCCTAGGATTAGGGAGGTGGGATGAGAGGGAACAACTGGATGGACAAGCCTCTGATGTGGTGTCTGCCTGTAAGCAAAGCTGCTGGTTCTGTTCTGGAAGATCTGTCTGCTTTTCCACTGAAGCAGATTTAAACTGGCTTTAAAACCCAAAATCATCTGAAAATGGCTTTTAAACCCACACTGAGACATGCAAGGATAGATTTCCAACCTAACTTTACAGAAGTTTTTAGGTTTTACTTAAAAAGTACATAAATCAGCATTTTCAATGGTCAGAGCCACATATAAATTGTTAAAATCAACTCAGATTCATTCTTTGATCCAACAGATGGAGCCAAATACTTTGGCTTTTAGCCAGATCGGTGTTTTCCAAAGATTTTGCCAGATTCATCCAGCTGGTTTTGGAATTACCCCTCCCACTACCAAAATCTAAGGCAAAACATCTGTCATTTGTGAAAACATCAGCAGCACCGCGCCAAGGTTCCTCAGGAACCTGGAAAATGAGATTTGGATGTGCTAATTTGTGAAATTTTGGAGTGATAACAGGGCCTGGGATGGGGTGGGACAACAGGGACACGGATGGTGATAACTGTGATAAGGCACTGGCTTTAATTCCACTTCCCCCTTGCAAAAAGAAGGTTCCAGCTCTGTTTCCATTGCAGTTCCCAGTCACTCTGAGAAAAATATTCCAAGTTCTGGCAAGGAAGAGCACAGAGCACATTAAACACCAAGCATGTTTCCCTTTTCCCATTTTCACAGCAGCTGGAAGGAGAGAACAGAGCAAAGTCCTTTGGAAGGATTTAAAAACGACAGAACTGTAAATTTTCACAGGCAGCAGCAGCAGCAGGCTGACAGGACAGTCACAGGACAGCCAGTGGAATGAAGGAATTTATTGAATTTAAAAGGGAAACAACAAAAAATGCTGTTGCACAACGTGATTAACTCTGAGAGCTCGCTGCCACAAATATTTATGGGAGCACTTTGTGCAGTTCTATAAATGGAAAACCCATATTGCATTAATAAGAGAAATATTCCCTATATAACAAAAACTGTACAACTCACACCAGGAGAAGGAATTCTCAGTGTGAAACCCTGAGTCAGAGCGTGAAATTATCAACTTCTAACATTTCCTGGAGATAAACTGGAGATTTGACTTTCAGAGCAGGGCAGGCTCTGGTGACCTGAGTGACCTGACTGTACAAACCCAGCCTTTGCTCCTCCAGCTGGAGGTTTTTGTGGCATTTCGGAAGCAGTGAGAGCTGTGTGTGTGGCCTTTGACAAAGGAAAACATGGAATGGCACTCAGAGGGCTGGAAAACCCTCTGGAAAAGGCTGGGAAGAGATGTGAAGGCTGAGCTCAGGTCTCTCACGTCAAGCCACCACTCATCTGCAGATCTTTCAGCACGAAAAGCTTACAAAAAATTGCTGTTCTTTGCTGGAGGCCCCACAAAGTTTATTTTTAATGCAAATATCTTGAATCAACAGCTTGAGGAAGACTGGAAGTGGTGCCTCCTCAGGGGTGAGGATGCTGTGGAAAGCCAAGTGCTGATTTTAAAATCATTTGTTCTCTTGGAATTTGGAAGGCTCAGGCCTTTCCTTACCATGGGTGGAGGGAATCCTGTGAAATTTGTTATCAGAGAAGTTCCTGGTGGGCAAAATCTTCATGAAATCATCCCAGAAATCTTCATTGCCTTTATAGGTGACCCTTTGCCTTTTTTTGGTGTCACTCTGCTGCTTCCGGAAAGGAAAGGAAAGGAAAGGAAAGGAAAGGAAAGGAAAGGAAAGGAAAGGAAAGGAAAGGAAAGGAAAGGAAAGGAAAGGAAAGGAAAGGAAAGGAAAGGGGAAAGGGGATTTTGTGAGGCTGTAATTGGAATGTAAATACCATTTAACTTTCACAAGACTGTGCATGGGAAAGAGTATTTGCCCTTAAATGTTGAAGTCATGGCCTCGCTCAGTGGGATCGGGATGGACACATTTTCCCAGTTCTGGTGCCTGTGTGGATCCTGCTGCTGCTCTCACACTGGAATTCCACACCCAGGGAACATCAGCGTGAGGAAAACACTGCCAAGGCGTGTGAGAAAAACCGCTCACACATCAACACTTGGTAATGATGACAGGGTGCAGATTTGGCTGGGAACTGCTCTGGGTTTGTTCGGGGGCTTTTTTTGGCTGTGCTCTTCGTAAAGATAAAAAAGTACATGTGGGGATCTCAGTTTTCCTAACAGACTGGAGTTTGTCGGGCTGCTGGTGCACAAACTGGGAATGGTGGAGCAGGACAGTGTCTGAGCGAGCCAATACTGGGAGCTTTGGGGGGTTTTTCTCTCCTTGGAGCAGGGCTGCTTTTCCCAGTCCCCAATTCCAAGGCAGCTCTGCCTTCCCAAGCCAGAAGGGCTTGGGTGCTGTTAAACCTCAGTAAGTGCTGCTCCAGGTTCACTTGCAGGAGGATTTTTACTTGGTCAAATCCTGAACTTTGAAGCTGTAGCAAATCTAAGGACGGCACAAGCACAGCTCGTGTTCCGCTGATTTATTTTCCCCCGTGCAGCACCACAAGCTGCAGGGCGATTTTCCCTGGGTTTGGCAGTGCAAGAAATGGGATTTCTCACCTTTTTCTGTAGTGCCAGGGGGGTTTGGGCTCTGCTGTGCTCACTGAGGGAATTTGTGAGGGCCCAGCTGGCACCACATGGAGGGAAGAGCAAAGGAAAAGCAAGGAATTGGTGTCACTCAGGAGGTGAAATGAAGTGGAGCTGCATCCACAGCACTGGCGTGAAGGAATGCTGGAAGGAACCCTGGGAAGTGTTTGTAGGACAACATCAGGACAGAGGTCGAGAGAGGTGAATTTTAGTTTTGATTTATTGCTCTTTTTTATCACTGGGAGGAGAAAGAGAAACACACAAAGCTGAGGGACACTGGAAGAAAACTTGGCTGAAGAAAATCCACTTTCAGAAATGTTTGTCTCAGGATTGTCAGTCACAGGAGGCTCGGGGCAGTGTCTGTCTGTCTGAATACTGAGTGTGCTTTGGGAAGGGCACATCCTAAAGGGAAACTTCAGGAACTAAAATCAATTTAGGCCCTCTTGTCGTTTTTTCTTGATAGCCCTATGAGAGACTACAAATTCCAAATTAGGGAACAATTTAAATTATTTCTCTGTTGTCTGCTGTGCTGCTGAGGAGAAATGCTTTCCCTTTAAAATTGTTTCTTGTTTTCCCTCTGCCTCCCCTTTCTGCAGCAGGTTCTGCTGCAAACCCATCAATCTGAATCACTGCTTAACAATCTCATCCTGACAATAAACTGATGGGTGCTGCAAGCTAATATATTCTAATTTCAGTCTAACATATTCTATACTCAACTGTGATCAGGGGAAAAACCCTCAATCCATCACAGTGAAACAAGAAAATTACTCCTGGCTGGAATGAGTAGACACTTATGTCTATATTGTCTCTAGAATTCCTTGGCTCGGGCTCATCTCATTAACCCGGGTCTAATTTTCATCTGTTGAGGCATTTTTACAGAGTTAAAACTACAGAAATAAGTACATTTTAAGAACATTCTGAAATGGAAAGGAGAGGGGGGAAAAAGAGTGAAAGATCCTGTTCTCCATTGTGGCCAAAAAGACGTTTCTGTACCTGATCTTTCCGTATCACAGAATCAGGGAATGGTTTGGGTTGGAAGGGACCTAAAATCTCATTATTACAGACTGCAAGGAAATCCTGTGAGTCTGCAGGAGAAGGGATTGTTCCAGGTGCGTTTGCATCTCTTCCCAAAGCCATGGGAATCTCCAGGAAACCGCGGGGCACCAGAAGAGGCCAAGGAAAGGAAGATTTCAGCAGCACCACGGGGCTTTGGACCACAGGGCTGATGGACTCGATGTGTCTCGCGTTGTCAGGAAGGTTGCTTAAGGCACCCAAACCACTGCAAAGTGCTTGGAGCAGGGATGGCACAGGGATCACACACGCTCATTTTCCTGGCCACTTGCCCAGGGATTTTTGCTCGTTGAAGGCTCCTCTTTGTTTTTGCTGAATCACAGAATCCCAGAATTACTGAGATTGGAAAATCTCTCCCAACACCACCGAGTCCCAGCTGTGCCCATCCCCACCTTTTCCCCAGCCCAGAGCACTGAGTGCCACCTCCAGGGATGGGCACTCCAAACCTCCCTGGGCAGCCCCTGCCAAGGCCTGAGCACCCTTTCCATGGAGAAATTCCTGCTGGTGTCCAACCTGAGCCTCCCCTGGCCCAGCCTGAGGCCGTTCCCTCTCCTCCTGTCCCTGTTCCCTGGGAGCAGAGCCCGACCCTCCCTGGCTCCAAGCTCCAAGTCCATGAGCTCAATTAGCACTGGGCTTGATGAACTTGCAAGGTGAGCTTTGCATTTCCCTGAGATTTCACAGCTTCCTTGCTTCCAGGAGAACCATGGAATGTGTGCCTGGCTGGGCTCTGTGAGAGCTGCTGCCACAACCTTTGCTACTTCAGAACCTTCCCCAGTTTCATGCTCAGAGAGGAAAAAAAAAAAGAAGAAATATTTCCCCTTTGCCCTAATGCAGAGGCTTTTGAGGATAAGGAGGAGCTGAATTCCCAGCATCCATCCCCCCAGCAATGGATTTTCGGGATGATGGGAGCAGTCACTGACTGGAGCAGTCAGATACGGCTTAGCACCTGCAGTGATGACTCAGGGGCACTCTCAGCTTCATCAGTCTCATTTTCCTCTGGACTTCTGGAGTTGTTCTGTTGCGGAGGTGCCAGCCCGTGCAGGGGCTCTCAGTGAACCGTGACAGCTCAGCTCCTCCTGGCCCTGCCGCACTGCAGAGGGGCCCTGGTGCTGGGCAGCTCTTGTGCCAAAAATGCCTTTTTAAGGCCTTTTCTGCTAAGGCCGAGGCCAGTCCAAGAGTAGGTCCTGGTGGGAATAAGCAATGACTCTTCATGAATAACAATGGCACAATCAGGCCCTAAATGAGACATTAATTCAACCTTTCTCATCTGTCTTCTGTAAATCACCTTCCCTGTGTCGGCATCTCGTGTCCCTGGAGGAAAGGACTGACTAACTGCAGCTTTATTCCAGGAGAAAACAGCAGGAGGAAAGAGTCAGGATGCTTGGAAATGGTATTTCAGGCATATTGGGAATGTCTGAGCATATTCAGACACATCGTTAATAGCCCTGGTTGGTCCATCCCAGCAGGGAGTGGGAAGTGACCTCCAAGCAGGGCCAGGGCACTGCAAACTGCACTGCAAACTGCAGGCAGGGAGGGAAAGAGGAGCCTCTGAGCACCCCCAAATTCCCTGCACAAAGCTCCGAGTGTGATCTGCAGTGTCTAAAGGGACAGAAAGGTGCAGCTTGCTCACGTTCTTTTCAAACTGAGATGCTCAGATTTTTCAGCACCTCCTCCTGTATTAATGGAGAATTTGAAGTTCGGTATTAACGCAATCTCCTCCTGACTCCAAAGATCTTCCTGCACTTCCCACAGCTTTCCATTAGTTCTATTCAAATGTTCTCTCCCTCTGATGGGGAAGGAATCTTTCTAGGTTAAAATCACAAAGATAAGACCCCGCTTATCCCCCCCAGCCTTTATCTGGGCCATTTCTCGGTGCTCTGCTCCTCCCTGAGGCACAAAAGCCCGGTAGGTTTCAGTTTCATGATCCTTCTGTAAAACTTTCTGGGTGTAGAGGCTGCACTCACCAAACCACGACTACAAGGGCTTGAAGAGGACAGAGATTCCAAGGAAAAAAAAAATCCTGTGTTAATTGAGCTTTCCAAGTGGTACCAGCAGCCCTGACAGAAATAAAACTTCGAGGCTGTCCCATAAAGAGCAGAGGAAGAAAGGACAGAGCCAGCAACCCTCGGGCGACTCTGAGATGAGGGTACGGGTCAGTGGAGAGATGGAAAATGCACTTTTACATCAATGCCCGAAATACACAGACAGCTATTTTCTCAAGTGACTAGGAATAGTTTAGAGATTTTTTTTCCCAATCAAATAGGACGAGGAAAAAATAGTCTGCAGGGGCTGGCGAGAAATGAGGGGACTATGAGGGAGAATGTTACAGCCCTAAGCAGAACTAGGTACAAAAGCAGAAGCCCAGGACGTGTCTGGGCTCTGCTCACCCTGAATCCAGGCAGAAACCCCTCTATGCCATTTCGGTCCCTAAAATCCAAGCAGCTTCTTGTAGTTTTGGAAGGGGAGTGTCCGTGTGAGGAAATTAAAACCTGACAATGCCTTTGGTCCCTTTGAGCTGACAGGAGCTCAGGAGATAACGATAAAAAGTGAAATGAGCCCAGGGAGAAGGGGAGCAGAGGAATTCCTTATCACCACCTCCAATTTCTGCAGCTCTGCCTTAAAGTAAAATGCATATTTTGAGGGGAAAAGCTGAAGAACAGAACCAAATGAACCAGAATAAGCAGAAGCAGCTTTTCCCTGCTTCCTTGGGGGGGAATTCAGCAGCTCCAAGTGGGTATTAGATCTTGTGGCATTCTCATTCATCTTTGGCCTCCCCTCACTTCACACTGTCAGTTTTGTTGAACTGCTCTGCAGGAAAAGTGCTTTTGATGTTTGGCAGGGGACCAGCAGGAGAGAGACATTTCAGCAGCTCTGCCCCGCGGGGATGGAACCGCTGGATCTGACTGATCCGGCTGGGAATCTTTGTTCACATCATGCAAGCGGCTCCTTTCCTGCTGCAGCTCCCTCCTTTCCTGCCAGTTGTGAGCCTGTTCTCTTTGCAGAGAGGAGAAGAGAGTACCTGCATCGGGGGAGCTGCTTATCCAGGGCTTTAGTGCTTCCAGGGAAAGGGAGCATTGCTGCTTCCTGTGAGCGAGGGACAAAACACAGGAATTCATCCCTGAACACAGAGCAAGGGAGAAAACACAGGAATTCATCCCTGAGCACTGAGAACAAGGGAGAAAACACAGGAATTCATCCCTGAACACAGAGCAAGGGACAAAACACAGGAATTCATCCCTGAACACAGAGCAAGGGAGAAAAAGTGCCTTCACTTGTCACCTTCCTGGCTTTGAGTGTTCATCTAATGAGGAAACACTCTGGAACTCTGATTCCTTGTTCCACTCCCTCTGTCAGACACCCGACCCGCTGGGAATTCCTCCCAGGGATGCCCCAGCACAAGAGAATTTCCTGCTCATCACAGCAACGCCGGAAAAGCTTCCCTGTGGTGTTTTCACTCCCCCGGGAGTTCCTGTGCAGGGCTTGGGGCTGTGTTTCTCCTGTTCTTGGCCAGTTTTTTCCTCACTGGAACAGCTTTAATGCTCCTTGCCTTACCCAGGGAGCCACGTGAAGGAGCATCCTTGCTCCCATCTCTTTCTTGGGAAAAGCAGAGCAGCAGAAAACACTTTCTTATTTTATTTCTAATTTTCTGGAGAGGTATGGAAAGGAAAATGAGACAAACTACTCCTGGAAAGCTTGGTGGGGCAATGCCAAGCCATGAACTGTCATTAAATGCAGTTCTGCATGAATGAAGCTCGAGGTTTTAATGGTGTCCATGGGAATGTTGCATTTATTCCCTCTGGAATTCAGGCAGGTGGAGCACCAGAGGATTGCTCAGCATTCCCAGGGGCAGCACTGAGGACATCTCAAACGGTCCCACCCCAGCCTCCTCCGGGGAGCTCAGCAAACACAGACAGAACAGATGGCTGGGACATTTTGGCAGAAGCTGCTTTGCTCCCAGGCTCTCTGGGGAGCAGGGGGGAACCAGGAACTCATTCCATTCTCCTCGGTCATGGATCACTCCCAGTTTGACCAGAGAGAGGTTTCCTTCACAGGGGAAGCTCTCCTGGAGCAAGCGGCGTTCGGGGTTTCCTTCAAAGGAGAGGAGCTGCAGCCCTGGGAGAGAAAGTGCTGGGTGGGGGCTTGGAGGGCCTCGAGCTTGGCACCAAATCTGGTCCTTTCTTCTGCCCTCAGGCAGGGAATGTGCTCAGGATTGATTCCCTGCTCCCTTTTTACCAACAGAGCCATTTTTACCAATAGACCTTTTTCCCAGAGCTTCAATTTCTTGCTGAAGATTTAGATTTTTAATTCTTGTAACGAAGCTTGTCCCAGCGGTCAAGAAATTCCTAATTAACTTTAGGATTATACATCAAATAGTGCTCCCAGCTCTGTGCTGGCAGAGAGGCTTTGGGGCAGAAGTTCTGGGATGTCACTCCTGGCAGTGCTTTGAGGCCTGGGCTTGTGGAGATGCCACAAGCTCCAGACTGCCCTTTTAAAGTAAACACCCCTCAGTTCCAGCCCCCAATTTCATCTCCCAATTGAACTTGTTTGAGGAAAGAAATGATATTTTTAGGCTTATTAAGTTGGATTTTCTGCAGGCAGCCCTGCGAGGCTGGATTGCACACAAATGGAAATGAGTTCTTATCTGGCCCCACACACTCCTGACAGAGCTCTGGAGGGGCCCTGCTTTGAGGAAAATGTGACTTTATGGGCAAAATCAGGCAGGAAAACTTCCCTTCTCCCCACTGGAGAGGCTGAGTCACTGCTGGTGGCACAGGAGGAGCCGCTCCCCACACGTCCCTCGATGCCAGCAGCTCCAGCAGGTGAGCGTGGCAGGAGCACAGAAAACACAGTAACCTGCA
Organism: Struthidea cinerea; assembly: GCA_013397865.1. Classification (NCBI taxonomy): domain Eukaryota; kingdom Metazoa; phylum Chordata; class Aves; order Passeriformes; family Corcoracidae; genus Struthidea; species Struthidea cinerea. Next base: position 794,818 of record VZTI01002345.1, on the reverse strand, counting down.
AGGTCCTGGCCTGCTGATGTTCAGGGCGACAGGACCAGCATAAATCCGATGTTCCCCTGTGATTGAGAAGGATCAGAATCCAAATTACACCCAGCCTCCGTGAGGGGAGCTGGGAGAACATTTAACATCTCCCCATGGCAGGTGTTATGTACAGGAGATAACCTGAATTAATGTAAAAATAACATTTTTGTGGCTTTTAAAACATAAATTTCACAATCTCCTCACCCAGGCTTGGTGACTCATCGGGCCATGCTGTCACTTGTGGAAGTGCACCAGATGGAGGAGCAGCCACCAGTGATCCCCCGGGAGCCTCCTCAGGGCTGGGACGAGAACTGGGATGGAACACAGCTCCTGGAGAGGCTCTGCAGGACCCCTGGGCCACAGAATCTGTGCTGGGTGAGTGCATGTTATGTGAAATGAAGCAATGGGATCATCCATAAAGGTGTCAAAGCAAACCCCTCCAGCTACTCCCGTCTGGTGAACGTGAAATCTTTATGCATTACAGTGCAATCCTTAGTTACTCTATTGCATCCCAATAGATGGAGGATCTGTCTCCAGCACTGCCCAGGGGGAGCTCTGTGGGATAAATCCGGTGCCCAGCAAGGCAGTGCTCGTGGGCAGGACTCTTCCTGGTGTTGGAGGCAGGGGAAGGCAGGACTGAGCCGCCCAGATGTGCCCTGAGGGGCAGGAGCTGCTGAGCAATTCCCTGGAATCCGCCTCCCTGTGCCTCACTGTGCCCCCGGTCTGCGGTGCCCGACCCTCCCGGGTGCAGCTCCCGGCTGCTGGTGCAGTGCTGGAAGTGCAGGAACAAATCAGTGCCATTGATCCAGGGGGGAGTGGGGCAGAAAACTGCTGAAGGCATCCCAAAAACGTGCTCCTCGGCAGCACACACTGGGGGGGGGGTCAGTCCGAGCCGTGGGAACGGGGCCACATTCGGGAAGGCAAAGAAACAGCAGTGACGTGAAGCTCCCAGATTGGTGCCACTGAAAAGTTATGAAAAGCTGCATATTGTGAGGAGAAAGGTCCCTTGGAGTGGGATTTGGTGCTGTCCCTCCCATGTGAACAGGAAAAGGCCATCCCACGTGGCAGCTTTATTCCAAAGCCAGCCCGGACAGGTGTCCCACTGCACTGCCATCCTCAGGGGCTTGTTAAAGCAGACCCAGGTAACTCCACTTCTTGTCCCTTTTGATCAATTCCTACCTTGTGAGCAAGACCTGTCACTAAGTAGAGCTCTTCCCTCTCATCTGTAGTGAATGTCTGTCTCCACTGGCTCTCTTCAGTTGATTATTTCCTAATTCTGCCAAGAAAATTAAATTATTGTATCACCCAAAGGGCTTTGCTTTTCCCAGTAGGAATATCTCTGCCACCATTTAAAGTCTTAGCAGGGTTAATGTAATAAAATCCTTTCTCTTTCTCCACTTTAAAAAGGAGAATTTAAAGATAAATTGCCCTGACTATTGCTCTTCCCCTCTAGCTTTTCCCTTCTTCCCAATACTCAGTTTTCAAAATAACTAAATACATTTTGTCACTCGAATCTGATCTCTGAATTTTTGGAAAGAAGGCACAGCTCGAGCTGAGGGGGTTAAGTTCCCTTTTTCCTTATCTTACATTTCCCTCTAGTGGCTGATCCCTCAAGCATCAGCACCCAAAGGGAGCAACTTCAAGGTTTTCCTGCTTTGCCCTTTTTTTTAGTAAATATTTAATATTATTGTACCTGCTTATCTTGCTTTGCTCTGTGTGAAAACTCTGCTTTGCTGTCCCTTTCCTGCTCTATAAATCTGTAGTTATTTGGCCCAGAAATCCTCGGAGGAGCTGTTTTCTCCCAGCTCTTTTCACTCTGAAGCTGAAGTTACATTTCACCTGCAGAGAGAATTCCATTTCTTCTGCAAGCGGCTCATGGATTAGGAGATGAGGGAAGTGAGGGGTGATTATTTAAAGAGAATTTAACAGAAATTGTACAAATCCACCTGAATTTGTTTCTGGCTCTGGCAGTTCCTACATCTCCATAGACAATTTCCTTCTTTTCAGAATATTTTCCCTCAGCACACCACGTTTTATAATGCGGAGTTATTGCATTTCCCTTGAATTTTTTAAAGTTGGTTAAAGAAACAGACGTTTGTGTCCTGTGGATATTCATACAGAACAAAGTTTGTCACTACCAAACTAAAAGTTTTTAAGCAAAACGTTTCTCCTTGAGCCTAGAAACAGAGTTAGGAAATTTCTGAGCAAACAGCTTCTGTTTCCTTGGAAATGCTCCTGCAAGGCCCCGAATTCTACAGTCTTTAATGACAAACTCCCCTGGGTTCCAAAAGCAGGATTTCCATAATTAGGAAGTGCAGAACTGAGTCAGGGATAAGGGAGGGGATCCTTGGGGAGCCTCAGGAGAGCCACGTGCATGTTCTGGGCTGGGTTTTGAGGTGTCAGTAAGACCCAAATTCACACTTCGGAGTCTCCCCTCTTAATTTAGGGCTGCCAAGTGTCTTTCAGAGGAGATCTCAGAACATTTCAGTGGTGCTTCGTGGACCTTTGGCCTTTTGACCACCTTGCTTTGCTCCGTCTCACGATGTCTCCCAGATACCTTTAATCAAAGCTCTTAAAATGCAATCAGGTTTCTGCTTTAATGGCCTGTCCTGCAGATTAACAAAAGCAGTGTTTTTCTTGATAAGTTTGAGGGCTTCACCTATGAAAGGGACAGTTTTGGCCATCCCAGACAGGGGGATGTGATGGGGATTTTTTAGGCTGTAATTCCAAACTGGGTAAATCTGGCTGGATTTAAATACAGTGAGAAGCAAACAAAGATTTTAGGGAAAAGATTCCCCCATCAATGCTCCCCTGCCTCACTCCTCCACTTCATGGTCGTGCCAATAATGTGAAGAAAATGAGGCTTTAAAAAAATTACCCTGTTAAAGAAATGATTTTGATATTTAAAAGCCATTTTTGGTTATTATACCTCCTAATCCAAGGTAGTTAGGGGCAGAGAGGATGTAAAATGTCAATGTCTGAACCCCGTGGGATGCACCAAAAAAGCACCACTGAGACTGCAGGCTTTGGTTCAGGACATGCTGTGCCTTGGAGAGTCACCTCCAAGCTGGAAAATTTTATGGCATAAAATCTGAGTTCTGAGGGCTCAGAAGCCGAGAGTTGATTTCACTCTCTATTTGCAATGAGTCTCCACAGGAAGCTTTTTCAATGAAACGGGTTTCTTTCTCATAAATACTTCAAAGCAAACATGGAATTTTTGTTCACCTCAAGAAGATGATGCCATTCCTCAGCCCTGACTCGGCTTTGTGCTCGTGTGTGTGGGTTTTTTTCTCCTCAAACCACACTGATTTTATCCAAACCGTCTGAATCTGAGAGGCTCCCGAGCAAACATTGCAGAACTGAGACTGTGCCCTGGGAATGCTGGGGGAGAGGAGTTCTGACAGGGCCTGAGCAAGGGGATGCACAAAGCAGCTCTTCTCCACAGCAGGGAAACCTCCAGGGAAACTGGGGTTTGCCAGGAGGAGAGGGAGAGGGCGAGGTTCAGGGTGAGAGGAGAGGGGAGCTGGGCATGTGTTTCTTTGGGATCTGCTGCTGGTGATGAGAAAATCAACCAACAACTCACACAGGGCTTGGAAAACAAGGGCCAGATTTTCTTTTGGGTTATTCTTTCAAGCAAAGTGATAAATGAGCTGTGAACAGGAGGCAGAGATGAAGGGAGAACCCTCTCCCATGCAGCCTTTTCAGAGCAGGCCCTCACAGATGAGGACTTTGTGTCCCTGGACACAGTTTGGGGTCAGGAGTGGCAGCAGGGGATGGGACTCAGAGGGCTGAGCCTGCAGGTTTTATCCTGGACCTGCCTGGGGTGAGCCTGAGCTGCTGCAGGAGGAGCCTTCAGCAACCCAGAGCCAACCCAGGAACCCGTGAACCCCAACCTCAGAATGCTGGGTCTGCTTTCAACAGCTGCCAGGGCCTCTGCTCTGAAGGGAGATTGTGGGGCTGGTTCTGCCCTCGTGCCACCCCAGTTAATGAGGAAAATCTCCGGAAGAATGAGGAGATGCTGGTTTTGCTCGACCTTTTGGGTTGTGCCCTTGGTTTCTCTCAGGGACACAAAGTTAAGACCTTATTTTGCTCACATGTTTGGTGTTGAACCAATTCACAGAATCCCCGAGCTGGGAAAATCCCTCCCAGCCCATCGAGTCCCAGCTGTGCCCCAACCCCACCTTGCCCCCAGCCCAGAGCTCTGAGTGCCACCTCCAGCCCTTCCTGGGACACCTCCAGGGATGGGGACTCCAAACCTCCCTGGGCAGCCCCTGCCAAGGCCTGAGCACCCTTTCCATGGAGAAATTCCTGCTGGTGTCCACCCTGAGCCTCCCCTAAGAGGGAGAGAAGCCAAGTCTCTGTTTTGGCTCTGGAAGCCCTTTGGGCACAGAGGAGCTGCAGGGTGGATGCCCAGCAGAGCCTTGGGAATGGGCACAACTGCCCAGAGGCTTCTGAATCAGCCAAAAACATGAACTGAATACAGGGAAAATAACAAAAAAGGAAGTAGAGTGAAGAAAATGACTGATTGTAGATTTTTTTTAAGGAATTGCTCTGGAGCTTGTTCATTCTGAGATGAATTGGGAGCTTCAGCCTTGCAAGTGAGCTCACCCTTGGTCTGAGTCTCTAATGGGGATTTATCCATCAGAAAGTGCCATGAAACTGCTCCACTTTCTATGAAGCTCCCCCTGGCAGCTCAGTCACTGCAGGTAAAAGCTGGAAGTGAATTTCTGACTCAGAGGTAAAAGACACAATGTCATCCTCGAAGATGGAAATTCTTTATACGATTTCTTTCCCCTTTTGAAAGTTATTTGCCTAAAAGAAGAGGACTGAGGTTGTAGCTGGAGCACATGACAGAAACAAATGGCGTGGTTGTGTTCCTTTGGTCAAGTAACCGAATCTGTCAGTATTCTAATTTTGCAATATCAAATACCCTGGTGAACCCCCCCTGAGACTGAGAGTGCCGAGACTGCCAACGTGAAATTCTTGGAGGGAAGGTAAAAATGATTGGATGAGATTATTAAAACAATGAAAGGAGTTGCAAAAGTGGAAGTGGCACCAGGTACCATTTTCTGTTGTGAATCAGTTCTGGGTGCACTGAGCTGTGACAGCGCTGATGCTTTGGGGTTTTTTTGGGTACCTCTGAATGCCAGACCCCACTAAAAGAGCCTGCAGTGCCAGGACACAGGGCGTGGCTTCACTCTGCCACACAGGGCAGGGATAGATGGGATATTGGGAAGAAATTCCTCCCTGTGAGGGTGGGAGGCCCTGGCACAGGGTGCCCGGAGAAGCTGTGGCTGCCCCTGGATCCCTGGCAGTGCCCAAGGCCAGGTTGGACATTGGGGCTTGGAGCAGCCTGGGACAGTGGGAGGTGTCCTTTTCCTTCTCCTGTGCTCCCCATTCCTCTCACCATTTTTGCCTTTTGTTCCAAAACAACAAATGTGCCACAGTGAGATAAAAATCTCATTCTGTTTTTACCATGGAGTGCAGATTTTTTCCCTCTTCCCAACTCTGTTATCCCAGAGGTGCCTCCACCATGGCTGGGCTGTCTTGGAGGAGCAGGACAAAGACCAGTGGGATAAAAAGAGCAGTTTAACTCATAACATGACTTGTGTGCCCTTTGCAGGGATGCCCAAAGCCAATTCCCATGTCCAGAGCAGGTTCCTGGGTTTTATTCCCCCAGTTCAGTTCTTTTGGTCTGACGTTGGCCAAGCTTTGGGCTTGAACAATTTTTCATTTCCTAAAAAAAGCCATGGGCAGGATTTAGTTTGGATGTCACCTCATGGCCTCACAGACTTGCACTGGGTCATGTGAACGTTGTTGGCACCAGAAGTGAGACTGGGAGTCACGGTGGAAAATACATTCATTGCCCAATTTGAATGTCAGCAGCACAACTGAAGTTTCTGATGCCAGCAGTGATCTCAAAAGTGTTAATGAGGCCTGGGTTTGGAGAAAATGTTCACAAAGTTCAGATAAACTGCAGCTTCTCTTGGGCTTTTTTGGGAATCACTGAGCTTTAGGAGTTCAGGGTCTGGTTGAACACTGCAGATAAAACAAAGGGCAAACCAAGGCCTGCAATTAAATACAAGGAAAAGTTAAAAATGGGTGTAAAACGTGTAAAATTCAGGCAATGCACATGATTCAAGTAAAGTGCTTCATGCAGCTTTATTTTTATTACCTTAAAGCAGAGGAGGTTCTGCTGCGTGCACGTGAGGGAAGGGAGCGTGGAGGGAATGAAAAGGAGGGAGAGACTCAGTGTGGCTGGGAATTTCAGACATTCCACACGGGAATGAAACCCGGCTTGTGATCAGAGGGATGAGGAGGACAGGGGGGCAGGGACTGGCAGGCTGGGAGGACAGGATGGGGACCCGGTGGGGACCGTGGGCAGAGGGAGCGAGGCCAACCCTGGGCCAGCCTGGAGCAGCTTCTTGTCAGGGAGGACGTGGGACTGCTGCTGGTGACCACACAGGAACAGAAGCTTTTATTCAAATTGTGGCCACCACTCCTCCTTGCCCTCCTTCCTGTCCCCGTGTCTGGCTCTGCCTCCTCCGGGGGTGCCCAGAGGCTCCTGGTGACACAGCGACAACGTGACTCGGTGGGACTTCCGTGCTTTCAGTTTGGGTTTGCTTTCTGAAAGTGCTGCGAGGTTCTGACAGAACCGCCACAAAAACTGACGGGAGTCATAAGTTACTTACTAAATGTGTGTAAAATCCCAAAGGAATAACTGCCTTTGGAAGGGGGTGCTGTGGATATGGGGGATCAAAGTCCCACAGCTCCAGCTGCATCAGGAATGTGTATCAGAGAGCTGGTGCCTTTCTGTCAAATTGAAAATTCTATTGAAAAAAAATCATCTTCAGACTTTATTCTGATGTTTTACTTTGCCACCAGCTAAGCACTGATGAGAATTTTTGAGTTGTGTCCGTTTAGCTTTGCTTCTCATGAAATGAAAATCCTCCTTGTTTGTATTTAATCCCCACTTTAACTCCTGCTGCCATTCCCCAAATCTCAGGAATAAATACCAGGAGTGAATCCTGACCCGGGGAGTTGAACACAAGGGGCTTGCTCATTCTGAGTTAAATATTCTGTTATGTAAATGAGCAGAGAGATAACTGCAATTCTTCAGCACCTGGAAACCAAATCAGCCAAATCCTGACTCCAAAACAGGGTCAAGTCACCGTCCATAGGTACAGGACTGTGTTGACATGGAAAATATGTGACAAGAATTGATTGCTTTGTGTCCAGTGTAGCGTGGTGGGGTTTTATGTCCATAAAAGCATTGGACATTTATATTTGAAAAGGTTTCCTTAGCAAATGAAGACAATCCGTTTCTTTATCGTGGTCTGTAATAGAACACCCAGTGCAGTCTGTCTAGACTGTGGCTCAGGTTGGACATCAGCAGGAATTTCTCCATGGAAAGGGTGGTCGGGCTTTGGAAGAGGCTGCCCAGGGAGGTTTGGAGTCCCCATCCCTGGAGGTGTCACCTCTGGGCTGGAGACAAGGTGGGGACGGGGCACAGCTGGGACTCAGAGGGCCCAGAGGGCTTTTCCAGCTCAGGGATTCTGGAATTCTGAGGCAGCAGAGATGCCCCATCCTCGGACACTGCCGGCACTCCAGCACAGCGACGAGGGCTCGCTCTGCTGAGACAGGAGCCAGTTTCAGGCTTGTGGGTTTGAGGTCAGGCCAGGTCTCCCAGGCCTTTGTGAGGGAAGTTCTGCAGGCACCGCTCGCTGACGTCGGCCCCGAAAGGCTCCTCATTTATTACATAACGGAGGCTGCACTTCTGCACCCCTCTGGTGCCATTCCCAGCACGTCACTGAAACCACAGAGTTGTTTTGACTGGAGCTGTTCCTACATCCCTCGAGAACCTCTCAGAAGCTCTGCCAAGGAGGGGGCAGCCAGGGAGTTCTCAGAAGGAAACAGCAAAGCTTGGACAGAACCAAACTGTGCTGGGATTTCCAAACTGAAAGCTTGGGAATGGGTGGGGCTGACTCAGGGCTGAGTCCTGTGGGGGCAACGCCGGGCTGAGGGGGGATCCCAGGCAAACAGAGCCACGCTGGGGTTGCAGCATCACCTCCCTCCAGGCAGCAACTCATGGATTATCCTGGAGGAATTCCTTCCTGGAAAGGGTGCTCAGGCACTGGAGGGGCTGCCCAGGGAGGGTTGGAGTCCCCGTCCCTGGAGGTGTCCAAGGAATCCCTGGACGTGGCACTCAGTGTCCGGGCTGGGGACAAGGCTGGACTCGGTGGGCTGGGAGGGCTTTCCCAGCCTCCAGGAGTTCCTGGGATTGCTGACTCCTGTTACACGGCCAAGCCACCACATCCTTGGGCTGTTTCTCTCTGAGAACATCCTGGAGTTACCTGGGAAATGCTGGGCTCTGCTTCCTCTTTCCCTCTGTGGTTTCACCACACTTTTTACATCTACAACAGGTTTGTAAAACAACAAAAAAAAGCTGCCGAAACTCAGAGTGAGGGAGTTTCTTTTCAGTGAAATCGTGAGTGAAGGTGGAATTTTCTTTTTTACCAAATGCTTCATTCTTTCACTTTGCCAGAAAGTCCTCAGGAAGGAGATCCAAACATTTGGGAAGAATTTTTGATCAAAACTAATCAAGGCTGGAACCACAGGTTAACATGGACTTGGACTTTTGGGTTTTGTTAGTAATTTCAAGTCCCTAAAAATAAGATTCCCCAAAAGTAGATTTTGAAATTTTACTTGAAATGTGTCCACTTTTCTTTCCTTCTGTTTCCTTCTTCATTTTTCTGATTCTCTTTATTTCTTCTCTCTGCCTCCCTCCCCAAATCTATCAAGACAACTTTGAGTGCCTGTTGTTCTCCCAGTAACTATGGTGAGACTTTAAACTGTTTCCAAAGAAATCTAAAATCCTCCCTATCCCTGGATGGCCATTTTAGCTGCCCAAACCTGAACTGAGCTGAACAAATTTCAGCACTTTCCCCTTTCAGCCCAGGCCAAACCTTTCTGAAGGGCAGTGTTCTGCTGGCTATTTGTGCATCCACGCTGCTGGCATTTATTGGTAATTACTGGAAACTTGCAGAGAGCCTGAGCATCACCTGGAATTTTCAATTAATTAATGGGATACTGCCTGTTTTATTCCCCATGTGCTCCAGTGGGATCCTAGGGGGATTCCAGCCCAGCTTCTCAGCCAAGGGCAGCAGTGGCACCACCTGGAATGGCTTTTGTTGGGATTGGGATCAGGACAAAGAGCACTCAGGGCCACGTCAGCTGTTCCTTGGACACCTCCAGGGATGGGGACTCCACCACCTCCCCAAGGTTAAACAAAGGGGATTTTTTTTTTCTTTGCTTTAATTTTGATCAGGATTCCCCTTCCAACTGAAAATCTCAGTTCTTTTAAGAGAAGTGGCTCGAAATTTTCCTTCCCAAATGCAGACATGCTGCAGTGGTTGGTGAGGAATGTTAACGAAGCTGCTTTGCATTCTGCTGGACTTCAGCACGAGGGATGTTGGGGGCTTTATATAAAATGAGAAGTGGAGGTGAGGAGTCTCATGGTTTGTGTTTGTAGGGACGACAGAGGCTGCACAGAACTCACACATTTTCAGCACTGGTTTCATGCCATGGAATTGTAGTTCTGTTCTTCCCACCACATTTCTGCCTTGCCAGGAATTCCGATTCCGATCTCCCAACCCAGGTGCCTCTGGCTCAGCTCTGAGGTGAGCAGCAGTGCAGTGTGAGGTAATGGGACCTTCATTCCCTTGACAAAAATCAAGGTTATTTAGTAGAATTTGTGGGTTTCTTCATCCCCGTCTTTCCTTTTCTTTTGGTTTATTACATATAAATAAGCCTGCAGTGCAAGCGAGCGAAGTTCTCCCTCCCCTGCTCGGCCACAGCTGTTCTAAAGAGCCCTTGGTGCATCAGATATTAATGACAATGTTTGTGAGGTCCCTTTCTCCTCATTTCTCCTCCATGAACAGTTACCTGTAAGGGCAGTGCAGATGCAGCCCCTGTAACGAAATGGTGATTGCAGAACTGTCCCGGTGGGAACCCGGGGCTGCTCGGGATTTGGCTGTTCCCAAACCCTGCCTGTGCCTTTGTGAACAAAGGTGTGGAGCCACCTCCCAGTCGGGAACAAACTTTGCCCTTTGCTGGATGCCTGGAGCAGTTCCAGGTGCCTGGAGCAGTGCCAGGCTCACCATGCTGACCACTGCCTGCCCCTACAGGCAGCAGGGAATTCCCTTCAGATCCAGGTGGAAGTGCCCTGCCATGAGGATGCTCGGAACACTTGAGCAGAGTGCTCATTAAATTCAAGCTGGTTGAGGAAAAAATTCTCCTCCGCAGTGTGTTCCATCCCCTCTCTGTGCACCAGTAACTGGTTTACACTGGGCTGAGTGCTTTACTCTCTGGTGAAAGTGGTTTTCTGCTGAACTCTCCAAACATGATCCCAGAACCGATGTCAATCAGGACTGAAGCTAATTTGCTCAGGGCAAACAATTCCTTTGACAAAGGGATTTATTGTTGCAAGTGCCACACTAAAGCTCTCTCAAGCGAATCTTAATCTCAGACATTAACTAGAGGTGCAGGAAGTTGAAACAGGACGTTTAAAGCTGCTATTATTGTTATTACAGGTACAAACAAGTGTTGCATAAGAATATCAATGTTTAACTGCTGAGCTTGTCACGGGTGTGTTTATGGAGAGATTCTGCAATGCAGGGCTTTTCCCGCTGCTTCTCCCTTGCCTTAGAAATTCCAGAGCCGACTGGGAGCTAGCACAGCTTTCCCTCGGGGTGTCCGAGGAATCCCGAGTGGGGCAGCCACAGGTCCGAGCAAAGCCTCTGGAGCCCACGGGAAGCAGAGCCGGGCGCTGGATTTCCAGACGAGCGCCTGCAGCCGCTGCGGGCAGGAAGCGTGTCCCTTGTGGTGGAAGCCACTCTTGATTGACTCCCTGGTGCTGGGGGAAGCTTTGGTGGAGATCAAAGGAAGTCCCCAGTTCCTGGGTTACGTCAGGGCCTCCCGTGTCACTCGCTGAGCTCTGCACACAGGGATTGGGGTTTGTTCCAGCGCTCCCGGCAGCGTCCTGGGGGTTTCACCTGTAGAAATAAGCAGGGAAAGCCAATTAAAATAGAAAGAGAAAAGCGGAGTGATTAATTTTTGGCTAAAATAGCTTATAAACAAATGGATTTGGGGCCAATGAATTTTTATGCTCTGCCTTGTGGGGTTGGAGACTGAGTTTAATTCTCCAGCTGGAAAGAGGATTGTCTCCCCAAATCCCTTCAGAACAGAGTTAGGAAAGGACAGAGCAGAGTCCACACACGCTGTGTGAGATCTGCAGGGCTGATTTATTTACTGACCAGGAAAACATCCTCTTCTCCCTGAAATCTGGAAGTTCCTGGTTTCATCCCTTCATATCCTGCCCATAAAGAGAGCAGAACCCAGCAGAGACCTCCTCTCCTGGCACAGGGTCAGATGAGCTCCCAGATGTGCAAAAAGCAGTGGTTTTTACCTGAATTGTGTTTCCATAGCCCTGTGTACAGCGTCATCCCCCAAAAAATGCATAATGTTCCATTTTTTAGCAAAAAACAACCCAAAGTACAAATCTGTGAGCATTTTAAATGTGAAACACATCCTTTACTTGTTTGTTTGGTTTTTTTTTCCATATTTCCTCAGGCAAATCACAAATTCCTGCTCAGCTCCAGGAATTTACTGGCATGGGTCAATTATCCCACCTGGGTGACGGGCATTTGTTCTCTGGGGCTGTTGAGGTGTTTAATCAGGGTGGTGTCAGAGCACAGGGAGGAGCAAGGGAGCACAATTCCCAAAATGAGCAACTCCAGGCACATCCTCATTCTCCCTGGCCTGAGCAGGAACAGCTGTGCTCACTCCAGGCAGGTTTCATCATTCTCTTGGGAAAGTCCTTGCTGGAAGTTCCCTCATGCAAAGCTTTCTCCTCACCCTGAATTATTCGCAGTTCCTTAGCCTGGTGCCAGTGAGCTGCAGGAACAGGGATGTGCTCCTGGAGCAGCCCTGGGACAGCCCAGGACAGGGACTACGGAGATTGTCACAGTTCCTGAGGTTTTGGCACCAAAATCTGCCCCATCCCACTCAGAGATGTATGGTAGCAAGAAATTGAGTTGGAGGAGGATTTGCCATTCCACAACCCCTCTCCTCTGCTCTGGAAACCCTCCCATGTCAGAGCTCCTGAATTTTCATTTTAAGGGGTTGTAACAGCATTGTCCCACTTGTTACAGCGTGATTTCAGCCAAGGAGTTACAGGAGTGAATGTGATGCCACAGAGCAGCCCTGGAGTAATTCCATAATTTCCTTTGGCTTTCAGAAGTTCAGGGATGCTTCGGTGGTTCAGTGGTGAAAAGTTTTTGCTTTCCAAATAGGTCTTGCATGACCTCATTCCCTCAGTCATGGGAGGTGTCAGAGCTCTTCTTACATAATTTAAAGTTTCTTTTCACCACCTTGAGGAACTTGGAATTTTCTGGCAGATAAAAAATGATGTAACAAGATGCTTGGATCCTGCCTGGGCACTGAATCTTCCTGCAAACTCCTGGAATCCCCTATCCTGGTACCCCATTCTCAGTTTGGCTCTCCGGGCTTTAGCATTAAATAAATATTTATACATTAATAATTAATAGCAAAATAGGAAGTTGTCACGACTTCCCTTTTCTTCCAGGTATATCCCTGAGAGCTTTAACTATAGAATCATGGAATATCCTGAGGTGGAAGGGACCCTCAAGGATCATCAATCCAACTCCTGGACACCCCACCCTGTCCCTGAGAGCATTGTCCAAACTCTCCTTGGACTTAAAATGGCCTGGCTTGGCTTTGTCTGAAAACTCCTTTTATAGCAGCTGTCAGACAAAGAAAATGCTGCTTGAATTTCAGTCAATAAAATGAATTTACTGGGCTTTTCCCTTGACTTTCAGTTTGCAGTGTTATTTCCCCACCCGCAGCACTGTAGCAAGGCCAAGCACCGCTGATGGTGGAATTCAGAGTTACAACATCCCACGAGAAATGAGGGGAGTCCAAGCGAGGAGCCCAGCTTGCAGCTGGCTCCCCCCGCTGGGTGCTGTCGGAGTGATCTCGGGGTCAGGTTTATCTCCGTGTCAGACTGGTCCCAGTGTCAGGTTTATCTCAATTTCAGGTTTATCTCAGTGGCAAACTGGTCCCAGTGTCACGTTTATCTCAATTTCAGGTTTATCTCAGTGGCAAACTGGTCCCAGTGTCAGGTTTATCTCAATTTCAGGTTTATCTCCGTGTCAGACTGGTCCCAGTGTCAGGTTTATGATGGGACCAGGCTGGTTTCAGAGGGAGCAGTGACCTGCACTGCACTTGGGAGCAGCACTGAACCATCTCCCTCTGCACTCCCTGGGAAGCACCTCCTGTGGTCCTGTGTCAGAGAGGATTGATGACTCTAATTCTGCAATGAATCTATCAGAAATACCAATTCCTTTGGGATCCCTGCCCCACATTCTCTGAGCACCTATAAAGATTTGCAAAAGCATCTCATGGATTTAAGTGCCCAAATCCCATTGACTGCAGAGTCATTTACTGCAGAAAATGAGATTTGGTTCTTAAACCCCTTTGGAAATGTCACACCTTGCTTTGCCTTTCTTTAAAAATCCTTGTGCGAGACACTTCTGGCTCCTTCCTCCCATTCTTTTTATCCCTCTGGTGTTGTCTCCAGGCCCAGGAGTTTGTGTAGAGACACCCGAAGCACCAGGAGCTACAAGCTGTGGATGTCCTGGGGGAGAAAGGAGCAGGACCAAGAGGTGAAATCTCCTTTCCCCCTTGTCTCAGGGGGCACCAGCTGCTGCTCTGTGCCTGCACTGATTCCAGTTCCCCACCCTGCACTGAACAGCAGCTCTAGTCTGGACTTTGAGGAACTACAACAGCCCCATCCCGATGAGGTCAGGCCTCAGTGATCTCCTGCCCATCCTCCTGTCCTCTCCACCCAAGGAGGGGGAGATTCCCAACACCCCCATCCTGGCCAGCTGCTCCAGTGGTACCAAAATCAAATTAACCACTGGTCTAGAAAGCTTCTTTGGTAGGTTGGATATATTTTCCCCCATGTTGTTTTCTCTCAAGGCTGGATCTTGGTTCAGTGATTCCATGGAGTGGCTTAATGGGATTTTTTTAGGAAAATTCATTGCTGCACTAACATGACACAGTATTTCCTGATGAATTCACATAAGTGATGAATTATAGATTAACAATTACAGGATAATATATAGAATTACAGACAAAGAACAGTGTTCCCTTCTCAGTGCTACTGCAGTAAAAATAACGGGAATAAAACTTGATCTTTGGCATCAATCTGCCAATGGACATCCATGGAAAACCAGCCGGGTGCTGAAGGGAATTGCACATAAAGGAATCATACAGATTATACATGTCTTATAAGTATTCCTTTTCCTTAAGTTACACAGGGTTTGTTCCTGGATGGGGGTGATTTCTTTGTCATTCCACAAAGCCAAAACCCTAAGAAAGGAAACCTGTTTTCAAATGGGCTCTTTCTGCCAAAAAGGAGTTTTTCCTGTCACTGCTGGCTTGCTGTTGTGTGTTATACCAAAAGGGATTCCGGATACTGCAAGTTCTCTTAAATGGGAACAAATTTGTGCCCAAGCTCGGCTCAGCCTGGGCTCTTTCTCCCTCGTGCCCAGGGCTGCATCTGCAGCAGGAGGGGAGGGGGTCACTGCTCCCTGAGCTTCCTCCTGCTCCTCATTCCGAGGAGTCCCTGGAAGGACAAGCAGCTGAATGGAAAATTGGTGCCCAGCACAGCCTCCTTCGAGTTGCCTTCAAAGGCAGTCAGGGACCGGGATCAGGAGGGGACAGTTTTGTCACCTGGAATGGTTTGGATCCCTTTGGAGCCAGGAGCTCCAGCTGCTCCGTTCTGTCACTGACCCAGATCTCAGGCGGGCAGTTCAGTGCTGCCGGTCAGTTCTGTGTCAGGAATGGATCAATCTCTCCCTCGGAGCCAGACTCAGCATTTGGGATGTGAAGGGATCAGCTTTTCCCTGCCAGAGGCGCTCCCAGAGCTGCCCTGCCTGGAGCCCTGGTGCTGTGCCCGTGCCCAGCTCTGCCGGTAGCTCTGGCACAGGAATTCCCATGTTTGAGGAGAAGGCTGGGCACTCCGGGATCGGCAGGGAGGCACCAGGGCCACCTGGGAATGCAGGGCCTGGGGTTGTGTCCTGTGGGATGGGAAGCAGTGACAGCTCAGCTGCCAAAGGTGAGTGTGCCCCTATTCGAGCCACATTTCTTGCCTGCCCCCAGCCTGGAGTGCCAGGACACAGGGAGTGGCTTCCCCCTGCCAGAGGGCAGGGTTAGGTGGGATACTGGGAAGGAATTGTTCCCTGGGAGGGTGGGGATGCCCCTGGATCGCTGGCAGCGTGCAAGGCCAGGCTGGACGGGTCTTGGAGCAGCCTGGGACAGTGGGAGGTGTCCCTGCCCATGGCAGGGGTGGAATGAGATGATTTTTAAGGTCCTTTCCAACCCAAACCATTCTGGGATTCTACAGCAGCAGGAACAGGCACCATCATTCTGTTGCTGAGTTCTAGCACTGTAGTTCCTGCACTGTGGAATCCTGCCCCTGGGAAGCAGCTGGAATTGAGCTGTGTCTCTCTGCTAATTCCTAAAGTGTGTCAGGTTGAGTTTCAAACCTTTTTTTTTTTTGCTTTCATCAGCAAAAGTGTGTTTTGGTTTGCCTGGCAAATAATGAGAATTGAATTCAATTATTTCACAAATAATAAAAAATATCCACAGAAAGTCTCTCCTCATTTTCAAAGCCCATGTGGAGCATGGGGCTCTCTTATGCCTGAGGTCTAAAAGCAACATCAGGTTCAGATTATATTTAAAAACTACACCATAATAATGTGCAAACGTCAGGGTTTATCTCTAAGATAGAACTAATTGTTAATTTTTTGGTTGACTTAAGCCTCAGTTAAGAGAACAAACACAACTTGAAACCAGCAATTAAAAATTAATATTCCCTTTCCTTCTGATTGATGTGGGAGCCGGGATTAGAGGTCATGTAATTATCTCTCTCACGCTTATCAGGTAGAAAGAGTTTTAGTTTATTGAACTTTCTCTTTCGGGCTTCAGTCTGTATTTTCCATCGGACACTTTTGGAAGTTGATTTGGTGTCTCTTCACTCTTCCTCTGTGATGAAGAGACAGAATGAGAGAGGGAAAACCAGCGAGGAAAGGAAATGACTGGCAAACCATTAAAGGTCGTTAAACAATCTCATAATTTCATTTCCTCCTCGAAGTTTACCTGGGAGTCCCAAATATTTTTTTTCGGCTGAAGCTGTGGCCCAATGTAAAATAGGAACTGGGGCCGTGTGTTGCAATCCTGTGGCTGTTCAGCAGCGACGAGCACCTCCCCTCATGTTGGGAGCATTTATAAGGCACCCCTTTCCTCCGCAGACTTTGGGACTCAGGACTTTGTTTCCTCCGCATCACAGAGCCAACCTTCAGCTGCAGCCCGAGGCTCCCAGGAAACGGTGAGTGCTCATTTCTTCTTCACTCAGCTGTCAGATAGAACCAATGGCAGTTTACAATATGTCCGAGTGGATTTAAATAGTTTTTGGGACATTGTCCTCAGGGCAGTATTTGTGTACTGATAAAGTTCAGCACACGGTGTACACACGTCCGTGCTCCTGGAGCTGTCACCGGTGTCACCCGGCAGGGACAGCCCTTTTATTGGGCCAATATTGCTGTCTCTGGGCTGGCAGCGTTGCCAAACTCCTTTTATGGCTGTTCTTTCCCTTGGCCCGGCCCCACCTGGGGCTGGGACCGGCCCAGATGAAGTCCAGAGGTCCTTCCTGACAGGAACCATTTGGAGATTCCCAGTGAAGGAATCCTGGCTCAGTCCCAGCACTTGAGCTCCAGAGCAGCGGGGACAAGGAGGGGACACCAAAGGGCACTCTGTCCCTGTGCCCCTGTGCTCAGGTGAGACCCCACCTGCAGAGCCTCCTGCCCTGGGATCTCCAACATCAGCAGGACCTCGAGCTGCTGGAGAGAGTCCAGAGGAATCCACGGAGCTGCTCCAGGGCTGGAGCTGCTCTGGAGCCAGGCTGGGAGAGCTGGGGGTGTTTATCTGGGAAAGGGAGGGCTCCAGGGAGAGCTCAGAGTCCCTTCCAGGACCTAAAGGGGCTCCAGGAGAGCTGGAGAGGGACTGGGGACAAGGATGGAGGGACAGGACACAGGGAATGGCTTCCCAGTGCCAGAGGGCAGGGATGGATGGGATATTGGGAAGGAATTGTTCCCTGGGAGGGTGGGCAGGCCCTGGCACAGGGTGCCCAGAGCAGCTGTGGCTGCCCCTGGATCCCTGGCAGTGTCCAAGGCCAGGCTGGACATTGGGGCTGGGAGCAGCCTGGGACAGTGGAAGGTGTCCCTGCCCATGGCAGGGGTGGCACTGGGTGGGCTTTAAGGTCCCTTCCAACCCAAACTGCTCCATGATTCTGTGATTCCCTGATTCCCTGAACATATGGAGCTGGAACATTCTCATCTCTGAAGTGCTCAGGAATTCATTGGTGTTGTTCAGAAACTGAGTTTATTTCTGATAAATTTTTCAATACAATGTTGAGATGGGGAAGGGGGTGCTCTGCCACATCTAAAATGTGAATCATTTCCATGCAAACTTTAAGTGTTTTCATCAAAAGCCTGAGTCATTAAGCTTCTCCCTCAAAACAAGAGAAACTTTTCTGTTCTGGAGGTTTTAATTGTGATGAATGGAAGAGAAGGCACAAGTCCCATTCCTCTCCCCCAGTCTGAGCTGTGTTCTGATGTTTGGATGTTCAGTTTCAGGTTTATGAAGTGTGGTGATGAATTTCATGCTCCTGTGACAGAAACCAGCAACTTTCAGAAAGTTGCCAAATGAATCTTTCTGTTGGAAATTCCAGCTAATCCTGCCTGAAATCTAAGAGTGCAATGAAGCAGTGCACTGCCAATAAGATATTACATATTTTAGAGCTCTTTTTCAACCTAAATTATTCTGTCATTTCTGTCCAGTGATAACTGGCTTTTCCCTGAGCCTCCTGCTCCTCTCTGAGCACAACAGGAGCTGCTGCCTCTCCTGGACACTTTCCAGACACCTTATTGTAGCTCCTCCATTAAGAGCTGGGTACAAATCCAAAGAGCACTGGATGATTTGTGACCAGGATTTAGGATGCTCTGAACAGCAGGAGTTGCAATAGGAGCAGATTTGCCCACAGGAACCCACTCTGCTCTCAAGGAATCAGGAGGGCTACTTCCCTTTCATTACAAAATGAGTGGTTTGGGAGGCAAAACCAACTCAAACCACTTAATTTTGTGTTTTTCAGCTGCATTCAGCCTCCTACTGTAGTCAGAATAGGCTTTGAGATGATACTCACCATCTCCTTCTTTAAGAGATTCTATTTCTATTAATTTGGTTTAATCCCCAGTTAACAAGGTCTGGAAGTGACTAAATAACTGTTATTAAAGGTTTTATGTACCCAGTAGTTAGAACAGTATTTGGCAGAGGTGTTTGGTGTTTCGTGGAGAGCTCCGGTGGTATTTGGAACAAATTCAGGATAAACAGAAATTTATATATTGGACATACAGCAGCAGTGATCTCCATTCCAGCCCTTCCTGCAGACAGGGCTGTGCCACTGAATCCAGGAGGAATTTTGCCTGAAAGTGTTCACAAAATTAGGTTGTGTGAGATCAGGTGGATATTAGAACTAGAACTAGAACTAGAACTAGAACTAGAACTAGAACTAGAACTAGACCTGGAGCAGTCAGGCAAGTGCTGGCACCAGCTCTGCACTGATTATTGTCCCTGCTGTCACTTGCTCAGAGATGATGGAGACAAAACCCAGCAAAACCCTGGAGCAGCTCCTCGGGTTTATCCACAATCCAGTGTTTTAATGGAACTGCTGCTGAGCTGAACCAAACTCAGGCTTTGGATGGGTGAAACCTGATGTCCATTGATGCTTTAGTGCAGTGCCTTGCTCACGGAGAATCATGGAATCAGAGAGGCTGGGAAAGAGCTTTGGGATCACCAAGTCCAAGCTGTGCCCGATGCCCTGTCCCCAGCCCAGAGCACTGAGTGCCACCTTCAGCCCTTCCTCGGGCACCTCCAGGGATGGGCACCCCAAACCTCCCTGGGCAGCCCGTTGATCCTTTATTCCAGTGTCTTGCTCATGGAATTGGCCCCACTGGCCCAGCAGGGCTTTTCCTGCACGAGGAATATTTAACGAGGGACCAGCCCAGACCCACTCACACAATTCCCTCTGAGTGATTCCTTCTCTAAACTGGCTTGGGATGAGAATCCCAAGTGGATCAGAATCTTGGCTCCAGCTCCAGCACGAACCTGAGATTCCACTTTAGTGCAGTCCCAGAGCTCTCAGAATGGGAAGATGTTTCTCAGCCCACTGGGACTGACTTTGTGTCCTTGTCACCCTGCCCAGCCCCAGCCCGATTTTGGAGCACACTGAGCCAACCTCAGCGAAGTTTAATAACGTTTTTTCCCCACAGATGTCTCACCTCCTCTGTGCCTTGCTGTCCTTGTTGTCCTTGGCTGCCATACTGGAAAGTGCCCAGTGGAAACTGCAGGAAAATGGTAAGGAAGTCTCTACTTAGTCAGACCTAAAACTCTGGAATTACAACTGTGGCCACGAGCACAGGATTTGTTAACTCCAGTGTCTTAGGCCAGGGCTATATGTTTATTTGTTTGACAATAACTAATTGGAGTTAATGGAAAACAAATTTAAATGTCTTTGGATGTCCTCCAACAGCATATTTGCAATATTTGCATTAGCAACTGTTCTGTTTCCTATTCCTCTGCTCGTGTTCCAAAGTCTCAGTCACAGCCCGGATGCAAAACCAGCCTCCTGTGACTTAGGGAACAGCCCTAAAACAAACAAGGGAAGAATTAATTGGAAAAAGAAAATCTATTTCTGAGTAACACCTAAACCTAGAAACAGTTTATCAACTTCTCTGGTAAAGAACTTAAATGAAAACACATTTGTAAAAATGAAGGGTCAACAAAAACAAACAATTCTTTTGAATGATTTACCGGAAAACTGGGCTAAATTCAGATTGTCTGCTCTTTCAATGACTTTTCCACATATCTTTACATTGAAAAGAATGTTTATCCCGGGGGTTCCTGGGAGGGATTTGATGCTGAAAACAGCAAAGCTGTTTGTCAACATTGAGAGTAAACTTTGAGTTTAAAGGTTCACTTTGCCTGTGTCCGTAGGGAGTTTGGGAGACTTCCAAACTTCCTAGAGCTGAGTATCTTCTGCCAGTTTAGGTTCCATGTTTGACAGGTTTCTTACTGTTTCTCGTTTGGGGTAAAGCCTTAAAGCTCTTTTTCTGGTGCTGAGAAGGTCCCAGAGCTCACTGGGATTCACCCAGAGCTCACTGGAGACTGAAGGAAAGGGCTCAGCCCAAGCTTCCCCCTGGTCTGTGTGAGCAGCTCCTGATTTTTCCTTGGCCACGCGCAGTGTTTGTCATAGAATCCCAGTGGAACGCTGAGGCCCCGGCCACCACGGTGGAGCTCACCTGTAACACCTCTGAGGAGGCAGTTTACTGGAAAAAGGACTCGGAATGGAAACAAGAAGGGAAGACCCTGACTGCTGCAGTGAAGGAGTTCCCAGATGCCGGCAACTACACCTGTCTGAGCCAGGAGAGCCACGAAGTCCTCGGCTCCAACCTCCTCCTCATCGCTAAAGTCGACTCCAAGGGGCAGATGATGAGGTGGATTCTGAAAAGCTTTAAAGGTACAGCCCTAAAACGCCGGGATGGTCCCTGCTCAGCTTTGTGCAGGCTCTGGGAACACCTGGGAGATGTCCTTGGAAAAGGGTTCTCTTCAAAGGCTTTCCTGACAGTGGCAGGCAAATCATCGCTGCCGTGGCTCTGGGCGGTGCAGCTGATGAGCAGCACAGGAATTGGCTGCCGTGGGATTCAGCTGGGATTCTCTAGGCTGATAGGGTGGAGGGATGGGAGGAATTGGTTTGGAAAACCAGGGCTAGGTGACAGGACCCAAAGGAACACCTGGAGCCGTGTCAGGGAGGTTTAGGTTGGATATCAGGAAAGGTTCTTCCCCCAGAGGGTGCTGGGCACTGCCCAGGCTCCCCAGGGAATGGGCACGGCCCCAAGGCTGCCAGAGCTCCAGGAGCTCCCAGGGATGCCCAGGGTGGGGTTGTTTGGGGTCTGTGCAGTTGGACTCCATGATCCTTGTGGGTCCCTTCCAGCTCAGGAGATTCCATGATTCAGGGATTTGCCAGAACCAGGCCCTGACCCGGGTTTGAAGCGCTGTCATTTGGGCCTCTCCATTCAGGACTAACCCTGGGACAAGGCTGGGAAGTTTTGCATTTTCTGCATGAACCTCACTCATCTGTGTCTGATATTTGAGTCCCTCATGGTACTGCCAGGGAATTGGTGAATTTAGGAATTGCTGTTTTCTCTCTGCCTTGGCCATTTTGGCAAAGAACATTAAATAACTCCTGGTTTCTTTCTTTGTCTAGAGCCCAAGTGGACATTTCTGAAGTGCGAGGCAAAGAACTACTCTGGAATTTTCACATGTTCCTGGATGACAGAAAATAAGAGTCCAAACGTGAAGTTCGCCATCAGAAGCCTGAAAGGGTAAGAGCTTGTACCTTCCTTCACACCCTCACAGAGCAGCCCTTGGTGTTAGCCTGGGCAGGATTTTAGGCTGTTAGGGACACGTAGAAGGGGAGATGTTTTTTCCAAGTCTGAACATCCCCAAAATGTTTTGAGCATTACTGGGACAAAGTTAACTTCCTGAGGGCATGGAAGTCACTCAGAAACGAATAAAGCCTTGAAAACAGAATGAGTCCAAGTGGGCTGGAGTAGCCACTGAGTAACTGAAGCAATAGCAGAACCGTCGGTGCAGGGCAGAGAGGAAGTGGAGCCAACCCAGAAAGAACGAGAGCTCCGGTGCAGAGAGGAGTGGGAGGCTGCCCCCACAGCAGAGGCACATGGTCCCTGGCAAGGCTGTGCTGAGGAACCCTGCAGAAACCTGCAGGGAAATGTGTGCTGGGAACCCTGGGGGGATTTCCTGCCTCCCACTGCTCGGGGGGTTCTCCAAAACATGGAGTGCTTCAGCAAAGGTCACTCCAGTCTGCTGAAGGAGAAACAGCTGCCAAGGGGTTCAGTTTGCTGAGAGCAAAAATAGAATCAGACTCAGGCAGTGCTTTGGCAGCTTCTGGTGTGGAGACTTCTCAACCTTCCTTTCTTCAGCAAGGTTTGGGAGAGGGCCAAGGGACAGAGGAGGATACTGGAGCTTGCCGTGGGATGGTGGCGATGAAAAATGAGGGATCCTGCTTTAGGTTACAATATTCATTCCTTCTGCCGAGGCAGGGCTGAGGTGAGGCTGTGATTTCACATTAACACATCCCCCAGCACTGGGAACGGGACAGCTCCCACTGAGCCTTTTCTGCAGCAAAGTACAGGCAAACCAAAACATCCCCGTCCCAAACACACGCTGCTGTTCTGGTGCCAGCACATTCCCAGGACAAAGCAGCATTCCCAGTGCTTCTCCCTGCTCTGTCCCAGCCCCCAGGGAGACGTGTCCTGCAGCAGCCCCATGCCTCACACCGAGGGGGCCCTGACCACGTACACGGCCCAGTGCCACAAGGAGAACTTCTGTGCCTTTGCTGAGGAGCACCAGCCCATCGACATCTTCCTGGAGGTCATCGACGAGGTGGAGTATGAGAACTACACCGCCAGCTTCTTCATCAGGGACATCAGTGAGTAGCCCAGGAGTGGGGGTTAATTCTGAGCTTTACTTTGCTGCTGCCAGTGGAACTCAGGGTTCAGCCCAGCCCTGGGAATCCCTGCCCTACTCTGAATGTCCACCAAGCCCCAGTTACAGGAACAGGGGATGCCAGGCTGGAGGAGGATGAGGAAGTGAGGCAGCAGCATCTTCCTGGCATGTGACCTCCAGCACGCCGACACCCCCAGCTCCCTGCAGGTCTCCAGGGGATGGACATGGTTGGGAAGGGCTCTGGACAAGCCAGAGAACCACCAGTGACCCAGCAGGCTCTGAGAACTGGTTCAGGCTCCTGACCCATTCCTATATTTGGGCATCCAGGGCAGGATCATAGAAAGGGACAGGACTAAGACGGCTCCGAGTTGTGGCCATGATGCCACAGGGCACAGGAAAATGAGGCAGCATCCCAAAGAAACAGAGGTTTTCCTAAATGCATTAATGGTCAGCAGGGGCTGAAGATATTCCTGTGTGTCCAGCAGAGCCCTCTGCAACTCTCCAGGCCAAAAAAAGAAGGATCTTATCCAGAGTGAGTCTAGGAATGTGCTTAATTTCCCATAGAAAGCACCCAAGGCAGTTCTTACCCATGAAATCCACTCCTCTCTTAGCCTGGAGGCTCCCAAAGCTCATTCCCATAAAACCACCACCAGTGACACACCAGTATCTGATAGGAAGTTGTTAATATGAATTAATCCCTTCTCTGGTTTCTCTTGCAGTAAAGCCTGACCCCCCCCAGTGTCAGTACGTGGCCGCCAATGGAACAGTGACCTGGACATACCCCAGAACCTGGAGCACCCCAAACTCCTACTTCCCTTTGACCTTCAAGGTCAAAGTGAAAAGCACAAAGAGACACAAATACCAGGTACAAACACAACATTTGGGACACAATTTTCTTGCTTGAACAGTATAAATAATTTAAGTTTCGTGTTCAAGAATAATCAATTAAAAATTAAAAAAAAAAAAACGGTGCTCAGCCCCAGATGTGGCAAATTCTGTCCTGGCAGGAAAAGCCTTTCCCAGGTCCATGAGCAGGAAGATCCCTGAGGTAACTGAGGACAGCAAATCCTGCCCAGCATTGCAGAGCTGTGTTTACTAATTCATTAGGAGGCTGTGTGGGGCCTCATGTGGGAAAATCCCAATTTCCAAACCCAGAACCCCAGGATCTGTGACACAGATTTCCTTGTGTGTTGTTCATACCTGGGTAGCTCACACTACATGGGTGAATTGGAAATAAGGGATCAGTGACTCATCTGGAAGCATTTCTGTGGAGAGTCTGCTCTTTTCCCCTCGATTTCCAGTTAATTCATGGAGTTAATTAATTGTGTCAGTGTTAAATCTCCAGTGTGTGTCCAGATTGCTGTCGGACACACGATGGCCTGGCTTGGAAAAGGACTGGGAAAACCACTTGACCACACGGCAGTTGACCACTGACCCCCAGTGCTGCCTTTCCTCAGTCCAGCACTCAGGAAAGCAGACATGGAACGGTTATCCCAGTTTTCCGGGGGATTAAACCAAAGGCACCAGGGAACGTTTTCCTCAGGGGACGGGATCCAGCCCGGACCAGCAGATGGGGCCGTTCCCCCGCTGCTCATTCCCTGATTTCGGCAGCGCTGGCTCCTCCAATCCCTTCGGGAGGGAAACTGCTGGGTCTGGGGATGCTGCTTGTGCCACCCCAGCCCTCAGTGGGAATTTCAGCGATACTGAGGAGGAGCAGCTTCTGGTTTTTAGAGTTCCCGCTCTGAGAGAAGAAGGAAAAAGAGAAAAACCCAGATAAACAAACGGCCCCTTTGTTTAATGAGTGTTTAGATTGGGGGGTTGGATCATTTAGAGCACCAAGCTCAGTGGGGTTGGATCTCTTTGGGACACCACCCTCAGTGGGTTTGGGTTGGGTCATTTACACCAAGCTCAGTGGGTTTGGATCATTCAGAGCACCGCCCTCAGTGGCACATGAACTTCTCAGCTGTTTCTGCTGAGCTCAAGTTCTCCAAAGCCCCAGCTCTTTGGGAGCTGTGGGTGCAGTTTGGGACACCAGACCGCGGTGGGGGCTCGGTGAGCGTTGCTGGTGCTTTGCTGTGTGTTCTGTGCCCCCTCCCAACGCTGTCCCTGTCCCCAGGTGTACGACACTGAGGAGCAGTCGGTGCAGCTGCCAGCCCCCGGGCCAGCAGAGGTGTGGGTGCAGGCCAGGGACCGCTGCTACCTCTCCTCCTGGAGCGAGTGGTCCTCGCTCTGCAGGTACGGATCCAGCGCGGGGGGGCTGGAGCTGCTGCTCCGAGAGACCCGAGAGAACCCTGATGCCAACTGACTTATCTTACAGATAACCAGGACCAGATCCCAGGAGGGTGGCACAGTGCTCCTAGAGACAGCCCAGAACGAATGATGAGCACAAGAACAGAAGTACAGTTAGAAGAAAAGTTTGCATTTGAGATTCTGAAGAAGCCATAACTTATCTTGTTTTGTATTAGTTGAATGTGGTCCTGATTTAGGCAGCTCTTAAATTCCCCAGACTTGAGTCACACCTTTAGCACCCATCATGTTACATTAACATGATTTTCACAGGTTGCTGGCAGCTATTATTGTTATGTCCTGGGTATTATTACTGTGCCCTTATTTCTTTCTTATTTATTTATTTGATATTTATTTATCTGATATTTATTTATTTATAGATCTACTCAGTATTTTATTTATTTATTTATTTATTTATTTATTTATTGACTTTCACAGCCAGTGGATGGCAGTTGCTGTTCAAACCACTTCATGTGATAATTTATTTGGAAAGTCACTTCCTGAAAGTGAAGTTTAGCTATTCCATTATTTAATGGTTTCATTATTTGTCTATTTAATATTTATTTGTATTTATTTCTGTGGGACTGTGCAAGCACAGAAAGCCCTGAGCAGCTGGGTGCGGGGTATCCAGGCCATCCCCATCCTCCAGGATATTGGAGTAAGGAAGAATTGCAGGTGCAGAGCCCTGGGGGTGTTTTCTGCTGCCCTGTGTCAGCTCTCTGTGCCCACAGCTGCTGATGCCCAGCTGGAGAACACTCCTGGAGAGATCCATGGAGCTGGAGCCAACTGGGAGCACTGGGAGCACTGGTGTGAAGGCAGCTCTGAGCCTCCTCTCATCCCTCAGGAACGCGAAGGGAACTGGGAGCCAAGAGCTGCATTTATCACCTCCTGAACAACCTCCCCTCCTTCCACTCCTGTGGCCTTTACTCCATGGTCCAGGGGTGCCCAGAGCATCTCCTGCAGTGGAACTTCCTGGCAGTGAAACGAATTCCACAGGAATGGCACAGGGCACAGGAGTCCCAGGGCAGCTGAAATTGCACCCCCAGTGCATCAGATCCCCCAGACCCCAGCTGGGAACTGGTTTTTGTAATTAATTCAGACTTTTAGAATAGAGGTTTTTATAGCCCACTTTGCAAGTGTTCCCCACAATGTGTTGGTGTGTTCAGAGAACCTCAGGGAAAGCTCCTCCTGCTGAGCTGCTGACAGAGTGAGCACCCAGCTCTGGGAGGAAGCAGAAGCATGACTTGAAACCTTTGTATTTTTCATGGAATCCTGGAATGGTTTGGGTTGGAAGGACCTTAAAGCTCATCTGTTCCACCCCTGCCATGGGCAGGGACACCTCCCACTGTTCCAGGCTGCTCAGAGCTCCATCCAGCCCGGCCTTGGGCGCTTCCAGGGATGGATCCTTTGTCAAAACACTGAGCCCTGACTTCCAGGAGGGCAAAATACTCTGAAATATCTTTGAGGATTCAGGCCTCAATGTCTGATACAGAATCACTGAAATGAAAGTTTTTCATTGCAACCATGCTTCCTTTGTCCAGTCTTAGCAATGGGGGGTAATTTCAGATATTTAAACATTGAAATGTGTGAAGTATCTGATATTTCAGAAAACTGCTGACAATTTATCTCCAAGTCCTGTTAGTATTTATTAATATGAAGTTTACATGTCTTATTTTGACTATAAAGGCAACTTATGTGCTTGTTTACAAAGGAGCTCATAATAAATACACCTGAAAACAAGAACATTTGGTTCCTTTGTGATCTTTTAAGGATGGTTCATGTCACTCTTCGCTTTCCTACCAGAGGATCAGACACTATTTCTGTCTTAATGTCTGCAGGGCAAATTAATTATTACTAATTAATAATAACCAAATCCCCAGCCTGTAAAACTGTTCAGGATGACCCAGCCAAGGGACCAGGGTGTGACAGAAGGATCTGCTGAGCCCTGTCCTGCAGGAGAGGAGAACTCTGGGCTTCTTTGTGGTCTCCAGCTTTGAACTGAACCCACCTGACCCAGACCTTGGGGGCTCTGCGGCTCCTCCCTGGTTTCAGTGCTCAGAGGTCACAGGACCTTCCTGCTCCTCAGGGTTTAAACCTTGGCACCCTTGAAACCAATCCCTGAAACCTCTCCTGAGCTTGGGCCCAGCCCAGTTTCCATTCTTGGAATATTCAGCTCAATTTTGGATCCTGACAAAGCCTAAATTGATCTTTGCCTTGAGGACGTGCCTTTCACAATGCCATAAAATGAGAGAAACCTCCCCACAGGATTCCTGGCATGGGTTGTGAGCATCCAGAGAGGGAAGTCACTGGCTCAGATTTTTCAGGAAAATAACAAAGCTCAGCCTGGAACTGTGCCTTTCTCTGCAGGGATCAGTTCGCTGTCAGGTGGCTGCTCTCGAAGGCACAAAGTTGGGTTTGATCCCTGATTATCCATTTCCTGGGCCTTCCCTGGATCCCAGTGCCTGTGAATGTCTCCTCTGGGAATTATCAGCCTCCCACCTCTGTCTAGATTGGATGAAAAGCAAAAAATATTCACTATGGTGGCTCCACACACATTTTCTAACACGCTCCATCCATGCAAGAACATAATAATTGATGTGTCAGTCAGTCCTTGGGCTTCTCTTCCTTCATTCCTCTCCTTGCTGCACTGTAAATAATCTGGAAACCTCTGGACAAGTGTCACATGCACAGACTCAGGCTGCAAAATGTACAAAATTCCCCTCCAAAAAAAACCCCTTTAGACTGCAAAATCCAAGCTTCTGACACAAAATTTTAGACCTAATTTTATTCCTGAGGCCCCTGCGGTAGGACAGTCGTTGACTGTATAAAAATAAAGAGTTTTCTGCTGGAGCTGCTCCTTTTTCCATGCCCCACCGTCTCCTGGGAAGGGGCAGCTCCTCCAGCTTTCTGTTCACACCCATCACTCAACCCCTGGCTTTGGGTTCTGCTACCACACCTCCCTAAATCTGCTCTGAGCAGAGCCTGACTAACTCCCCGCAGGGCTTTCTGTGGGTGCTCCTCAGCTCAAGGAATGCCTGACAAATAAATGTCGCTGTCCTTAATGAGGCACTAATTGGTCGCTGTAGGAATTTGCTGTTCTCCAAGAGCTGCGGCCCCTGGAGCTGGGCAAGCAGGCACTTGCTGAGAGCAAAAGAGGGGGAAAGCTGATGTCTAATTAGGGGTTCTGGGGGAGAACACAGATTTCAGGCCCGAGTGCTTCATATCCACCCCTTCTCCATGCTGATCTTCCTCCCACCCCTCTTCTTCACGAGTCGCAGCCTCTCTTTTATAAATGTTTTATTTTTAATAGAGGGAAAATCAGTGCAAGTTGTCCAGTCTTGTTGTGAGCCACGAAAAAACCTTAAGAGGCCTTTCTTCAAATGCCAGTTTGATTGACTTTGGTGTGACAGAACTGCGGAGTCCAAACACCTGGAAACGGCATCTTCCGGCAGTTTCAAATCGGCGCCACTCAAAGCTCATTCAGTGGAAGTGTTGAGCTGTTAATGCTTTGTTTTTGGGAAGAATCAGCTCAGAACCATCAATGGCCTGACACTGAGGAATCAAAGGATCCTGAGCTGCCTGCAGGACACCAGGAACCGCTCCTGGCACTGCTTCCCAAAGAGATCAGGAGACACAAAGGAAAACACCGAGATCAGCTCCAGCCTTTGCACAGCGTGTTGGGTTTATTTTTGATTTCTGAACCAACACGCGGCCTTCAGCAGGGCTCGGGCCTGGCCCGGTGCTGAGGAAAGGCTCCTCTGATCTCCCACAGGGGCGGAAAGCGGGACCTCGCCTTCCCCGGGCGGACACCCCACGCCCTGGCACAGCCCCAGCAAAGCCAGCCCTTGCTTCTCAAACCCCACATTGAGCAAGGCTTCAAAACCTGACGCTTTAATTGCAGCTGGGCGGACAGCCCTGAGCCAGCCGCCCTCCCTGGGCTTGGGGAGCTCAGGATAAACCCCGGGATCACGGAGAGGAGAGGTCCCGCCGCGGCCACGGCAGCCTGGGCTGGTCCCTCCCTCCGAGGCGCTGAGGGACAAAGTGGTTTTTTCACCTTTTCCACGTGCAAATGTTTGTCAGCTCCGCGGATGCCCTGCATGGGAGGCTCTCCGTGGATGAGTGGGAGCAGGTTCCTCCTCTGGAATGCAGCCAGGGAACATCCTCCCTGCACTTAACTGATGACCTGCTGCTGCAGCATTTGTGGCATCCCAGCGGTGCTCCGACCGGGGCTCCAAAACGAAAAGCAGTCTGTAATTGGGAATAAATAATAATTGGGAAAAAATTTCTCACCCTCAGAAAAATGCACACTGATATTTTACCACATGTAACACCATGGAATTGCTTTTTCTTCTCCAAAAGATCAACTTGGAGGGATAAGAATTTGGAAATAAAAAACAAGATATAATGGCAAAGGTAAAAAATTATGAGAGTTCCACAATTAACCTCCAGGTATTCATGGGTTTGCTGATGAGGTCAAAATTTCCCTCACAATTCTTCAATATAAACTATTTATTTATCATATTTACCCTAAACTTCAGGATGAGTTCAGCAGTTCGGCCTTACTGACCCAGCTCTGGGAAGCAGCTGTTCCTACACAGACCCCAACATTTGTTTTCCAAGGAACTTCATTGCCCATGTTTGCTTTGTCAAACGTTAATTGATGAGGACAAAGACACCACAAGGTCCCTGCAAGTGCCAGCAACAGCTGACATTTTCCTGCGGGAATGCCAGAACCAGTTCCATTGGAATGGCCCATGGAGGTCACCTGGATGCCCACGCCCTCCATGGCCGCTTCAGAACAGACCCATTTTTTTGTATCTCTGATGATCTCTGCGGATAACCGGTCCCTGTGGTTGACTCCTCTCGTTGTGAAATTTGTTTTGCTCCCATCTAATTGGGATTTCTCTCCCTGCAATTCGCTCTGTTCCCTCTTCCTTTCACTCTGCAGCTCCCGCAGGGCTCCGGCTCCCGTCTCCTCTGTCCACAATGAAGCTTTGCCTCCTCCTCCACACGGAGCCGACCACTTCTCCCAACCCTCTCTGTGTTTCACCCCCCTCTCAGCTTGGTGCTCCCTCACAGGCTCTGATCCAGCATTTCAGGAGCCCGAATTGTCCCAGAACAGCAGCTCCAGCCTCACCAGTGAGACTTTGGTAATTACTGACTGAAATTCAAGTGCAGAGCTGGAAAATCTTCCTACACCAACTCAGCAGGGTGCAGAGAGAGGTTTGTATTCCCTGAGAGGGATGGGAGGGACGCTGGGAGCACTGGAGTGGGGCCCTTTTCCTCATTCCCGGGTCAGGAACCGGCGGGATCTGTCAGGCTGCAGTTTTACCGTGCCAGGACATCCCCCAGAGCTCTGTGTGCTCGAAACCCTTCAGATTAGGAGGAGCTTCCGGGATGCTTTGGGTTTTGCTCCTGTTGCCTAATTGCTTATAATTGTCCATCAACCAAGGACGTGTCCTGAATACTCCCCACGAGTTCCTGCATGTTCCTTGCCAGGCTCTTCTCCAGAAAAGCTCCCCAGAACACAAAGTCACCGACAGCCCCGAGCAGAAGGATCCACACAACCCCAATGTGAACCCCAACCTGCCTTTAGTGACCCCCAAATGAGGAAAAAAGAAAAATTTAGGACAAAACCACTGAAGGGCATTGAAAAAATAAAATCCCAGGCCTCCAGCTCCAACCAGATCTTTGCCCATCCTGGAATTCAGATTTGATGGCATTTGTGTTTTTCATCCTGTTAAGTGAGGAGAAATTAAACATTTATTAATTACCTATATTCTTTAAAGACAAAATGATTCCTATCCCTCTTGGGATGAGTTAGTGAGGCCCAAGGCTTACCTGACCTATTGGAATCTTTTCTGTGGGAGCTTCCAGGCCCTTGTTTTATTGGAATGAGCACCTCTGACCCCAGTCCTGCACAGGGAAAGCCCTGGGCTACCCTGCAGTGAAGGAAAGTGAGCACAGAAAAACTGGGAATTGTGGTGGCGAGCAGGGACTTCTCCTGCGGAGATTTTTGCACATTCAGAGGGTAAATCACTAAGAGAAGGCAATTCTGGAAGGATGGGTTGAAACCAAACTCTCACCTCCAAACTCCACATTACTTTGGGTTTATGAAAATCAAGCCTCAGATCCGAGTGTCCCACTGGGGCTCCCTTGCGGCTCTGTCGTAAGAGACAGAAATTGCTGCCTTTTGGTGAAGTCACCAACAAATGCTGAGTTTGTTCAAGGAATCCCTCCTGTTGTGCTGGGAACGGGGAAGTGGGAGCAGAGGGGCAGGCAGAGCGATCTCCTCCGTGTGTCCATGGCTGGGATGGAACTCAGGGGATGCTCAGGGGCTGTGAACTCCTCCCCTCCCCTGGCCAGGCAGTGCCATGGGGTGTCTTTGCTGCTTCTCTCCCCAAACATTGCTTCTGATCCCACACTGGGGACGTTAGAAAGGAAAGGGAACACTGGGGGATGCTCTGGGCTGGGTGTGAAGGGCTTCAAGCGGAACACAGATTTCCCAGAGCAGCCTGAAGGGCTCAGTGCGTGGCCACAACCAGCTCAGCTCAAACCGCAGCTCAGAACCAGCTCCAAAATGCCCAGAGAATGAGAACGAAGCACTCATGGGATGAATCTTTAGGCAAACATCCAGCCGGGATTATCTCTCCCTGGGAAGCTCTGAGTCCCCGTGGCAATACCAGAGCACCCACCCCTGAGTCAGAGCCTTGCTGCTGGAGCTGGAACAGTTAATTAGGCCGGGTTCAGCCAGGAACAATCCCCGCTCCATCAACACGGGACACCCAGCCCTGCCCGTGCCCGTGCCCCGCTCCCTGCACAGGACACATCCCACTGA
Source organism: Struthidea cinerea (assembly GCA_013397865.1). Taxonomy (NCBI): domain Eukaryota; kingdom Metazoa; phylum Chordata; class Aves; order Passeriformes; family Corcoracidae; genus Struthidea; species Struthidea cinerea. Next base: position 762,945 of record VZTI01002345.1, on the reverse strand, counting down.
CCCTGCCCACGGCAACACCTTCCCTGGTTACCTGCACAGGCGTTTCATCACCGGCTCCTGGCTATAAATTGCTCCCACACTCCCACGGCCACCCTGGGGCCGCTGCAGGGACCCGAGAGTGGCGCTGGGACAGCCACGGGCTGGTGTTTGCCATGAAGGTCACAGGCACCCTGGTGCTCCTGGCGCTGGCAGCTCTGTGCTTGGCACGTGAGTAACTCCCTCCGGCTCCTCAGGGATTTTCCTCCCAAACACTGGAAGGTCCTCAGGTGGTTCCTGCTCTGGGTGGGAGGGAGAAAATGGAATTTTCTGTTTAAAATACTATTATTTATCACCATAATAATTTATTATTGTTACCCAGCTGGGGCTGGAGTGGAGGGAGGCTGCTCCTTGCTGGGGGTGAGGCAGAGCTGTGTTCTGTGACTGAAAACAACTGGGAAGCCTCAGAACCACCTGGTTTTATCTATTTATTTTTAAATCTCTGTCTGAGAAGAGAGCTGGGAGCTGGTGAGGTCCTTTCCCTGACCAAGCAGGGGACAGCTGATGATGCTCAGGCCACAGGAAACAGCTGGGAATCACCTCTTTTGAATCCTATTTTACCAGGCTGCAGAGAGATCTGAGGGACAGGTTGCTCTAAAAAATAGGGATCTGGGAGGAATTTCTTCAGCCTTAACTTACTAATTTTATTTGTATTAAAAACTTGCAGTAAAAACATATTTTAAGAGAAAAATAAGTGCATTTAAAATAACTGAAAGACTCCACACCTCTGCAGGTAGTATAGAAATTGAAAAGCATTATGAACATTAAAGAAGCAAAATAATGAAAATGTTAAACCTAAAATTATGGAACAAAGTAATCTTTTGAGTAGCTCTGAAAAGGCTGCTTTGAAATTTGTCAAAAACCCCAAAATTCTTATGAAAAACAGCAGTTGAAATGAAATGTGATGGAAATAATTCGTTCTTTCAGTGTTTCATTAACTGCAGGAAAATAAATAAATATTCCTTCTATTGGAATTCCAGGAAATCTCTTCCTTGAACTTTCTGGTTTATCTTGTCTGCTTGAAAACTTCATGAATCAACACTTTCCGAGCCACACCTTTTTTGCATTCACTCCCATGTGCAGAGTGGCTCCTGAAAGGTTCCCAGAGGAAAAAATAACATCTGAATGTTTGGGGGGAACGGATTAAATCAAATCCAATTCCAGAATAATGAAAACTCTCAAACCTCTGGTGGCAGAGATGGAACTTGACCTGGAGCTTTATTTCTGCTCATTTTCTTTACGCTGAACAGCTGTATTTGATGTGAAGATGTAAACAGGTTTATGAAGGGAAGTTTGTGCAGAAAGTTTAACCTTTGAAGATCAAAAAAAAGCCAAATTTATTCTGAAAGACAAGTGCTAGGGCTCTGCTCCGGAACACATTGGGAAAGTTTAACCTTTAAAGATCAAAAAAAAAAATCCATATTTAATCCAAAAAACAAGTGCTAGAGCTCTGCTCCAGAACACATCCCTGCTCCTTCTGCACAGAAATCCCTCCCTGGTAACCTTGACCCCCTGGAAGCCCCAGGATGATGATGATGATGATGATGGGACAGCAGAAGGACAAATACATTCCTAAAGAAAGTACCAAATGTGTCAGCAGCACGGAGCCACGCCAAGGAGCTGATTACTTTGTGGGAGGTGTAATTAGCATTGTTTGGAAGGAGCTCCCTGAAGCCCCACCTGAGAACAGGGCTCTGTCCTAGAGGAATGTGGTAAAAATAGAGGCCAATCAGCTTAAAATCCGTACTGAAACAAGGGAGAAGCTTCCTGAAGCGGGATTATGAGCCAAATTATCGTGGTTATACAGAGTTAACAGCGTGTTCTACGCCTCACTACTGACAGCAAACCCCAATATAAAAAGGACATGGGGTTTGCTCACAGCCCCAGGCAGCTTTTGACAAACTCGGGAATTAAACCCCAGTCATGCTCAGCCACCCGTTAATCCCGAACATTAAATTTAGTATTGACTCCTGGGTTGTCGATGGTTTTGTGGTGAAAAATGGAACAATGGCTCCACTCCCTCCTCCAGCAAAGGCTGCTCCAACAGGTGACGGAAGTTCCTAAGGTAAATAATGCACCAAAATCCATTTGTTTAATAGGTTCTGACACCTGGGCCTTATTAAACACTGGAAAGCTCTGTCAGTATTGATATTTATGGAGGTGAAAGATGCAGTGTTGCTGAGTGAAATCGTCCTGGTTTGCACCTGAGTGTTCATTAACTGTGGTTTTATTTTCTCTTTTGTGATTCTGTTTTCATTGCAGATGCTGCCAAACAGAATGAGGTGAGCGATTTCCTTTTTTCTGGATAAAAATCTGTAATATGAGGTCAGAAATTATAATATACTAACATGAGGTCAGGAGAAAGCGTGTTAAACTTTAATGAAATGCTGCCAATTTATTGAGATTTCAGTGAACGATCCCTGAGCTTGGGATATGGGGTTTCCAAAGAGCTGCCCTGACAACTTCCAGATGTTTTAATCCGTTTGGCATCCTGGAAAAAGACAAATTTTAAATCAGAGAAATCTAGATTTTAAAAAATACTTATCTGATGATGACTCCATAAGGCTTTTTTGATGACTTTCAGATCCTAAATCAGGTACCTGGAGATTTTAATTCTCTCTCAGTAGTCTGGGGTCAATGTCTGGAAGAAATGAGGCACCAAGCAATAACAATCTTTATGGGGTGAGCAGGACAAGCCCTGGCAGAGCAGACGGTGGGGAGAGAAAATTCATCCACACAAAACTGGTACAAATCAGGAGGAATTTCTCCATGGAAGGGGTGGTCGGGCTGCCCAGGGAGGTGGTGGATTCCACCCCTGAAGTGTCCAAGGAAGGCCTGGATGTGAATTAATCCCCCCCATAATTTACTGATTGTTGCGATCAGGTCGTTGAAATTCCCAGCACTCTGCTCCTCTGGAGCTGGGAAAGGGCTGTGTTTCTCCAGGGGCTCCATTCCTGCCCGCTCCCTGTCGCAGGCAGCATCACCCACACCTCTGACAAGAAACGTTCCATTTTTGGGGCTAACAGAGGTGGTGACGCCTCCCTGGCGGTGCTGCTCCGAAGCCTGCCCCAAAACGTGACACGTTCCCTGTTTCCGTGGCGAATGGGGGATGCGAGGGGCTCAAGGCTGCCCTTGTTGCAGGTGGACTGCAGTGAGTACAGGAGGCTGGAGAGAGCGAGGCCCATTTACTGCGAGAGGCTCTACCAACCCTTCTGCGGCTCCGACGGCAAAACCTACAACAACAAATGCTCCTTCTGCAAGGCCGTCCTGTGAGTACCGAGCTGCCACCAGCCCCGAGCCAGCCAAAAGCTGGGCTTGCCTCAGTTTCCAGGGGGTTCCACTCCACAAAAGTGCTGCTTCTTTTCGGGGTTGTTACTCCTCTGCTCCTTTGCTTTACCTTTTACACGATAATCGTGCCTCCCACCAATAATGTCCAGTTGATTAAAAAACAAACGGCAGTGACATTTTGTCGCTGTGAGCGGCACGAACGGCGAGGAACGGCACGGCCAAGTTGGGGAAGAAAGCAGTTCGTGTTCTTCTTTAGTTAATTAAATCATCCTTTTTGTAACAGGGTCCGCAAAGAGTGTGTTGAATGGCATAAGGCAATTGGGTGCTCAGCCAGCCACCCCTTGAGGGGATTGGTCAAGCTCCAAGACACTTATTCCAAAATATCAGAAAGCCAGAACCATAACAATCCTGCATAACAAACCCAGGTGCAAGATAAAGAAAGTTTGCTTGCAAAACTGCAGCACTGTTTTTCATAGTTTCTGTGAGAAAGGGAGCTCTCACAGAGTGCTGCAGAAAGCTGGAAAATTTCTCTGCTAACACTCTTCAGTGTTCACAATATTTGGGTGAGAGCTTCCTATGCCAGCAGGAATGGTGAAGTCGGACACCAAGAAGTTACTTGGATGTTTGTGTGAGCAGCTTCCTATTCCAGCAGGAACTGGGAAGCTGGACAGTAAAGAGTCCAAGGAGCAACACGGGCCTGACAAAGCACCTGCACCCAACTCCGGTCACACGCAAGTTCAGACGTGGTGCTGGCAGTATCTTGGTTTCGTGGATAAAATGTGTAATTTTGTGAGGAAAGCCGTTTACAGATCAGTGCCCCCCTGCCTGCCAGGAGTGTTTATTGTCTCCCCTGTTAGCAGAGGGTTTCAGGGGGACTTTGGTGAAGGTTTCCGTGAGCAATGTCTGTTCTTTTCCTTGCAGGAGGAGCGGAGGGGCCCTGCACATGAAGCAGGCGGGGGCTTGCTGAGGGGGCTCTGCTGAGAACGGCTCCACACCGCCCCGTTCATCCTCCCTGCCCGTGCCAAACCCAGCCCCAAGGAGAACTGCCAGCTCTGGTCCCTCCCTGCTGCTTCTCCCTGCTCCAGGGCTGGGACCGACAGCGCTGTCCCCGCCGCAGAACTGCTCCCGTTGCTTTACACGAGCCCTTCAGCAGAGGTTTGTCTCCATGGCTAAAGTTCAAATCCTCTGGCAGTGCCCCAAGTCTCTCCCCCTTGTTCATATGTTTTCTTTCCTTTACCCAGAAACTTTCAGCATTTTCCCCAAAGGGTGCAGCTTTCCCAGGCAGTGCTTCGGCTCTCCCGGTTTCGTAGCTGAATTTAGAATGCTTATTGTTCTTCCCTCTTTGTACAATTCTGGTTCCTGTATGTTGTTCAGCTACTCAGTGTCCTTGTTTATTAAAATAAATCTTGACTCTTTTTTTGTCCATGGTGAACTTTCTAGAGAATTTATTGCATCCATTGCTAACAAGTATTTCCCAAATTACAAAAAACTGTGGTGGAGCAGGGGGCTGAGTCCAAAGGTAAAAATCCAAAGCCTGGAATACAAAAGTTGTATCCCACTATATGGCCTCATATTCTGGAATTTACCCCCCAATCTGTCTCTTTTTTTCCTTTAAATGAGAAAAATCTGGTAAAATGTAAGACTGTAGAAGTCTGTTAATTTAACCCTGTTAAATCCTGCCATTTAAATGCGATCATTAATCATTCTCTTCTAAGAAATTTCAGGCTTTCAGAGCGAAAGAAATTTCTGTTCTGCACTTACATCCTTATTATCTTCACTATAATTTGTGTCTTTTACTTAATAATTGGCCACAGGAATGTATTTTCCCAGAATTAAAATTGTGAATGACTGACCTTAGCGGGCTTACAGGAGGAAAATTTTGGAACAGCTGGACACAATAAATCCAGCCCCATCCTGAATTCTGTTTATCTGGAAGCCAGGTCCCAGCAATTAGACAGCAGGAAAATGCAAATGAGCCAGATAATGTCACACAAGTTTCTCATCGCTCCGAGGCTTCAACCTAAAAAGGTTCCTGGAACAGCTCACCTTGACTGAAAAAGATAAAAATGAGAAAACAAAGATCAAGTTGAGGAAACAAAGGCAAACTCTGAGCTTTCATCGTGATGTCAGAAAATCCAGATTTGTGGATATTTTCTGCCTCCCAGTCTCAGTGGATATTCCCACCCTCTGCTTTGGTGGGTTGGGATATTTAATGGGCTGTGCTTGTGGGCCAGACCTGAGACACCAAACTCCTCCTGCAGCCCCAAGAGTGACTCAAAACCTTGAGTCAGAGGTCTGAACTCCACCCCTGCGTTTCCCCCCGGGGCCCCAGTTCGTCCCTGATAATTTCTGACATGGAATTACTGAGCCAGGAGCAGCTGGAGAGCAGGACCTTCCCACGTGGGTGCTTCTTCTCAGCTCCTGGTGCCTCAAACCTGGCGGAGCAGGAGAGGGGCACGGCAGCTCCTGCCACATACCAGAGCAGAGAACATCATTGGCGAAGTGCTGCAAATGACACCTGAAGAAAATGCTGGAGTGGCTGGGCAAGCTGGACAGCCGAGTTTGTGGGATGGAGCAGTGAGAAGTGCAATGGGCTCTTTTATCCTGCAGCTGATCAAGACTAGAACAGAGTTTTTATTGATGACTGTTCAGCATCTTTGATTTCTAATTGTTTTCCTTTTTAGCTCTCCTCAAGTGCCCCAAATTCTAGATTTTCCCACATATGGCAGTGGAGGGAGAAAGAAATGGAGCAATCCAAAAACCTTCAAAGATTCACTACAACTGGGCCACGGGACAAATCACTGGGTTTCTGTTAAGGAAAAAATGGGGTGGTTTTGGTTTCTGGTGTGTGTCTTGTAACCAGTTCACCATTCACACACTCTGACTGTTTCAGTGACAGTTCAACCCCGAGGCCCTGCCCAAATTCCTTAATTCCATTCAGTGTCTCTTGTGTCCGCTTGGCAGCCTGCTCTTACTGCTCTTACACCCCTGTGTCCCCCGCCTTGGGGTGAGGGAGGGCAGGACAAGCTCTGCTGGACCTGAATCTGCTCTCCCCACAGGAAGCCTCACGTGCCTACTTTCCCCACATTTTTAGGTCTAATTTTTGGCTGCTGCTGTTGTTTTTGATGCCGTGTTGCTGTCACAGGTTGGACTCGGTGCTCTCTGAAGTCTTTTCCAACCTCAGTGATGCTGTTGACACATCCAAAACCCACAGGGATTGCCAAGAATTTATTTTGTTCTCCCGACTCTGCCACGGAGCGCTGTGGATTCCTCTGGGATTATCACTAAACCAGCAGCTGAGTCTCTGCATGTTGTCATTCACAAAAAATAACTCACAAGCAGTCTGCTGGGTGATGAACGAGCCTTGTTACCCAATCCCTTGGGGTTTGCACAAAACATGACTTCAAAATGTTGACGAAATTGTGATTTCTGCTGGGATCCACCCAAACACAGTGATTAAAACATGGCTTAAGTGTAGACCTTCATCATACTGCAAATACACGTGGCAAGGCAACTGGCAGGAGTTTTGGGCACAGGGTAAAGACTCTCCAGGAAAAATCACTTATAAAGCTCCCAGAGAGCATCCGAAGGAGGGACACGGGGATGGGAAGGGTCTGGAGGGGACACAGAGGAGCAGCTGAGGGCACAGGGATTGTGCAGCTGGGGGAGACTGAGGGGAGACTCATTGGGGTCTGCAGCTCCTCCTGAGGGCAGCTCTGACCTCTGCTCCTGGGACAGGGACAGCACTCAGGGAAGGGCTGGAGCTGTGCCAGGGAGGTTTAGGTTGGATATCAGGAAAGGCTCTTCCCCCAGAGGGGGCTGGGCACTGCCCAGGCTCCCCAGGGAATGGGCACGGCCCCGAGGCTGCCAGAGCTCCAGGAGCGTTTGGGCAGCGCTGCCAGGGATGCCCAGGGTGGGGTTGTTGGGGTGTCTGTGCAGGGCCAGGGGCTGGACTGGATGATCACGGAGTGGTTCGGGCTGGAAGGACCTCAAAGCCCATCTCATCCCACCCCGCCACGGGCAGGGACACCTCCCAGAGCCGAGGCTGCTCCGAGCTCCATCCACGGTGACTCCTGAGTGTCCCTCCAGCTCAGCACAGCTGTGACTGTAACTGCGCGCTGCCGCAACACTTTCATCGAAGCACATCCCTCTCGCTCTGCGCTGAGCGAGCCCAGCCTGCGCACCTCGGCA
>VZTI01002345.1:684487-755197 GCA_013397865.1 Struthidea cinerea | reverse complement strand
GAGGGCAGGTGAGGGCAGCGAGGGGCAGGGGAGGGAGACGCGCCGGGCTCGGCCCCTGGCGGCGGCGGAGCGGGGACCCGGAGGCTGCCGCCGCCTCCCGGCCCCGCGGCCTCGGGCCGGCCCCGCTGTCACAGGCCCTGGGGCCCCCCCGTGAGGGAACGCCGGCGACGGGGCTGTGGGGAAACCTGTTTTTCTCTCGCTTATCTCGGCACAAATCACCGCGTCCTCGCGTTTTCCCCTTTCCTTAGGGAGCGCCCCTCTCTGTCCGGCGCTTGCCGGGCCGTCCCTGGCTGCTGCCGCCGCGTTTTTCCTCATTTTTCGTTTCTGCGGAGTCTCCCCATGGTTCTTTAAGCTTATTAAGGTCCGTGGGGTATTTGCTCATCAAGAATAGAGCACGTCGAGCTGTTGTTTCATCCGACGTTCATTGTCGGGAATTAATTGAGGTGGGGGCCGCAAAATCCCATTTGCTTTATTGAATACATAAAGCTCTTTGCTATGGAGATTTGCTTTTTATTTTTAAATGGGGTCAGCTCGCTAATGTAGAATGAGGTGTTCGAGCTGTGCTCGTTAGCTCAAAATAGCCCCGGGAGGAGCTTTTGTTGTGCAGAAACTGCAGACTCATAGAGACAAATCCTTCGTTTTCCCCTTCATGGCAGGGCCGGGTTGTGCTCGTTGCACCTGTGTCTCACAGGGTTCTTCCTGCTTTGGTTGTTAATATTTTTATTGCCTTTTGCTGTTCTCTTTCCTGCTGGATTGCACCCAGCACGTGGCTGCGTCAGTCTGGAATTTTTTTGGGTTATGTCCTCCCCTCTGTTCAAACTGAGTTATCCCAGGTGACTGGGAATCCATGTAATGCTTGCTTTCCTTGGAATTCAGGTTATAAATAATTAATTTCTGGCTTTATGAGGTTGATCACCCCAAACTGAGCCCTTCCAGCCTGCCCCAAAAAGAAGAACCCAGGGTCTTCGCTCCTGGCTGGAGAATTCCCCCAGTCCAGAGGAGCAGAGATCCATTTCCCGCTGTTCACCGGCACGAGGTGGGGACTTGGTTATTTGAATATCCCCCTTTAAAATCAAATCATGGCCACGTGCAGTTATTAACTTAAAACACACCCAAAATGCGTGAAACCACGTGTTTTGCAGTAATTAGACCACAGTGAAGCCGTCAAAATTTCAAATTTTGCCATCACGGGGAGGCTGCAACAGAGGCCTTGCTGAAAGCTTTTCCAAAATCTGTCTTTTTTTTTACCAGTTGTTTTTCCTCAACCCACTGAGTTTTGGCATCCAGCCTGTTAAACTCAGGTTCACTGAGCTGGTGATGCTTCGCCCTCCTCATTCTTGTTCTTATTTTAGAATAAAATAAACCTTTGCCAGATACAGCCGTGAAAGGATCTCTCAGCATCTGCAGAAGGTGATTTTCTGTTAGCACTAAGTTCGTATTTATTTTAGTTACTTATTAGTTGCTTCTCACAACAATTGTGGGTGTTTTTAACCGAACCGCTGTGATTGCTGTGCCCGTGTGTGCTGCAGTGCGGAGGGACACGGTTCGGGGAGGAGCAGAGGATCCTGCACGTTGCTTTCAGGCGACGACTCCCAGTTTTTCCATGGCTTTGATCTTTAACTCAGCAACCTGAATATTTTCCTTGGCGTTCTCACCTCGAAGGGGAGCTGGTTTGAGGGCTTTTAGTAGGGCATTTTTGGAGAATGATCAGCAGGAGCCCATTTTTTCAACAAAGGAAAATAAATCATTTTTCTGCTGGACAGAGACTTCGGCCTTTTATTTTTCACTGGAACGTTGTAGTTGGTGCCGAGTTAGTGATCTCTGCACAACTTTCCTGTGACTGTCTTGATCCCAGGGTGGAATGTCTGAAGACTTTTTATTCATCAAAAGAATTGATCTCTGGTTCAACCTGTGGAGGTTTTCCTCTTTGTCGCTCCCTCAGCTGAGAGGGTCTGTCCGGTTTGTCTGATAATCCTCAGGCTATGTCTGAGCCCTTCAAAAAACACAACTTGTCTTTTGAAGCTTGACTGCTGCTTCCTCCTCTTCTCTGTCCCTTTTGTTTCTCAGTTGCCCTGAATTTCCTCACCCTGTGCCCATTTCCTCCGGCAGAACTCGGTGCAGAGATGGGGCCCCGGCGGAAAACTGTGAAAGCGAGCGCAGTGAGCAGGGAAGGGGCAGACTCTACCAAAGCTGAGGAGCCAAAAGATTACATGAACCAACTCTCTCATGAAGTGCTTTGCCACATCTTTAGGTGAGCAGCCTGGCAGAAATCAATTTAGTGCTTATTATTGTATAGTTCTCTATTTTTTTTTCCAACTTTGCCTGCTTGTGCCACACAGTAAACTGTGGACGTGCCAGGAGTGAAGTGGTGGATAAAAAAGGATGGCACGTGTTTTTTTCAGTCCCCAAAATTCATCTGGAAACTGAAAATTAATTGATGAATGTCAGAATGTAGAAGAAATAAATCAATGAATTCTGTTATACATGTTGATTTTGGAGCAGGAATACACCCTGGGGTAGGGCACAGTTGAGATGATTGATTGGGAATTGTTGCATCTGCAGAAGGGATCTGGGATGAGGATGTGACCTCCCGTGCAGCAAAGTCCTTCTCCCAGATGTTCACTCAGCCCTATTATCCAAAAGTAACGCCTCACCAACAAGTTCTTTGGAAACAGAAACACTCCACAATATTTGAAATTGAGCTTGCAGTATGTGCTAGAAAATAAAAGTAACTTAATTAAACCCGTGGAGGCAAATGGCCTGGTCAGCAGGGTTTGGGTTGGTTTAAATTAGATACAAGGAAGAAATCCTTCCCTGTGAGGGTGGGGAGGCCCTGGCACAGGGTGCCCAGAGCAGCTGTGGCTGCCCCTGGATCCCTGGCAGTGCCCAAGGCCAGGCTGGACATTGGGGCTTGGAGCAGCCTGGGACAGTGGAAGGTGTCCCTGCCCATGGCAGGGGTGGCACTGGGTGGGCTTTAAGGTCCCTTCCAATGGAAACATTCTGTGATTCTATGATTTATTAGAGAACTAAACCATCTGTGCATTTAATATTGCATTTGTACGAATATTCTACAGTCAGTGTCAGAAACTGCTGAGTCACTCTGCTTAGCAGAACTCCACGTTTCATGAGAGCACAGCCCGAAAATTCTGCTTGAACGAGCACCGTGCAGCGTTAGAAACCCCCGCACTGCCGCAGCCAGGCTTTGGTTTGTGGCAGGTGCTGCAGGCTGCAGCTGTGCTAAAGCAGGGCTGTTTTTGCTCTCCCAAGGTACCTTCCCTTGCAGGATATCATGTGCATGGAGTGCCTGTCCCGGAAGCTGAAGGAGGCGGTGACGCTGTACCTGCGCGTGGTGAAGGTGGTGGATCTGTGTGCGGGGCGCTGGTGGGAGTACATGCCCACAGGTGAGCCCCCTGCCGCTCCCTGCCTCTTACCTGTACAAAATAAACCTCAGACTGCTTGGATGTTCCAATCCTTTGGGTGGCTGCCTTGAGGAATGGTTTGCCAAGTTTCTGTCTGTGTGTAAATACAAATTTTGGGTGTTGCTGTGTTAGGTCGTAGGTTGGACTTGATGATCTCAAAGGTCTTTTCCAACCCAGTTCGTTCTGTGATTCTCTGACTGGGGGTGCTCTGTAGCCACCTGTCAGTACCACCTGTGTTTGTCTGATTGTTGGAAGGGAGTTTATCCAAGGGTTGTGCCATGAAGAGGCTGTTTGCATGCAGGCAGCCAAAAATACAGTGGAATGAGAGAGCAACTCATCTGCCAGCACTTAACAATGTGAGGATAAGTTTTGATGTCACACCTCGAGTCACCTGCAGATCAATAGATAAATGTGTCAGTCTAGGTGAGCCCTGTGAGTACCAGGATTTCTGTTGGGTTTAAATTGCACTGCTGGGATTTGGTGGGGGACAGAGCTATAAAAGTTAGAGGACTTACAAGCTGATATTGATTAGGGCTGGTATTAGGCGGGTGATTAGACCTAACCTAAAATTGGTGTAAATACAGGCAACTCACCCAGTTAAAATCCTTTTTGTGTGCTGAATTACATTAGAATAAAATAAATCCTTGCTTTAAGAAACCAACCTGTTTCTGTGAGAAATGTGAGCTGTGGTGAATAGTGAACTGAAATAAGGGATCCAGCTGGGATTTTTTTTAGCTATGGAGTTGATAAATGGAATTCCAGGAAAAACAGACACACAAAGCTTCATGTGAGGAGGGAGAGAGCACAGTTAACCCTGCAGCCATGCAGCTCCTCTGAAGGAAACCTGTAGCAAACCTGCAAAATTCAAGGGAGAAGAGTATTTAGGTCATGATTTCTAGAATGTGGAAGTAAAAGAAAAGCTATTGCTTCACCAGGTACATCTTTCAACATCACAGAACTTGTACTGCCACATAAAGAGAGAAGTGTGTTTGGCTTTCCCTTCACAGCTGAGTGTCTGCTGCCACACCAATACCAAATGTGTTGTTGTTGTCTTAGGTTTCACTGATTCCAGCTTCCTAACGCTGCTGAGGAAGATGCCAGACATTGAACAACTTTATGGTCTTCATCCCAGGTATCTGGAAAGGCGCCGAGTCCGTGGCCACGAAGCTTTCAGCATTCCTGGAGTGTTAGAGGCTTTGCAGGCCTGTCCAAATTTGCTGGTGAGTGGCTGGCTGGGGAGAGAACCTCCTTCAGCACTGTTAAAAGTTGTGACAGGGACTTGGTGCTTCCAGGGCTTTGGTTTAGACCTGGCTGCACAGGGGGCAGTTAATTGTGACCCTGTTTGCCAATGAGAACTATTTTTAGTTGCACCAATGGCAATCCCAGGTGCTCTTAAGCCCAGCAGTGAATTAAAGCTCTGATCCCTCTGCTTTTAAAAAGACAAGTCTTGCTAGAAATTCAGTGATTTAAGCTTGCGTTCTGTAGTTTACATGGTTAAGAGGATGTTGTTGTTGAACTGGTGTTAGAGCATTTGCTTTGCTTCCTTTTATCCAGGGTGTTGAGACCTCTCATTTAGAGCTGGTGGAAGCTATTTGGACATACATGCCCCAAGTCCACATTTTAGGGAAGTTTCGTAATCGTAATGGTGCTTTTCCAATTCCTCCTGAGAACAAGCTGAAAATTCCTATAGGAGCTAAAATTCAGACTTTGCACTTAGTAGGTGAGTGTGGTCGTGGTGAAGTAGTTGGCTTCAACACAGGTGGATTTAAAGGCTTTGAAACTCTGCAAATTTGTAATTCTTTTGAGGAGAGGGAGTTTGGGCTGTGGCATCTTGGAGATCTTAGCTGGATATTTGATAGCAGGTGCAGAGGGCAAGTTCTAAAGAATTATTGCCAAACCAAGGTGAAGAATTTGTGTTTCAAGTGTTCACAGCTTTTCTCACTTGCCACAAAGCACAGAAAAGCTTCCTTTTGAAAGCCAGCAATTTGTCATGCAGCTGAATGGTTTAAAGCTTGTTTAAAATGTTTGTTTGTTCTGTTTATGTATTATTAGGGGTGAATGTCCCTGAGATTCCTTGTATCCCAATGCTGAGGCACCTTTATTTGAAGTGGGTGAGACTCACCAAACCACAGCCTTTTAAAGATTTCCTTTGTATCAGCTTACGTGCTTTTGTCATGAGGAACTGTGCTGGTAAGAGGGATTCTTCCTGTCTGAAGGGGATGGTAGAGCATGTAGGAAATCTGGTTCTGTTAAAGTCTTGGAATTCCACATTCTGAGAGCAGCCCTTGTTTGATTTGTGGTGTTGGACAGAAATCTCTCCCTGTCCTGTGCCTTGCTTGGTGCTGTGTGCTTCTGTTGACTTCCTGCTCTGGAGGGGTGTGTGTGGATGTGTTTTAATTCTTCCACGGGATAATTCAGGGGGAAGTGAACAATCTGCTTTTTCTTTCTGGCCTTGTTGTGTGCAGGACCCACAAACTCTCTGAAGTACGTTCCCCTGGTGACAGGCCTGGCTTCTGCCAGGAATCTGGAGCACTTGGAACTGGTCCGTGTTCCATTTCTTGGAGGACTTATCCAGCACGTGGTAGAAGACAGCTGGAGATCAGGTGGGAAACTCCTAATCCCTCACACTTCAACAAAAATAAAGCAATAAATTAAAGCTTTAGCAAATTCTGGAGGTTTTTTTGTCTGTAGCATATCCTTTCCTGAGTGTTATTTCCAAGTTTGGAACTATCATCAGGGTGGTAAAGATGCTCTGTATTGGGTATAATTTTGATATTCTAACTGTAATTAACACTTAATGAGCTGCACTTGCTGGTGAGCAGAACCAGGATTGGAGGAGTTGGGTGCAAATATTTGTTTTCTTGGTTTGCTAAAAAAGGTCAAGACAACGCTGGTGCACATGTGTAGGGCTGAAGGCTGTGGTGTGAGACTGAAGAGTGAGAAGGGTGTTCTTTATTTGCCAGGTGGTTTCAGGAATTTGCACACTATAGTTCTGGGAGCTTGCAAGAATGCACTTGAAGTGGATCTTGGCTACCTCATCATAACTGCTGCACGAAGGTACCTCCCTTCAGATGTCTCTTTGCTTCTCCTTTCTCAAAATAAATGCCTTGGGAGTGATGTCCGAGAGACAGCGGCTGTCAAAGTCTAAGGAATGCACATTTAAACTTTGCGTAACAGGAGTGTTCTGTGATTAAAATAACTGCAAATACCCTCTGAATCCAGCCATTGCTGGAAGAATTCTCTGATTTTTATTAGGACAGAGCACCTTCTGGAGTGTTTTCTGTGTTTTGGCCTGAATTTTGATAGGAGCAATTCTGAATTCCCTGCAGGTTGCACGAAGTGCGGATCCAGCCTTCCTTGACCAAAGATGGTGTTTTTTCTGCTTTGAAGATGGCTGAACTGGAATTCCCACAGTTTGAAACTCTTCACCTAGGCTACGTTGATGAGTTTTTACTACAGTGTATGACACTTTTTATATACATAAAACCCATAAGATTATATAAATTGCTCTGTTCTCAATCGTGTTCTCAGTGATTAATAAGAATATTAACGTTGCACATATTGAGGCTGCTGATCTCATACAGCCAAATCTGGTTTTCCTCACTTCCTGAAACTGGCAAAGCTCAGCTTTATTAAAGGAGTGATCTGATCAAGAAGGAGTTAGAAAATCCTGCTATAAAAGGCAAATTTAGTGCTGTGTCTGCTCCTCTCTCTTTTATAGGTAAAATGACGAGTACGGACTTGGTGAGGTACGGCTTGGCTGATGTGGTTGAAAACCCAGGAATTATTACAGATATTGGTATGAAAGCTGTAAATGAAGTTTTTTCTTTCATCAAGTATCTGGTCATTTACAACTGCCCACATCTACATAACCCAAATAATTGGATCACAGGTATTGCACACCTTTGAAATTTCAGAGCTATTCTATGAATTTCTGTGCTAAACCAGAATTTCTCTGCTCTAGTACTGCTTGTTCTGTTGTTAGTAAGTACAGTAGATGATGCTTGCTTTGGGGCCATGGTGATGCTGGGAACAGGATGGAGATACAGAGGATGCTGCTCTCAGATCTGAAAAGGGGGTAATGAACAAGGAGTGAGGTGGGAATCCCTCAGGAACGGCCTCTCTTGTGTTCCCAGATCACTCGAGGTGGACGCGCCTGGTTGACCTGACCCTGGTGAGGTGCCACGCCATCAAGCTGGACTCTTTCAGTCAGTTCATCGAGTTACTGCCAAGCTTGGAGTTTATTTCTCTGGACCAGATGTTTAGAGAGCCTCCAAAGGTAAATTCCTTTGTGAATGGCTTGGCTTTTTCTTGTTGCCAGGATTTTTACTTGTTTCCATTTCATTGGCAAGCTGGTGTGCTCCTGCTGCTGTGCATTCTTTTCAAAGTTGTCATTAATTAAAGAGATTGGTAAGAAATGGCTTTGGTTTGCAGCTGTTTTTGGCACGATCTGCTGAGGAGAGTGGTGCTGCTTCTGCAAATGGGAGCAGTGGCAAGGAGTGAACGTGTGACCAGGAAATAAAACTCATTGATTCTACTGAAAGTAAAACTCGCAGATTCTCTCAAGGTCTCTGCTGATAGTTCACTGTGCTGCTGCTCTTGATACTATTTTTCCTCTTAGGCCTCTCTTACTTACCTCTTACTAAGAGGTTTTTATGATTTTTTTTTTTTTTTTTAACTGGGTGAAATGGGGGTAGTGTTTCCCTTTTGAAGTGTTTTCAAAGCTTAGGAATTTTATTTCTTCACGTTGTCCCCTCCCACACTGTAACACAAATCCTTGGTAAGCTGCTGGCATGCAATGGGAAGTGCCCATGTAAAACCTGCTTCCTCTGGTCATTAGTGGTGCCTTGAGGCTGCTGTGTGCTGGGGAGACTCTGATCTGCTGTTTGTGCTGATGTAATGATCCCACAGCAAATTAATAGATTAACACAATTGATAGATTAAAATTAAGTGCTTTGAGGAGTTCCCTTTCACTGGGAGTTTAACTGTAAATTTTCTGGGTTGCCAGCCTGAAGATGGACATGTGCAGTCAGGAAATCTGAGGGACAGTTTCCCTTTTACAGACACTTCCAGCAGAGTGGTTTTCCTGTTGCCATCAGGGAATGTTGAGATAACAAATCCATGCTTTCAAATCTGAATTCCTGCTCTTTGTTTCCAGGGTTGTGCTCGTGTGGGCCTAAGTGCAGGCACAGGAATCGGGGTCTCCTCTGCCCTGGTGAGCAATCAGAACTCCAACAATGACAATGACAACAACAACAACCACCAGAACAACAACAACAACCCCAACATCCACCACAACAACCACCAGCACCCCAACGAGCAGAACGAGGAGAACGAGCTGCGCCAGGAGGGCCCCGCTGAGGAGCAGCAGATTGGGGCTGAGGGTAATCCTGGGGGACCTTTTGGGGGGGGAATTGCAGCTGAGGGTAATCCTTGGGGACCTTTGAGGGGTGATTTTATCTGTATTCCACCTCACGTAGGCTCCTGGTGAAGATAGGAGTGTAATTGAAAGCTTGTTGCTCTTTCAGCTCCTGGTGTGCAGCTTTAATCTTTTCTGCACCACATCTGTGCCAGCTGTGTGACAAAAGCTGTCACAGTGCAGAGCTGGCTGTCACTACAGCTGTAGGCTCTGTGTGGCATCCTCTGGGGAAGTGCCAGGACTCCTCAGGGCACAGCTGGGAGAACATCCCAGTGCTGGTGGTGTATTTTTAATATTTCCCAGCAAAGACTGAAGTCGTTGAAGGGAATGAAAATGTAAATCCTGGTTATGCTGCTCTCTGCATAGAACAAGACTTTTGAGGAGGAGGGGAAAATCTGAGTGAACTAAACCCCAAAAGTTAGGCTGGGCTTTAGCTACAGAGATGTAGAACAAATCTGTGAGAGACTTTGTGCAACCCAGAGGCTCACCAAGGGAATCAAGGCAGCTATTATTTATTTCTTGTGGGTGCTTGAGGGCTCTCTTCATTCTCTTCCCTATTCCTGACCTCCTCTTCCCCTTTCCAGCCCTGAATGAGATGGAGGAGGTGGCACAGGAAGAAGGGGAGGCTGCTGGGCAGGCCCAGTATGAGCTGCCAGCTCCCAGCCAGGCTGTTGTTCCCATGGAGGTGGATGAAGAGCAAGCAGGTAACTCTGGCTTTGGGAAGAAATCACCTCTTGGTATCTCCCTGAGGGATTCACTTTCCAGTGTAAGTCTGCTTTTGCTTCAGCTGGGTTGTCTGATTTGGAGTGTTAGCACAGCTTAATTTATTCTGTGTTACAGCCCAGAGTTTTCTTTGCACGTGCAGGGAAATACCTTGACCTTAAAGCCTGATTTTTGTGCTCAGTGTAATAAAAGTCAAGGCCTGAATGAGCTTGTCCTGTTGCTC
Source organism: Struthidea cinerea (assembly GCA_013397865.1). Lineage (NCBI taxonomy): Eukaryota > Metazoa > Chordata > Aves > Passeriformes > Corcoracidae > Struthidea > Struthidea cinerea. Next base: position 745,413 of record VZTI01002345.1, on the reverse strand, counting down.
TGTTCGTGTTCATGGCCTTACCTCTTTCACTGCAGCACTTGGGTTCTTTTTTGCTTTTTCTCAAGCCAGCACAACTGGTTCCAGTGTTGATTGAATTTGTATTAGTGGCACAAGGCAGTCTTGATTTCTTTTATTGCCACTTTTTGCTGGACGATAACATTTTCTACTGAATATCCCAACAACCTGAAGTAACATTCTCTTGTGCCACTCTTCTCTTCCAAACCAGAATGCTTTAATGATGAAATGCAATTATTTTGCTCTTCTCCCATTTAGATTTTAATGAGGGAGCCACAGAATGGTTAAACTGGCTCAAATTAATTTCTTGCCATTTTTTCAAGCAGTGCAGAAAGTTCTTCAGCCCTTTCATCCATGCTTGGTTAATTTTTCCATGAACTGTTGATATTCTCCTTCTCAGGACCAAGTGGAATTCAACCTGTTGTAAAAGCAGCTCCAATTACCATCCACGATTCAGACAGTGAGGATGAGGAGGAAAACATGGGCGCTTCCAGAGCCTGCATCTCCAACAGCATTGCACAGAATTACTCAGATGGGGAGGAGAAGAGCAGGGATCCAGTGGAAACCAGAGAACCTTCAGGTGTGCAACATTAATTTGTAAGCTTCAGTCTTTCCATCTGGTTCAGGTTTATTTCTAGCTCGGTTTGGAATGTAGAGTGAAGGTGTAAGGACATATTTTGAGCTCAAATCACAGATGTTGTACAGAAACAGAAATAGTGATGCTGCACTGATCAGAAACCTGTAGCTGCTCTTTGGGATTTCCAAGTGGACAGAATTTTTCGTGCCTGTGAGCCCCCAGTGTGGATGTCAGTTCTGGTTTGAGGGGGGAAATAATCTGTGTTTGGAGAGAATTTCTATCAACTTTTGTACTGCCAATGTTGGGGATTTGAGGCTTGGGGTATGTAATGAGCTGAGAGCATTAAGACAGTAGGCATTCAGGAGGAATTTCTGCATGGAAGGGGTGGTCAGGCCTTGGCAGGGGCTGCCCAGGGAGGTTTGGAGTGCCCATCCCTGGAGGTGGCACTCAGTGCTCTGGGCTGGGGACAGGGTGGGCATCGGGCACAGCTTAGACTCCATGGGCTGGGAGGGCTTTTCCAACCTCAGTGACCCTGGGATTAAGTTCTGTTATGGTTTGTACACTGCTCAGTGTGGGTTTTTATTCACCTGTGAGCTGAGACTGCTGTTACTGCTGGCAGCACTGCCCAGACCCAGGAGGGGGAGCTGAGGGCTGCTGCTGAAATGTGAACTTCAGTCCTGTCTCTGTTCCTGTTTGATTCCTCGCATTTAAGAAAACAGAAGCCTCTTTATATTAAATATTTGAAAAAAATCCCTCCCTGTGAGGGTGGGGAGGCCCTTGCACAGGGTGCCCAGAGCAGCTGTGGCTGCCCCTGGATCCCTGGCAGTGCCCAAGGCCAGGCTGGACAGGGCTTGGAGCAGCCTGGGACAGTGGAAGGTGTCCCTGCCCATGGCAGGAGTGGCACTGGGTGAGCTTTAAGGTCCCTTCCCACCCAAACCATTCCATATTCTTTGATTCTGTTGTCAGTGTGCCTTTCATGTTGTTGTGCCTGTGTGACAGTGAGCTGCTCTGGGACAGTTTGATAGATTTGTGTGACAAACCCTCCAGCACATCTCTCCAAAAATAGCTGCAAGACGTTACAAAGACACAGCAACATCAAATACTAATAATTCCCATCCCTGGGAAGATTGTCATTGGCCTCTGGGCTGCCCTGTGTTTTCAGTAGCCTTCAGCAGAGTAACACTCACACTGATTTGAGGTTTTCTCACTGTTGTCCCTCCCTTCCCTCCTGCAGTGAGCGGCAAAGGCAAGACTCCCCTGCGGAAGAGATGCAGCAGCAGCCACGGGGGCCAGGCCAAGCAGTTGCCCAGCGAGGAGAGCAGCTGTGAGAAGGGCTGCCAGGTGACCAGCGAGCAGATCAAAGCTGACATGAAAGCAGCCAGTGACATGCCCGAGAGGAGCAAGAGCAAGGATTCCTACGGCAGCTGCAGCAGCGCTCCGGGATCCACGGCAACACCCAGCTCCTGCAGCGCCGCTTCTCCCAGTCCTGACTGTGCCCAGCCAGCCCAGAGCCACTCCGCTGGCACCAGCCCAGCAGCTGGAGAGGAGTCCAGGCAGTGTGGCTGCTCTCCTTGCAAAAGGGAAGGATCCAGCGAGAGGGAGCCTGCGGAGAGCTCCGTTTGCTCCCGGTGCTCCTCCAAGGCCGCGCAGCACAGGACGAGCGGGGGGTGTGATGGGGAGTGCCCCTCCACGAGTGGAGCCTGCAGGGACGGGCCAGACTTTGCACTTAGGACACTGCCAGACTGTGGGCCTGCAGGAGAGCCCGGGGATGACAGGACTAGTGGGAGTGCCTGTGGGGCTGGCAGCCAGGAGCAGAGCACGCAGCCCCCGAGCTGGGAGCTGGACTGCAAGGAGGAGTATCCTCGGAGACCCCTGACCAGGGCCAGGAGCAGGCTGTCCCACGTGCCTCTGGTGTCAGAGCCAGGTAGGACTTACACACAGAGTAACGGCTGAGTAAATGCAGTGCTGCCATGAGACAGCTCTGAGCAACTGCAGCTCCCCCAGGGAGCTCTGATGTGGAGCTTGTTAGTCAGGGATTTAAACCTGAGTGGTTTGAAAGGGTCAGAGCTTGATGGAACAGAGGTGCCATCACCAGGTAAAATCAGATTTCTCTGGAAGCGCCACTGACTTTTTCCTCCATGCAGCTCTTTCTGTTGGTGTTCTCCATACATTCTAACCAGTATTTGCTTTACTCCTTTGGAAAGCAAATGCAATTTTTTGGTAGCTCTGCCTGCCTGTGGAGGCTGTGATTCATTGAAACATAATGAATGTTTCCCCATTAAAATCCTCCCTGGAAAGGCAGCAGCTACACTTAGATCTGAACAAGAAGGCAAAGGTTACAACTGCTGCTTTATCAACCAATAAAGAAAGTCATAATTATAATTGAGCCAGGCTTTTGGACCTGCACTGGGTGCTGCTTCCAGGTGATTAAGGCAAGGTGGTCAAACTTACTGAAAACTGTCCTTTTTTTAAACACCTTTATCCTTCCCATTATTGTTTTGTTCATCTGACATAAAATAAAACCCCTGAAGGGCTGGAATGAAGGGAGAAAACAACAGATGTGAGAGGGGAACTTGCTGTTTCTTTCAAATATGCTTCGTTTCCAAAATAATCACCTTAGTCTGGCACAAGCTCATCTATCCAGGATTCTTTGCTGGGAATATCTGGCAGGTGAAACGAAACTGAAAGATGAAATGTGCTGCTTACAGAACTGTGAGCGTTGGAGGTACGGGAAGATTGAGAGCAAATTCCTGCCTCTGTTAACATGGAATGATTCAAACACTTCATATCCTGGTGTTTTTCCAGTTTATTTAATGCTCCCAAGTGTTAACAAAACCTAAATCACCTCAGATGTTCTGCAGGTAGATGCAGCTCAGATTTGAAGAAGAGATCCTGCTATTAAATTTAAAATGTCTTGTTTTCTACCTTATGACTAGTAATTAATTGGGGATCTTTGTGCACATGCCATATGTTTTAATAAAGTCAAAGAAAGCTTAGTTTTAGTAAAATAAATTCTCATTTTGATCTGTTAATGGCAGATGATTAATTCTAGGGCTTTTTTTTTCTCTTCCTGTTAGAAATAATGCTGGTGGTGATTTCCTTTCAAAGACTCATCTGTTAAATCAAACAGGAATTTGAAGTCCCTGGTGCAGCTTGGGAACATTTAAAGATTTTATACTTGGGCATCCTTTGCAATATTAGGAAAAACTTAGTGACAGTTATAAAGAACAGATTTTCCAGTAGTTTGAGGTAATTTCTAGTATTTAAACATTAAAGCTATTTTGGGTCTTGCATTTGTCAAGGATGTTGTGTTTCCTGCAGAGAACCAAGTGTAACCTAACCATGAATCTTCTTTTCTTTTCCTGGCTCCACATCTTCCTGTGGTGTTGGAGTATGGATTTCTGTGGTGTAGGTTCAGCATTCCTGGGTTTTCCCCTATAAAGTTATTTAATGGGAATAATTCTGAGCACAAACCTGACAGCGGGGCTTGAGCAAGGAGAGATTTGTTTTGAAGCCAGGCAGGTGTTTGGATTTACCTGTGTGGGAAAAGTTCTCATGGGCTGTTCTCAGCTATCCTGAAATGGAGCAAAGGAGAGATTTTTTCCATGTTTTTGTTTCCAGAAGTAGCAAAGCCAAAGTCAAGGCAAACCACCAAGAGGAAAAGGACAGCTGACAAATCCACCAGTACCAGTGACCCCGTGATTGAGGATGATCACGTTCAGGTAAGGGCTTTTCCTTCACTCCCTGCAGCTTTATCACCATGAACACCTGTTGGGAACTGAAGCTGTATTATATTAATTAATATCCTCCTGTATCTTGTAAAATTCAGTTTATTTTCCCTTCATTTTTACCCTGTCATACATTTTTTTCTTCTTTGCTTTTTTTTTTTTTTTTTCATTTTCCCCAGGTACTGACTTTGAAATCCAAAAACCTCGTAGGAATCACACTGACCAACTGTGGAATAACAGATTTGGTGCTGAGAGACTGCCCCAAAATGATGTTCATCCACGGTATGTGCTTCATGTCAGGGCTGCCTCCTCCCTGTGACACTATTGGAAATTCCTGAAAGAATTCAAGTCAGGCCACTGCTCATTTTGTATTCATCAGCTGCATTGCTGATGAATTAGAACTCCAAATATTGCTGCTTCCCACTTTGCATGTCTCTTATAACAGCTTTAATAAAGATTAATATCTGAAAATCAACAGCTGAAATGATCTGACAATTAGGGAGATGAGATGTTTGTTGAAGAGTGATAATGCAATAATTAGAAGTTGATGAAATGAGTTTTGAGTACCTTGTTTTTCCTCTCATTTCTTCATGCTCCCATAGATTTTTTAGCTGACAGGATGATACTTTTGCTCCTTGACATGATAAAAATCTGTTTTCAGTGCTGGCACTTAGGTTACATTAGTTTCACATGCCGGGGTGTGACTGCTCCTGGATTGGGTCATTTATTGTCTTCTGCAACATCTAAATGAGGGCTTTTTCTTCTGACATGAGATCTGACTACTTAGCAGAAATAAAGGAATTATTTCTTTATTCCAGAGTACGTAGAACACACGTTGATCTGGAAGGAAATTTTGATTAGGTGAGCAGCATTGCTAGAAAGGAAACAGTTTTGTTTTCCACTGTGTGACTTCACAATCCTCCGTGTTTGAGCTGCTTTTGGAAGTTGTGGCAGCCCACGGACCATTTCAGTGAAAGGAAACAGAGGGAGAAAAAGGTTATTAGATTAAATTTGACATGGCCTTTTAAAAGGCCACTTCTGGCAAGTTCACAGCTGAAAAGTTTGATGATAATATGGAAAAAATGAAGAGCTGGGCTGTATCTGCTATACTTATGTAATATTTTGGTGCTTATATTGCTTGTTTGCCTTCTTTTGAACCTGCCAGCCTTGAAATTCTCTGACAAGAGGCTCCTGAGGTCTTTCATTTCCTTTTAATACCTTTATTTGCTCTTTTCTAGCTACAAGGTGCCGTGTGTTGAAGCACTTGAAGGTAGAAAACGCCCCCGTTGTGAATCGCTTTGACTACGCCCAGTGCAAGAAGCTCAACATGGATCAGGTCCTGGATCAGATCCTCAGGATGCCCCCAGAGAGGAACAGGATCATTTACCTTCGTCCCATGCAGCAGGTACAGAACCAGCCTGGGTTCTCTGGGAGCACCCCTGGAGCTCTGCCTGGGAGGGGTTGCAGCTGAGGCAGGGAATGTTACAACAGCACAGCTCTGAAACTGGGTTGTTAAAAGCCCAGCAAGGCTTTTATTGCAGAATCTGCTACTTGGATTTTAAGATGCTCTGATAGATTAAATATTAAAATTCACTCTCTCCAGTATTCATTGCATTAGAGGATGGTGTAAAATACAATGCATTGAATTAATTTCAAACTGAATCACTCCAGCTGTAAGAACCTGGGTGTTCCTTGGAGCTGTGTGTGAGTAGAGCATCAGGCACAGGGCTCTGACATCCTTAACCCGTGTCCTGTTAGATTCAGGAGCAGCAGAGTTTGGGATACTGAAGGCACCATCCCCTCCTGATGCTGAAGTGTTGCAGGACACTGGTGGGACTGGGAGCCACCCTCTCCTCCCCCAGGTCATGTAGGAGCCGGAAGCAGGAGCATTTAGGGAGTTGTTTAAATCATCTGATGAGGATTTATGAGGGCTTCATTTAAGACCTGGAAGGTTGGGAATGTTTAACTTTATCCCTCTGTGGTGCTGCTCCTCTCCTGCTTTTCCTGGCTTGGTTTGCCAAGGAGGGAAAGTTGACTGGACATAAAATCGATAAAATCAGCTTTGCTTTGAAACCACACCTCTTGCTTTAGGTTTTAGAGGACAGTGGTAAAAATATTAGGTGGGAACAAAAATCCAAATCACTGATCCCCTTCCCCTCAGCCAAATTCTGAGGAGTGAATGTAGTTTTAGACCATTCTTTAACTATATGGAGTTTATTTCCACATTGGCATTAGGAAACACATCAGAAATGAGACATTTCCCATCCAATTCCAGTACTCAAGAAGCTGATTTGGCAAAGCTGCACTGGGGAAGTTTGGCTCCCCTCAGTCCTGTGCTTGTTTGTGTTGTTAAAATTCCCTCTCATTGCTGTGTTTTCCGGGGATTCGGTCAATGTCTGTTTGCTGTTGGCTCTGCAGCCCCATCCCTGTGCTGCTGGTGCTCACAAGTCTTTGTCCCCAGGTGGACACGCTGACTCTGGAGCAGAAGATCTTCAGTGGCCCCTACCCCTACCACATCTGCATCATCCACGAGTTCAGCAACCCCCCCAACGTCCGCAACAAGGTGCGGGTGCGGAGCTGGATGGACACCATAGCCAACATCAACCAGTGAGTGCTGACCCTAACCAGGGAGTACTGACCCTAACCAGGGAGTACTGACCACCACCAGGGAGTATTTGCCCTCCAGGGACTCTGCCAAGGTGTCCTGGAGCAGCTGCAGCTCCAGACTTGCTCTATTCTGTCACCCAAATTAAAAAAAAAAAAAAATCCATTTGGTTACTACCGAAGGTTGAATTCTGGGTGGTGCAGTGTAAAATTCCAGTGTCAAGATGCATTTAATATAAAACAGACTGTAAACCCATATGGGAAATCCTATAAGTTCTCCAGCAATAACCACAGAATTCATCACATTCATCCAGCAATAATGCAGTTGTACATAGAAGTCATTGGGATGGCTGAGAAAAATCTTCAAAGCTGAAAACAAGTTACTTTTAAAAAGGAATTTGCTCCAAGAAATAGTGCTGGTTTCTGTGGAGGGTGATGTTCGATCAGTATCAGCTCCCAGAAATTCCCAGCAGCAGGGAATTGTGGCCGGTGGCTCTCATCAGGCTGCTCTAAACCTGTCCCTGTTGGCTCTGGTTGCTCTCCCAAGTGAAGGGATGGGTGCTGAGTTGGTGTCAGGGTCCTGGGGGAGTTTTTCCATGGGTTCAGGCTCATTAAAGGAAAGGTTGTGTGTTAGGATTTCCCATTTGGTTTTTCTTCCCTCCCCTCTCCCGTTTCCTGGCTGTAACCTCTCCCTCCTTCTCCCCAGAGAGCTGATTAAATATGAGTTCTTCCCTGAGGCCACCAGGACTGAAGAGGACCTGAAGAAATACCCCAAGTACCCCTGGGGCAGAGACATTTACACCCTGGAAGGTGAGAGCTGGTGGAGAGCTGAGGGCTGCTGCTCAGCCTCTTGCTTTGCCTCATCACCAGAGACGTGGAGAATATTCCTTGTGAGGAGAGTGGGGCAGCTCAGCTCAGGGGGGGAATGAAGTGAGGAGATGCTTTGTGATAATCAAGTGGATTTAGGAGTGCTGGTGCTGCGGGGGTGATGTTTTCCTCTCTGGATCCTCATCCTGTCCCTCTCCCAGGCATTGTGGATGGTGCTCCTTATTCCATGATCACTGACTTCCCCTGGCTGAGGTCCCTGAGGACAGCAGAGCCCAACAGCTACGCCAGATACGACTTTGAGGATGATGAGAGAAGTGAGTAACCTGCTTGGATTCCTCACACAACTTGGTTATTTGGCAGTGCATCCCTTTCTTTTTCAGTTTTCTGGTCCTTAGGCTGGTTTTGGTAGATCTGTTGTTAAGGTAGGCTGGAGGGAAGTGAGAAAACTCACAGATATTTGACATAAAAGAGTTTGAAACTGGACTTGTAAAATCTGGAATGGAGACGATGTGGCTCTTTCTATTTAGGAGCTTGTCTGCTAAAATACGATGGCAGGCAGTGCCTGGGGCTCAATTAAAAACCTTGCTGGGTAGCAGAGAAAAATATGTTCTTCCATTACTTAATTAGGAACATCCTGCAATCTTTGTTAGAGGTATTTTTAATTGATCCTGGTTTGGATATTCTTATCCAGCTCCAGTTCAGGAATCTCAAGAGGATGAGGAAGAGATTTTTTTTTTTTTTGGCTATACCTTTCTCTGGTTTTATTTTTTAATTTCTTTTTAAAATTTTATTTTAGACTGATGTAATTTAATTTTATTTTAGCCTGACTTAATGCTTGTAGTTCAATATGAAGCCTGAATTACCAAAAACTGATAAGTATTTGATTAAAGAATCAGGATGTTAAAAGAGTCCTGGTGTTAAAGCCATGAAAAGTAAGGGGAGTGCTGCTGCTTTATCCTTAATTGCTGTTGTTTATGGAACATTTAAGTAATGGATAACCTGGAATTATGTCAGAGAGGCCTCAGGGAGAGGGTTTGTGATGCTCTGGGATTCATTTCACTCCAAGACATTTGGATATGAGGATTGGAGCCATGGAAAACTTTAAATACAGGGAATGCAGGAGAGAACATTCCCGGTCAGGGGAAGACTCTTCCCTTTGCCTCTTTTGCCAAGTCTGAATGCAAAACCAGCGTGGCTGGTGAATATTTGTGGGAGGAATATCCCCTTTTCCTTGCTGTCTTTCCCCAGCCACCATCTACGCCCCGAGGAGGAAGGGGCAGCTCTCGGCTGACATCTGCATGGAGACCATCGGCGAGGAGATCTCGGAGCTGCGCCAGGTCAGGAAGGGGGTGTTCCAGAGGGTCGTGGCCATCTTCATCCACTACTGTGATGTCAATGGGGAGCCCGTGGAGGATGATTACATCTGAGGGGTGCCCCCAGCCTGCCCCCCCTTCCCCTGGCACTGCTGGCCAAGAAAAAGCAGGATTTTTTCCAAATGCAAAGCATTTCCCACCAAGGCGCCCTCGGCTCTCCCTCTGGCCAGGAGGATGTAGTTAAATGTAAAGTGGAAAGTACAAATTGTATACTAAGAGTTGTACATAGAGGAAACAAACAAACAAAAAAAAAACTTCCTAATACTGAGACTTTATTTCATATGTTTATACAATTTAATTTAAGTTCCATTTTAATGAAGGCCAATAATTAGGAACAGGGAAGAAGATTTGAACTTTTCGGCCCATGCAATTCATAGCAGTATTTTTTTTTTCCTTACAAACAACAATTCCATTTGCTGTGTTCAAAAGAGTCATCAGAGTCTCTTTTAATCTGTGCCTTTTTCTTGAGCATTTAAGAGTCCAGTCTGAGTAAACCTGTTGAGCACAATCTTGGTGTCTTGTGTGCATTTTTGGAAGGGCCAGAATATTCTCCAGCTGTTGCAAAGAAGGCCAGAAGCAGAAAAAAAAAATGTAGAGGATTTGGTGATCTGTGGTAGTTTCTAGAGGTATCCAACCCATTTTTTGGGGGGAAGGAACCCCCCATGTTTAGCACCTTGGAAACAGAATGTTCTCAAGCATTTTGTACTGTTAGATTTCATTTTCGTGGTGTATTTGACTCTATACTGTGGAAATCAAGTTGCTGATTGTTGGTTCCACCCTCTTGAACATAAATCTGCCCATTCTGGCTGGCTGGAAGCTGAGCTTTCCCTTCAGGCAGGCAGAAAGGGGGGTGTGGAGCTGCACAGGGTCCATGTGACACAGCCAGGGAGCTTTGGGGCTGGGTTGTGCTCACTCCTGAATGCACATTTTCCACGTGGTCAGTAAAAACTGCTGCTATTTGCCCCAAAATGTGTGTGTGTTGTGTATTGAAAGGTGCTCACGGTGCCCACAGGGGTTTGGGGGGGGATTTGCTGCCAGTGCAGATGTAAAATGCACATTTTGGTGTTGCACTCACAGGGTGCCCAGGGCTTGGAGAGGCCAGTTCCCAGCTCTGGAAGTGGCTGCTTGAATTCCCAGCTCTGGGCTGGTCTCTCATTCATGCTTGTTTAAAATTGGTGTTCCCAGCCTAAAAAAACGACACTTCCTGAGGTAAAATCTGTACAGGTTAGAGTATTTTATCCAATTTTGCTCATCATCCTGCTGGTGATTCTCTGAATTCGGGGTAAATGTGGCTAATGGGGATTTCTGTGATGTTTAGCTCTGTAAAATTGAGGTCAGACTGCTCCACACAGCAAAGCCAGTGTTGGTTTTCTCTGCCTCTCTGTGGGAATTCTTGGGATAATGTGGAACTAGAAATGTATGGGATAAGAGGAGGAGAATGGTGCCTCATGGGAGCAGCAAGAGATTTGTGATAGCAGCATTTCTCCACCTGCTCTGTGCTGATGGAGGTGCAGCACTGAATGCCAGAGAATGTGAATGTTACTAAATTTGCTCTAACGCAGCATCACAGTCAAGGGTTTATTATAACTCTTACATTTAATTAACCACAGATAATGTATTCAATGATATTCAGCCAAAACAATTGTGACCCTTTCTAGAAGTGTTTCAAGTCCTGAGTCATTGATTCTGTCAGATTTACCATTTTAGTCCAGAAAATGTTCCTGAGTTTGTGGAGTGCTGCACCAGATCTCCAGCTGGTATCTCCTAACTCCAGCCTTTTGCAGAAGTATTTACACAAATAAAGTATTTGTTTATATTCAATATTTCTGGAAGCAGTTGAACTTTGCAGTAGTTTTGACCTCTGAAATGTGACACCCGTTTTACTCCAGGGCCTGAATCCGCCGTGTCCATCCCTGAGGGCTGTGGGGGAGGGAGGAGCTGGGATCTGCCAGGGATTTGATCTTTTGCCTCTGAGCTGTCCCCTCTCTCCATTTTGTGGCTGTTCTGGGCACTTCTATTCACTCTTCATGGCAAGGGAGGGTTTCCCTGGCTCTGCCCAGCTGAACTTTCCTTGGAGCATCCCAGATGTTTCTGTGGCAGTCTTCTCCTCCCTGCTGTCCCTGGTGTGTGGCAGGAGGAGCAGCTCCCGTCCCTGCAGGTGAGGGGACGGTGATCCTGCTCTTCCCACCTCCCTGCACCACGGGGAATTCCAGCTGGGCCTTTCAGCTCTGCTCTGCTGCTGTGGGGACAAACTGGATCCATTCCCAGCCCCTCAGAACAGGGATATTTGCATCTGGATAGCAAAGGAAGCTTTGCTGGAGCTCCAAGGCAGCCTGGCGAACATTTAACCTGCAAGGTAAGGAAATGATAAAGGCATCTCTGTGTTTGCATCACCTCTGTGCCCTGCTTCCCTCCTGGCTGTGGCTTTGGGGAAACGTCCAACAGGAGTTTCATCCCTGGGCTGGCTCTGACTCAGCAGCACTGGGTGAGTTAAATCTTGGTCGGGTTTCTGTCCCTCCAGCGCGGGTGCACAGTCAGAGGGGTCTCCTCTTTCTGAGGAGAAATGAGCACTTCCAGGTCCCCTTCAGCTGGAAAAGGCACGTGGGGATCCCACTGGTTGGGAAGAGAGTCTGAGATGCCTTTGGCAGTGCTTTTCCCACAGCTCCTCCTGGAAGAGGATGCAGAGCTCCCAGCTGGGAGATGCTCAGGTGCCTGGGAAATGTCATCTAAATAGTACAGAGGGTAAACAGAGAAAGGCCAGAGTGTGTTTGGGCACAGCAGAGGGGGCCCAGGGCCTCGTGTTCACCGTGCTGGGGGTTGCTTTTCCCTCTGATTCAGGAGGAAGGCAAAATCAGTGCTGGGGTTTCAAAGAGAAAAGGATTTTGGAAGTGTTTTTATTTGAGGAAAAGCTGTGAGGAGTTGATGGAGACAGGAATGTCGCCCCTGCTCTCTCTCCAAGCTGTTCAGGGTGTGAGGAGCAGCTGCAGCCTCCCCCTTGCCCAGATTTCCACTTTTAGTTCCCAGTTCAGCAATTCCAACTCAACCCCTTGCCAGGGGGTGACCGGGACACCCTGGTCCTGTGTGCACTGCATGTGACAGCAGGACAGCCAAAACCAGGGCCCATCAACTGGAGAGCTCCCTTCAGCTCCTCAACAGCCACGGGCTGCTGACAGGAGAGGAACCGGGGCTTTATTCAGGAAGATTTATACAAAACCTGAAAGCACTAAAAGCTTTTGTGTATTTTTATTGAGTTCATAGCAGAAGAAACTGGCAGATTTCCTGCCTTCTGGCCTGGGAGTGCTCAGAGATGGCTCAGGGACTCCAATGTGGAGGAAAATGGGATCCTAAACTGGGGAAGGGTTTCCGGGTGACAGGTCCGGAATGAAAATGCTCTCCTTGGCTTTGGCACGCCCGAAGTTGGGTGGGAATGACTCAGAGTCTGCCGTGTGTGGGCTGCCTGCTCCCAAACCAGCTCTTGGCTGGAGCTGCTCCCTGCTTTTCATCTGTGCTGGGAATGAGGTGGACACGATCTGGACCCCATTGGCCGGTTCTGTGCACATTATTAAGGCAGGCTGACAGAAATAAATGCCTTCTGATTCTCCCTCCTCTTGCTGTGCAGAGCCAGCTGGGAGTGAATTCCATCCTGAAAGCCACGATCCTGGGCTGAGATGAGCTCCAGGCCGAAGATATCTTTTAGTAATCCCCGAATTGAGAGGCATTTGGAGATGCAAAAGCAGCATTTATGTACAGCTACCAGACTATTGCTGATTATTCACAGAGCTCTGATCCCAGTAGGGGACAGAAGGAGCAGACGAGGTAAAATCAAAGCCACTTCGAGTCAGAAGCAAGGTGAGCATCATTTACCTCTCAGCTCCGACTCGTGTGCAGGTTTTCAGTGACACATTCCCGATGTCCATCCTCCCTGCATGTCCTTTGGGAGAACAGACACCCCAGGAGGAGCAGAGTTTGCCAAAAAAGTGGCTCTGGAGCAAGGGATTCACATTGCTCCACACCAAGGGGAGCCTTGGTTCTCATTTCTCTCATGAATCCATTTGGATGGCTCTGATCCCACGAGCAGCTCCACAGGGACCCTCCAGCCTGGGAATCCTCCAGGTAAGGGGCCAGGACACGGTGGGGGCTCCTGGGCTGCAAATCAATCATAATGGGAACGGGTGGAGCTGAACAGGGCAGAATTTCTGTGGGCACGAGCAGGGGACAGCCAGGACCAGGGCAGGGACTGTCCCCTGTGCTGGCACTGCAGGGGGACATCGAGGGGTGACCAGCTCTGGGTCCTCAGTGCAGGAGGGACCTGGAGGGGCTGGAAGGGAACGGGGCTGCGGAATTCCTGAGGGAGCTGGGAAAGGGGCTCAGCCTGGAGAAAAGGAGGCTCAGGGGGGACCTTGTGGCTCTGCACAACTCCCTGGGCAGCCCCTGCCAAGGCCTGAGCACCCTTTCCATGGAGAAATCCCTGCTGATGTCCACCCTGAGCCTCCCCTGGCCCAGCCTGAGGCCGTTCCCTCTCCTCCTGTCCCTGTTCCCTGGGAGCAGAGCCCGACCCCCCCGGCTGCCCCCTCCTGTCAGGGAGTTGTAGGAAAAGCAAAGAGGGGCAGCTTCCCCCTCCCTGTTACAGCTCCTGGAGCATCCTGTGGGGCAGCTGGGAAGTGGAACCCGGTCCCGTCCTGGGATTTGAGTGCAAACAGCACCAGAAATGAGCCCGAGCTGGAGTTCAGTGCCATGTCCAGAGAGGAGCTTTTATTTTTAGGAACAGCCACTGCACCACACATCACTGAGCACAGGCAAGGACTGGCACCACCAGCCAAGATGGGCAAGGGGAAGCTCAACTGGGAGGCCACAGGAGCAGCCAAGGAACTCCGGAGCGGGGCCTTTCCATGAGACACCTCCTTCCTTTGCAGGGCAATCCTGCCGCTGTGGATGGCACAGCAGCACTGCTGGGCTCACAGCAGCTCTGCTGCATTGCTGGTTTATCCAGCAGGAGCTGCCAGGTGCTTCCTGACAGGTTTGCTGAGCCCAAGGAGCAATCAGAGGGGACACAAAACACGGACATTTCGTGTTTGGAATTTCATCCAGTTGGAAGGGGAGCTGGGGACCATTTTGGCTGGTGAGCCACTGCTCCCACTGGCAGAGCCTTGGGAACGCTGCCCCTGGGGAAATCGGGAGTTCATTTGAAATTCAGAAGGGATCTTTTCCTAATGCACATGAAAATAAAGGAGAAAACAATGCCTGAAGGACAACAGCAGAACCAAAGAACCCCTCCCTGTGGCTTCCCTGTGCTGCTGGTTCCATCTCACGCCAGGAAACTTCACGCCAAGATTTCGATGCCACTTAACGGGCACAGAGAAAACTTCTTTTTTTTAGGATTTCTTTAAGAAATTTGACACTTGAGGTGAAACCAAGCCAAGCTGTTCTGCAGCCTCATGTGCCCAAATCCCAGCAAAACTCCCGTGGGCACTTCCACACAGGGGGAGGATCACAGGACTGAAGCAGCCTTGGATGGATTTTTTTTCAAACTTTCAATGATGGCTTTTTTTTCACTCACTGTTCTGGTGTCAAGAGTAAAGTTAAATGAATCTTTTTTGGAAATAAAGCCCTGTAAAAATAGGTCATTGCCAAACAGGTCCTGATGATGAACCAGGAGCACCTTCCACCACCAACACCAATAATTTGTGTCTTTCCCACTGCCAGCAATTTTCTGCCTTGGTCTTCCAATTGGGGCTGTTTCTGCCCAGTGTCCTTTTGAATCCTAAAGGAAAAGGATGTGAAGCTCTATCAGTGACTTTGCTGTGGAAGAAGGATTTAAAGGAGTCCGACACCATGGCCAGGAAGCCACTTGTTCTTCTCATGCACAACATTTCTCCTACTGAGCAACATTTTTGTTTGTTCCGAGCAGGATTTGTGTGTTCACAGTAAATACCTGTCACATAGCAACAGAAATATTACTAAATAATAATACACAGGATGTTAAGCTCCTTGGTCTAGAAGCTTTTAATGAAAAAACCACATGTTCCTGATAAAAAATAATAAATAATGTCAGCTTTTCTTTGTACATTAAAAATATCTGTACATGGTTACACACTGTACCAAAGCACAGTTCTATTTTCTAGGCTCTGGGTGGCATCTCTGGGGTAGATCTTCACCTAAGAAGGGTCGAGGCTCGTGGTCTTGATCCTGCATGAAAATCCTTTTCCCAGATTTGTGGAGTTGAGAGCCTGGCCCACCCTTCCCATGCAAAGGGGAAAGCAGCTCACGAGGAACGTGGCAACATCGACATGCAGGGAGCAGCTGAGGACTGAGATCTTTGCAAAGGGTGGCACCGGGAAGTCTGGAGAACTTCCTGCCTCAACTGGAAGAGACCAGCAACAAACAGGAAAATGAAGGTGGCGAAGGTAAGCAGAAGTCTCTCTTCCAAGCAGAGCTAGAAAAGGATTTAGATGGTTTGTTTTCCAAGATAGCACTTAGTGATCCACTGCAGACTGGCTCTGGCTCCTGGCCAGGCTTCCTGCTGGCTCAGAATGCCCAAAGTTTGCTCCGGGAAGGGATGGGGACAGCACTGGGCTCCAGGGCCACATCCCATCCATTGGGAATGGCAGAGCACGGCCGTGGCTCGAGCTGGGATGTCCCTGCAGGCCCCACTCCACACCCCTGGAATCCTCCTTGGCCAGGAAGTGCAACCAAAGCATTCCCAGAGCTCTGCAGGGCCAGGGGAAGCAGCAGCTGGTGCTGGCCTCCCCCCAGGGGTGGAACCGAAGGGCAGCAAACGTTTCCTCTCCTTTTCCTGGAGAAAAGCTGGAGCTGTTCCTCCCGTGACAGTGTCTGGTCTCTGGGCAGGACCTGGCAGGGATGGAGCAGTTCAGTCCCATCCTGCTGGGCTTCAGCCACACCTGGTGACCTCCAGGACAGGGGGATGAGCTGAGCAGAGGGCAGCTGGGAAGGAGCAGCTGGAAAGGAGCAGCAGGAGTCCCTGCACGGGGTGGTTTGGAGCTGTTCTGTGTTCTGACTTTGCCAGGAATTCCCCATTCCTGGAGCAGGGCTCTGGCATGGCCGAGCTCCAGCTGCTCCTGCAGGGACAGGGACAGCAGTCCTGACCCTCCCCACGCTCCCACCCAGCTCCCACAGCTGGACATTCCTGGGAATTCACTGCAGGAGGCACCATGACAATGCAGATGGAGGATTTTTCAAGTCCTGCTGTCTGTGAATCCTTGGGATATCCTACAAGGCCTCTGTTCTTCCAGCTGGACTGTTCCTCCTTCTGGGCCCAGGACTAGAAACAGGACTCTTGGGATTCAGGGTCGGTGTGGATGGGAAGCTTCTCTTGCTCCTGGTGGTGCCCATTGCGTAAAACCGTGTACCTGGGAGGGGGAACACAAAGGTTTGTCAGTGCCAGGTCAAACGCCAAACTTATGGAAAATAAGATCTTGCAAACCCCAAAGTACATTTAAGAGAGAGATTCCTCCAAATATGCAGCTCCCACACTAAGAAGTGTGAATCCCTGCTTTGCTCTGCGACAGGGAATGAAATCCCTGAAAACCAAGAACCTGCTGGGTCTCAGGCGTCTGAGGTGAACTGCACTGCCTGGGGGTGCTTGGCCTGCTGGATGCTCCTGCAGGAGTTTCCCGGGCTGGATGCTGGTCCCAGCACGGCCAGGCCCCTGAACGTGCAGATATTTCCCTCAAACATCCCTCGGAACTCCAGCACTTTAAACAAGGACCAGGAATTTTAACCACGTGCTCCCAACGAGTTACGGGCTGGATGTCAGAAACAAGGAAAGACGTTTTGCACCTCACACTGAACAGACTCCAACGAGACGGCCACGAAGTGATAACAGAGCTGGAATTCGATGGACCAAGTCAGACAGGGACACTGTGGGACACAATCCACCCGGGAGACCTCGGGAATGCCAAAGGCTCTGCCACGGATGGGACACAGAGAGGAGAGCCCCTGCTCCATCCCAGGGCAGACACTTGGAGCAGCTCCGGAGCAGCTCAGGACGATGGACAGGGACTGGAATATCCAAGGATCCAAACCTTCCTCCGTGTTCTGCAGCCGTCCCAGAGTGGAGCAAGAGCAGCAAGAGCAGGCGGTGCCGATTGTGAGAGGTTCATTAAGCTAAAGAGGAGTCATTAGGGTGTCCCGGGATGTCTGTGGCACAAAGTGTCTGTCTGAAGCCTCTGGCAGTGAGCTCAACACTTCCAGCTGTTTACCCTGTGGGGAAAGAGGACTGGTAGGACAGGAGGAAAGAGCATTCCTGGCACGGGGAATGACAGCTTGTGGCTCTCTCAGGTACTGGCACATCATTCCTGAAAATATTCCCAACACCTCCAGGAACCTGTTAAGGGAGTCCTCTGCTCCCAGGCTTTTGTATTCCATGGGGTTTTTCCATACCCTGCAGCTTTTCCCTTCAAATGTAAGTTCAGAGCCGCCTGCCGGCTGTAGGGCACCGATTTAGTGCTGGAGAAAAGCTGGGATTTTACAGCCCCGCTTTTGCTCTCACCCCTTTGTGCCTTCACTGATCTCTGTCTGAAAATACACTTCATTTTTCAGGCGTGGGTACCCGTGGGGAGCAAGTGTCAGGGAAAAGGCTCAGCTGCACCTGGAATTCAGCTGCTTCCCCTGCAGGATCACACCTGGTGTGCCTCAGCTCCCACCCCGGGCATTCGCCAAGGATTCATCCTACAAAGCAAGGAGAAAACGGCCCCGAAACCCTCCCTGTGTGGGCTGAAGGCTTCAAGAGAAAGGGGCCAGGTAGGTCTGAGAAATGAACACATCTGAGGGAGCCGGGATAGATGCGCAGGAAAATAAAACACAAAAAGGGGTTAAATGCATTACGTAAATCGTCTACGGCAAATTAATCGCTCCGTTTCCCTGCCTCTGCTGGGCTCCTCCGATGGGCTGTGCGCTCACGGAGAGGCCCGGGCCGGCCCTGCCCTCTGCGGCCTCCCCAGGTGGGCACAGCGTTGCTGTCACTGCCCCCGGGAGCTTCCCCCAGACCCCAAACACCCCCCAGGATAAAACCCGATAATGGGAAGGCACTGCCCTCCCAGGGCCCTGCTGCAAACCCTCCCCGTGGCCCTGTCACTGTGGGACGGCCAATTCGGGCGGCACCGCCCGGCTCCTCCCCAGCGCTGCTCCTGCCGGCCCGGGGGGCTCTGCAGCCACAGCTCGGATCAGCCCTGGCACGGGAGGGCAGCTCCGGGGGTTTGCCCTCCGCAGGCTCAGGAGCAGAACGAGGAGCTCCAGATTATTCCGGGAGCTTGGCAAATCCCCCGGAGAAGGCTCCAAGGGGACGCAGTGGCTGCAGTGTTCCCGCTCCCTGCAGAGCCGTCCCCCACACCGACCTGGGCAATTCATCAGGAGAGCAAAGCCCAGAAATGGCTGGGATTTGGTTTCCCCACCTGGAGTGAAAACCAGTCACCGCTTCCCAGAGCCCGGGGTCCTGCTCAGTCCTCTCCTGATGAGCAAACCTTGGGATCAGCCCTGACCTCTCAGGGACAGGAACTGCGAGGGTTTGGATCACCTCGATCATAAATAACAAAGTGATGAGGGGGAAAGCAAAGCCAGCCTGGCCCAGCCACAGCTGAATCCTGCTGGGTGAAGCATGTGTGTGGCTGCACCTCCTGCATCTTCCACCTTCCCAAACCCACCCGAGGTGTGCAGCTGCCCTTGCTCTCTGTTCCACAATCCTTTCCCAGTTTACAGCTGGTTTCATTATTAATTGCTTCCATTTGGGGACCGGCAGGAGCCGGTTCCTGCTGTCCTGACGTTCCCTGGACACTCAGGGGAGCTTCTGCAGCTGGGCTTTGTGCAGGGAGGGATGAGAGCTGCTAACTCTGGGCTCCCCGGCACTTTTGCCCCGAAATCCATTCCCCGTCTGCTCGAAAAAGGAAGGACAATAGGCAGAGAAGAGATTTCGCTGCAGGAATAGGGAGGGGTGGGGGTATTTTTGGTGTGTCTGGCACTGCCAGGGTACCTCAGGTCTCGCTGGGCGCACAAATGGCTCAGGAAGCTGAGACATGAGCTACACAAAAAGCTGCTAAGCACCTACTTTCATTGTATTTACAAATCTCTTTGTAATTTTTGTATTATAAATGCAAAATAGTCACTGACAGAGTTTCTAAAGCCCCCCCCTGAGAATGCAGGAACAGAAGAGAAAATCCAGGTATCGAATTCACTGAGATGCTGCTGTTCTGAGCTGTTCACTTCGCTTGCTTCTCTCATTCTCCAAACTTTTTCAGGTTCAGGTATTTTCCCCATTTCTGATCTGGAGCAAGCCTGCAACTCCTCGTGAGATAAAAAAGAAGATAAAAGCAGAAAAAAGCAGGCTCCAATTGATGTTCCAGGCCTTTTGCTGCTTTTATCAGGGGACTGATCTCCCCACTGCGATATTGGCAATTTGGATAGTGAACACTCACTGCCTGTGTCTTCATTTTCTCCTTTTCCAGTTGCTGAAGCCCAGCTCGAAATGAAACACTTCGAAACACGTTTCTTCCTTCATGTGCAAGCAGAAACTCCCCCCCAGGAACCAGCCACCATCCCACCTGGAAGAGATTTCCAGGGAAAAGGCAAGTAGGTGATGATGGCTTCTTTTGTTATTTGCAGGAGCACCCAGGACAGATTCGCTGGGACCAGAGGAAAACGAGACAGAATTATGTAAAATGTGATAAACTGGGAAGATCTGTGCTTGGCTTGAGCAGAATCCCATTTTCAATCGTGTATTTTTATACCATTTTTATCCTCGACCAGCTAAAACAGGGGAATGTAGAAGAGGTTTTGAGGTAAAACTTGTCTGGAGACACATTTTAAATGGAACTGAGCCCCCAGACTGAATGAAGGATTTCACCTTTTTTAAGATTTGACAGTTGTGTTGCTACACAATTCGTCTTTCCCTGCGTTTTCCTTTCTCTCCCAAAGTGATTTCCCTCTGGAATATTTGCAGCACCACAGCTGGAACCTCACCCTCGGTGTTGTGTCCATTCCTCAAGGCTCTGCTGCTTTCCGATGGACTTCCAAGAGCAAGAACAAATCCCTCTGATCTCCGAGGGGGATGGTGGTGAACAATCTCTTGGCAGAGGTGATTTTAATGAACACATCACTGAAATCAGCCTTGCGCCATCTGCTCGCTTCCAGAATGACAAATTCTGAGTTAGAAAACAACAGAATTCACAAACCACTCTAAAAGTGAGGGAAAGAGAGAGCAGCTTAAGATGATTTTTGTGACTTATCCCAGCCCGAGATGGATCTGTTCTGCTCCATCCCCGTGTCAGGAGCAGGTGGAAAAGAGTCTTTTTTAATTCTGTGTTTTAATTCTGTGTTTTATGGCAGCCACAAACCGCCAGGAACCAATCCCTGGATGCGCAGGATGGGTCTGGGTGGCACCAGCAATTCCCCAGGTTGGAAGCACCAGGAAAGATCCCACAGATGGAATTCCAGTGGGCCAGGAATAAATTCTGAGGAAGGTGCCCTCCTGTTGTCTCCCTGGAAAGGTACTTTTGACATTCTTGGAAAATTGGGGGATGCTGGGAAACAGAGAATTGAGAAGAGTGTGACGTAAAATCCGAGAATCCATGGAATTCCCTATTTTAATCTGTGCTATTTTTCCACTTTGGAAGAGTGGGAAGGCTTTGAAAGAGCAAAATCCTTCAATCTGAACCACACCAAATGTCAGAACGAGCGGGGAGCAAAATGCGTTGTTCCATTTGCATCTCCTGCTGAGCAAAAAATGAATGCACAGAGGCCAAATGAAATGGAATTTCACAAAACATTTGCTTTTAATGCAGCTGCAGAGGAAACTTCCACAAATGAGAGCGGGACTGTCCCTCTCTCAGCATTCCCAGATTCAGACTCCATAAAATTAGAAGCTTCCCAGAGGCTCTGTGAGCTCCGGGCTGAATTTGTCCTGTTCCCAGCACTGCAGGGAAGTTCTGCACTCGGCCATCAGCAGAAAACCATTAGGGCAGGGTGAGAATAAATTGAATTATCCCATTACAGCCCAGTAGTGGAAACCCAGATCTTGGGAAAACGTTTGGATTGCTGAATTATTTACATGGCTCTGACAGCAATGTTGATTTTAAAGTCCTTTGTAGTCAAATCTAAGCACAAATTTCTCTCTGTCTCATGACCAAGTGTTTATTTTCCCACTCCTGAGCAGTTAAGCTGAATCTCTTCATTATCTTTAAATCAAATAATGGTGTTCCGGCCCTGGGAGCTGAACTAAGCCCTCATCATTCTTTACTAAATTTCAGGAAGGGGTTTCATAAAACATCTGTCTCCAGCCCACATTTCCCAGCCTGCAGTGCATTTTGTAGGGTTTCTGCAGAAATACAGATTTAAAATTAGCACTTTTCAAGTAAGCAAAGCCCTTGAATGAGAGAAATGTAAAAAAAAAAAAGAGAAAAAAGAGATTTTTTTTTTGTCTCTGACAAGTCACAGGAAACAAAGCAAGCATCTCCCAATATGTTTGTGTCTCTCCTTTTTTTTCCCCCGTTGTTCCATCATCCCTCCTTTTTTCTGGCAAACCAGGACTAAACCCCCTCCAGTCCCTTTATTTCTGTGTTTGCAGGAGCTGTGGATCTTTTTCAAGGAGGATGTTTAGAAGTGCAGCCAAATAACAATCTGAAATAGGATCTTGAAATGAGATGTCCAAACCCTTCAGCATCTCGTTTCCTTTTGGTTTTCTCCTGCTGAACTGGACCCAGATTTTTGTTCCCCTGGGACTGCAGGTGCTCGTTTCCATCTTCCTTTTTTACCTTTTTTATTGCCAGGCTCTGATAATGAATTTCTCTTCCCAATCCCCCTCACCTCCATTGCTGAATGTGACCATCTTTCCCTTTTCCCACTCTCCTTCTGTTTCTGCTTTCGGCTGCTCCACCACCTGGATAATGTTTACAATTTTCCCTATTTTCCACTGCAGGATGTCCTGCTCAACGTTAGCTAAAAACCTTGGAATTTGGGTATTATGAACACGAATTGGTGATGGAAAACAACAGATCCACACAGCAACCAAGAGGATGGGGGTGGCCCAGAGCTGCTGAATTCCTCCACTATAGATCTGTGACATTTTAATGCTGTAGAAGTTGATGTTTCCACAACAGAAGCAGCAATTTGGGCACCAAAATGACGGAAATGAAACCGATTTTAAAACCAACGAGGAGCTCCTTGTTTGCAGTGAGTGAAATCCATTTGCTAATTATAAACCAGGGTAAACAAGTAAGCAAAGGAGAGAGGCCACTGAGGGGGATGTGGGGAAGGGGAGCCCTTTCCCCCTTTCCTCCCCTATTTCCATTTCTCTCCCGTTAATGTTCAGCTTGGCACTCCATTAGAGGCTCTAATTAGCTCCAGACTTTGGCCTCCAGTTCGTTTTTGCACCGTAATTAATGCAACAGTCATGAGAGGCCCAAATCTGATAATGAGGAGAGCACTTGGAAGCGCTCAGACGCGTCAGAAACACAGAGCAGCCCATTAGGAGCAGCTCACAGCCGCCCCCGGATGGGACGTTTAAGTGTTTCAATTAATGCAACGTGAGCAGGATCCATTAATAATATTCAAATGGAAGATAATGATGATTTTTAATTTTTTTTTTTTTTAATGGAGGTCTCACCACTGGCATAATTGAATCTTTTATCTGCTGGGGGATAAACCCGCGTTTGTTAAAGCTGTGCAGTGAAACAGTGGCAAAAACCACTCGGAGCTGTGTCCTTATGCAACGGAGACACCAAAATCTCCAAATGTGATCCACAGCCATGAGCTCCAAGACTGGTTCAGGCTTTCAGCGTGTGCCACAGTGGTAGAATGTCAGAATTCCAGGTTGGAAAAGCCCTCCCAGCCCATCGAGTCCAAGCCATGCCCGATGCCCACCTTGTCCCCAGCCCAGAGCACCGAGTGCCACCTCCAGGTGCCACCTCCAGGGATGGGGACTCCAAACTTCCCTGGGCAGCCCCTTCGAATATTTAACACCCCTCTCAATCCGGGAATGGGAGGCTTTTCCCCACTGAAATATCCCGTGGCAAATGGAATTACAGCTCGTGGAAACCTGGCAAAAAACCCCCGTCCTTCCCTGCTTTGTGTGTGAAGAGCAGAGTTTTTTATTTTGGTGTCAAAACCAGATTTTCTCCCAAGCATCACGTGTTGGAGAACAAAAGTCTGGCACGTGCTCATCGTTCCTGTCACTCCTTTGGAGCACATGCCACCAACTCCCTCACGGCAGCTGGGGCTCCCACGTGTCCCCTCCCACCCTCCAGGCTGAGGGAAGAGTTCTGCTCCCCAGGGAATGGCTCATCCAGCCCTTCCTGCCTCCTGTCCATGCAAAATCCACTGTTTTGTGTCCTGGGAATTTCTGTACAGCCTCAAGGTGGTGTTGGGAAGCTGTGCTTACCTTGAGGTACCTAATTTAAGGGCTGAAAATTGTATTTTCTTGTGATGGAGTAATGACATCAAAATCAAATAATGAAATAGCAGCTAAATAACAGTTAATTTAGAAACTGTTAAATTTATTAACAAAAAAATATTTAAAAGTTAATAATAAATATCCTTGTGGTGCCTTTAACATCTCAACTAGGACCTGTTGTAGTTAAGTTGTAGTAAGTCTTACTAACTTAAAGTTTATTTAGTGCCTTTCCTCAGCTCTCCACCTGGGAAGGAAAGCTCAGAGAGCAAACACCACATTCCATCATGCTGTTCAGGGTGAGTTTCTTCTCCCTTTTCCTTCTTTATCCAGATTTTCCAATTAATAGTTCTATGATGTGATTAAAGGAGCACATTCCTGGCTCTGGACTTTCTCTCTTCCAACCCACTGGGTGTGAATTCGTAAAGCTCCATCCGTGCTATTGTGAACAATATTAATTAATTGTGAGCTGTGCTCCCCACTCCTCATCTCCTGTGAGCCTTTTACCAGGATTAAATGTCACACCACAGATGGGGACATTGGCAGTGGGTGCTTAATTTGAACAAAATCTCCAGATTCTCCCTCAAAAGCCTTGGTTTGATCAGTGCAGCCTGGGATTTCAGACCCCCTGTGCTCCCTCTATTCACCCACCAGCAAAATTAATTCCCTGCCTCACTTTCCTGGACTTTCTCCTCATTTTTAGCTGCTCGAAGATGCCAAGCCAAGGAGCACATATTGCCTGTGGCGGTGTTCCTTCCCCTGTTCCTCAGGAAGGATGATGCTCCCCTTGCTCATCCCCTTCCCTGCCAAGAGCTCTCTCCCAGCAGGGTCAGATCCTCTTCAGGAGCGGGGACAGGAGCTGCTGCTTCATTTTGCTGTGATTCAGAGGCTGCTCAGTCCCCACTTTGTGTCACTGTGTCCCCAGACATCCTGTGCTGGCGCTGTTATCCCACCTCAGCCTCTCTGGGAGGAGCTCCTGGACGTCTGCCCGTGAGGATCTGTACAGGGATGCCAGGCACTGCTCCCTCTGGGATTTCAGGGACCCTCCGAACTTCTCTGTGAACAGAGACCTGAGGAAAACCTTATTTCTCTGAGCATCCTAACGAGCAGAGCCTCAAACCTCCTGCAGGTGCCCAGAAGAAAAATGTCAAGCTCAGCATTTGAATAAATCACATCCAAGGGTCAGGAGAGGCAGAAATCTGGATATTCGGACAGCTCCTATTTGCAGGGAGGATGAGGGGAGCCCAAAAACCAAGGGATCATAATCAAGCAGATATATATTTATTCTCTGAGGGGTTTGGGTTTTTTTTACTCACAGTAAAACCAGCTCCCAGCAACTCCTTTTGAGCTCATTCCTTAGAGAAATTCCCTGTGGACTGGGACATGACGTGAAGAGTTCCACTGATCAATGAATTGATTTTGATCACAGGAGGAGGTAACCAATGCCATCAAAACCCCTGTGTGTGTAAACCCTTTATTTCCACATCCCTGCTGTTAACACCAGGTTATTTCTGTTATTTTGTGCTTTCTTCTGGTCCTTCTGCAGATGTGAGTGTCTTTCAGAGCCACCTCTGAGGCCCTGCCTGTCCATTTCTTTACATACTGTTATCAAATTTGAAGTGCAGAGCAAATAAGTTCAAACTTCTGAAGGTTGTGCCCTCCCTTGGCTGCCCCTGGGCCTGTCCATTTGCTGCTGCAGAGGAGACGCCCCAGCCCGTAAATCTCTGCCCCAGTCCTGCTTTGGTAAATAAAAGCTGCTCAGATTTATGTTTGTTCCTCCTTGAGGAGAAGCACAGCAGTGCTACAGGTGGCAAACAGAACAGAAAATTGCTTTTCAGCCATCACGTTCCCACTGTCGCCGAGTTCAGTTTGGGCTCCCCTGCGACAGCCACCGGTCTCACAAAATAAACCCAATTTTGTACCACACTTCTTTGTGTTATGTTGAGGCAACCAAAGTTGTTCTTTGCCCAAAAATTTAGCAAATGGCTTCAAAGTGAGAGTGGGTTTAGACTGGACAGTGGGAAGGAATTCCTGGCTGTGAGGGTGGGGAGGCCTTGGAATGGAATTCCCAGAGAAGCTGTGGCTGCCCCTGGATCCCTGGAAGTGTCCAAGGCCAGGCTCGACGGGGCTTGGAGCAGCCTAGGACAGTGGAAGGTGGTTTAGGGTTGGAACTGGATGAGGTTTAAGGTCCCTTCAACCCAGGCCATTCTCTAATTCCATAATTCTAAGGAATGAAGATCACCCTGCTCTGGCTGCTGCCTCAGAGAGGAAGTAAAGGAAATCTTGGGTTTCTTTTGGCAGAGCTCTAACCCGAACCCACCGAGCCTCCAGAAATCCAGGCCTTCACTCCTCCCAGTTCCACAGGGATCCCTGTGTTTGGTCAGGAGAATGGGGCTGGTCCAGGGGCTAAACCCCAACCCCTTTAAATAAACCTGGCTGGGGCAGCTGCTTCTGAAAAATAATTTATGTTCCTTCATAAACCCAGCATCTCACACCGCTTTGCTGAGCCAGTTGTGAATTGCTCTCTTTCATCCTCTCCAGCTGTAAATCGTGTTGCTTAATTAATCTTAATTAAGTGTTGTGGGCATCTCTGGAGCTCAGTTCTCTCTTTATTTAATTACACTAACACACCATGTAATGCTCTCTGTGTGATGGGATGTTTTGCACCACAGTTTAATCCAGAAGCTGAAAGAATTAATTAATTCTTAGAACGTCTCCAGAGGGGTGGCCAAATAAACTGTGGGTTTGTCACAAATGCCTGGACTCTTCAGTGACCAGAATGCACCCCTGATATTGCACACCTTGAGCCACAAACACACTTCCCTTTGCTGGGGCTCTCAGATCCCTGTGGGATTTCTGGAGCAGGAATCAGACCCATGGGAGACAGAGAGATCTGGGATTTGTCGAGAGCTTGTTCTTGTTCCAAAAGCTTTATCCCCCGTGCCCTGGCCCCTCTCTGCATCCCCACGGCCTGAGCCAGCCCCCGAAAGGGATCAGCTGTGCCTGGAATGGGAATTCCAGCAGGAAAAGCATCTCCCCGTTTGCCAGGGCTTCGTGGGAACAGGGCATTCCCTTCCCCAACACCTGCCTGGTACCTCAGCACATCCACACTGATTTCATTGCCCTGCAAAGCCTGGAGCTGCTGGGCCTCCTCCTCTCCTCTGGCAAAAAGAAGCTGGGATGGCAAAATAGGGAACACTGCAGGAAAACTCTCGGAGCAAGGACAAAGGGGAGCAAAGGCAGGGACTGTCCTGTGACCCTGGAGCTCCCGGGGCTCCTGATGCTCCTGCTCTGCTTTGACAGCTTGGCTTGCGATGATTTTGTCACCAGGATCTTCCCTCTAGCTGTGATTCCTTCGGGAGCGCGCCTGCAGGGCAGCACAGGCAGCTCCACCACTCCAAAGAGGGGCTGTTCAGGATGAGCACATTCTCCCCACCCAAACACCACCAGTCGAACTCACTGGAAAAGTGCAGCTCTTCCCAAAGACAGACAAGCAGAGCCTGACTGGTTTGCTCCCAACATCTCCATGAACTCTCTGCTTCTTCTCGGCCCAAGCAGGGAGGTCTGGATGCATCAGCAATCTCTGCAGGGATCTGTGGGTTAGGAGAGCGTGGTCATTGTTGGAGACTCAAGTACTGCGGGCTGACTTTGATCCATCCTTCAGGAATCAGCTTCATCCCAATGGAGGGAAATTCCAGGTGGGTCAGGGCCCTCCCAAGCCCAGCTGCTGGCAGTCCAGTACTTATGGCAGTACCATTCCAAGAGCTATGACAATGACACTGTTTATAGCTCTGGAAATGGCGCTGCCATCGGCACCACGGCGGTGGCTCCGTCCCCTCCCTGCTCCTCCTGGTGCTCCAGCGGCCTCGGGTGGAAGGAATGAGGATGGAGGAGCAGCTTTGGCTCAGAAATCCCTGAAATCTTAAGGAAAATGTCCCAGTGAGGGTGTCTGGAGAAGCCTTCAGAGGTGCTGGCTCCAGTCTCCTGCAGCTGGAATGTGCCCTTGGAATAGAGCACACTCACTGTGCTCTCTGTTTCCTCTTTGACCCTGGAGTTCAGCTGGAAAAAAAGGGAAAGCCTCCCTCTCTTTCCTGATTGCCTCCACGGCTGGCTGTCTCTCCTTCCCTTTGGATTCAAGCCAGAAATGCTGCACAGCCCTGGAGTTCATTTCTCCTGGAGAAAGGCAGTGGAATTCACAGGGCACGTGCTGCACCTGCCGAGCAAACTGCCACAAACCCACTTCCCAGTTAATCCTGGAGTCACGCTGGCAATGAAGCCCTGATCATCCTTACTGCCCTTTCCAGCTGGAAGCCTGTTCCAGGCTGGGTATCTCCACTGGTTCTTTGACAGCATTCCTCAAAACTGAAGGGTTTATGCTTTGGAAAATTGGGCAGCCCCTGGTTTCTGCTGCTGAAACCTCTTTCCAGGACATCTGTTGTACCACTACAGCCATAACTCCCACCAGGGATTGTCCTTATCACACCAACGAGTTGTTAATGGAGGAAAAAAGACAAAAAGGAGATTTCCTTCTCCTTCCAGGGACATCCTGCAGCCTCCAAGGACGACTGTGGGGAAAGGTTTGAGTTACAAGTTGAAAACACTTTTTCTGATGCCTGAGGTGTTTCAATCAGCTGTGCTCCCGCGACAGGCACTGACAACTTCTCTCTCGGTGCTTCTAAGCCTCAAAAAAACCCCAGCACGATCTCCAATAACTTTTCTGCAGCCTCACCGAGGATCTCATCCATAACAACTGACAAAATCAACTGGGGGACATAAACAAGGACAAAGAGAGAAGCAGAAGAACAAGAAGCAGTTTTATCACCCCAGTTCTGCCTCTAGACCAGGGAAAATTGGCCCAGAGCACAGAAGGAGTGCCCAGGGCAGGTTTTTCCAGTGCATTTTGCTTTTTTTTTTTGTCCTTGCTCCTTGTTGCTTTCTGACTCTGAGCAACTTCTGCTGCTGCCCCGACCTAGAGGGAGGTATTTGTCCCTTTGACCAGGGAGGTGTAAAATCCTACCAGACCAGCTGGGTAAAGGTTTTGTAACTCTTTTGCATAGATATGATGGAAAATCAAGATTTTCCTCTCTGTGCCCAGCAGGACGAGGGGAGAGGTGTCATGGCCAAGGGCCACAGAGTTTGGCAGCAGCTCAGCTTGGGTTGCTCCAAGCAGAGGCAACACCTTCACTGGAGAGCAGAGAGAGCAGCACACCCAGATCACACTGGCAGCCTCTCTGCAGTGGAGCTTTATGGAAAAATTGCGGCCAGGATGGGTCACAATGAAGGGATGGACACAGGGATGCTTCCACAGGGATGAGAGCAGACAAACACTCCCGTGAGGACGTTTCACAGACACCTGACACAAAGGACTGAAGGAACTGCAGCCAGGTACAGCTGAAATTTAGACCTTTGAGTGCTCAGTGAAGCCTTAGATCCCTAAATGTGAAGAATCCTGAAGCGTTCCAGGTAGGACAGGGCCTGGAGCAGCCTGGGATAGTGGAGGGTGCCCATGGCAGGGGGTGGAATAGATGAGCTTTAAGGTCCCTTCCAACCCAAACCATTCCATGAGTCTCTGTTTCCTCCAGGGCTGGGAGGGATGGTGCCAGTGCTCCCTCAGAGGCTGGGCATTCTGCAGGGCAGCTCCAGGGAGCAGACTGCAGCCTGAGCACAGCTCTGCCTGCCCGTGTGCCCAGCCCACCCGGGGAACCCGGCTGTGGAAGCTTCCAGATGGAGGGAACAGAAACTGCCTTGAACTCTGCTGGCATAGAGCGCCTGCTGAAATCTGCTGCCTCCCTGAAATCTGTGTCCTAATGAGGAGTAAACAAAAGCACTGAAGGGAAAAAGGAGAGGGACCCCCCTGCCTGCCACAAACTGTTGGGATAACTGCAGGTTTAGTGGGAGCTGTGCAGTCTGGCCAGGATTCGGGGCTGCAGGTGAAGGGATGGGTACAGGGGGATGCTGGAGCTGTTCTGGGAGTGTGGCACTGAAGGCAGAGATGCACTCCCTGCGTCCTATCAGTCCTTGTGACTTCTCATCCCAGTTCCCAGACAGGGAGGCTGTCACTGGGACCACCAGGATTTTCTCAGCCCTGGGATGAGCCCTGCTCCTTTTCCCTGCCCTCTTTCCAGAAACATCTTGAGCAGGAAGGCAATTCCACACTAATTCCATTTTTCTGGAGCTGCACGTCTGGCAGTGCCTGGCCCTGGAGCATTCCCACGGCGGCACGAAGCCCGCTGGAACCTCTGAGGGAAGGGGAAGCCTCAGAGCTGTCAGGTTTAACTGACTTAAGACAGGTCCAGCCTGGCCTTGGACACTTCCAGGGATCCAGGGGCAGCCACAGCTTCTCTGGGCACCCTGTGCCAGGGCCTCCCCACCCTCACAGGGAGGAATCTTCCCTGGTATCTAAACCCACTCTCTGTATCCTGCTTTTCTCTGTGCGGTGCCCACTGAGGAGACCCTGCAGTGCTGCACCTGGGGCCTTGGAGTGAGAACAACCATCCCAAAGGGGAAAATCCCTGCTGGCCACATCATCCTGCAGCCAGGAGCCCACTCCTAACATCCTGTGAGACATCCCCAATCCCCTGGGGCTGTGCCTCCACCCCACAAATGTTAAGCCATAAACAAGGGAGGGTTTCAGTTCTGTTGCAATAAACAGTGACCAGACAGAGCTGCAGTAATAAAAGAGGACTTACAGAGCATGGTCATGGCTAGACAGGAGCTGGTCTGCTGCAGAGGAGCAGGAGGAGCTTGGAGGCAGAGGAACAGCCACTTTTAGTGCAGGAAGGAGCAAAGACAGACACAGTGAGGGAGTTAAGGGGGAAAAAGGAAAAAACACAGCGATGGTTAATTGGGAAACAGCCCCACAGCAAACACTGAGCAGTCAGTGGCATCAGAGTCAGAGCTGCAGCCCCAAACCTCCCACTAAGAGGAGCCTGATTTCAGAGTCAGAACCACACGAGCCATCAGGTGGAGTCCTCTTTTCCGTAAACCACTTTGGGAATCATTCTGCTTTCCAAGAAAATCCTTTTCCTGCCTCACCCGTAGGGTTTTAGGCAGGAATTCTCTGCTGAGCCTGCTTTCCAAAACCTCTCCAGTATTGCTCTGGGAAGGGATTTGGGAGCTGGATATTGCCTCCCTCCTGCTCATTCCATGAGTTCCAACCACCCCCTTGGTCTGACTGAGGACCCTCTCCGGAGGAAGCCACATCTGGCTCCTAAAACAAAGTCCAGGGAGCTGTCACTTGGCCACTTAATTTGTCCCCATGGTGACTGCCATGCTCACTGCTAAAAAATCTGATTTCTGGAGGCAAAGCAGAGCTGCTGGAGATCCCTGGCTGGTGATCCTGGAGTCTTTTGACAGCTCCCAGGTGCTGGAAGTGTTGGGTTGGGTTTTTAAGTACAGATGGGAGAGCAATAGCTGAGGTCCCTGACTTAGTCTGCAGTGCGGGAGGACAGCAGTTACCACTTAATCTTTACTAAAGCTGGAACGATGCCTGGCTGCAAGGGTGAGCTTTAAAATCCCCCTCTGTGGGCTGGGAACGAGGTGCTGCTGGTCTCTCACCAGCCCCCTGAAGTGCAACAGGGAATTGCCAGCGGTTCCTAAAGCACCGACCAGCTGGAACCCCTCCCTCATCCTGCACTTTTCTCCGGAGCCAACAAGTGCACGTGGAAAAGAAAATTTCCCTATGTAGCAGCAATCCTGGACTGGAAGAAATCATATTTCAGGCGTCTCCAATCCCTCAGAGTTAACGAGCTTTCCTGAGGTCAGGAGAGGATAATGTACAGCTGTCCCTGAAGGTAGCTGAGCCTGCAGTAGGAGCTCGGAGCACCTGTGTGTGCCCTGTGCTGCAAACAGCAGTGCCCCGAGGGAGGAGAGAGGGGCAGGGAACGCCCGGAGAGCCCAGCAGCCTGAGCTGCCCAACCATGCACTGTGGGACAAGGAGAATCCCAAGGTGAGCAGACACAATTTTACAGCCAAATCTTTCCAGGCAAACACATGCAAAGCCAAGCAGAGGGGAAAGAGGGTTTTAAGGAAATTAATTGAGCTTGCAGCTTACTTGAAAGGATTTTATGGGTTTGTTTTAAAATGTATCAAGGACAAAGATGCCTTCAAAAACAGAAGAAGCAATGGTTTGTCACTGAGGTGCATCATTCCTTCCCCTGACTTCTGTGAGTTGGTGTTTCATGGAGTTCTCTCACAGAACAGAACCATGGAATACCCTGAGCTGGAAGGGATCATCCAGTCCAGCTGTGCATCCCTGGGAGCAGTGCCCAAGCACTCCTGGAGCTCTGGCAGCCTCGGGGCCATGCCCATTCCCTGGGGAGCCTGGGCAGTGCTCTGGGGAAAGAACCTTTCCCTGAGATCCATCCCAAATTCCCCTGACTCAGCTCCAGCCCTTCCCTGGGTGCTGTCCCTGACCCAGAGAAGTGATCACTGCTTGGTTTTCCTCACTCCCACTGAGGCTGAAGGGGGCTGTGCCCAAGGATGGAGCTCCAGGGATGCCCAGGGGCTGCAGGAGGTGCTCCTGGGACACTCCTGCTGGATACATCATTCCCACCTTCCCCAGTGCCAGCTCCAGAGCCCTGCTGGCTCCGTGGAACGCAGCTCTTTGAAGATCCCTTGGCAGCACTTGTGGAAGTGTCACTCCTAATTGCTTTCCTGCCTGTGGAGCAGCTGCTTTGTGCAGTTCTTGTCTCAAGCGTTGGATCCAAGTGTTATGAAGTGCTTTCAGTGCTGATAAATACCAACCATGGTGCTGTAAAAGCCTGTCACAAAAGCAGCACAGGGCATGAATCTCCCTGAGTGCATTCATGTGCCTTTAATATATCAGGGGAAACTGGGACTGCTCCTGGGCACTGACAGATCCATCAGTGAGGAAGTCTCTCATATATAACATTCATAGGAGACATGAGCAGTTTCTTGATTCTTCTTTTCTTTTGTACTCGAGTTTGCCTGTTTGGCTCTGCTCTGTTTCGTGTGGCTTTGCAAAGCCGCAAATTCATATTGTTCCCTTCAATTCTTAAACAAATCTCCAAATACTTCGCTGTGCATTGCACTTAAAACTGTTGTTTATGTGTCTTTCCAGAGGTGGCTTCACTTCAGTGGCACAAAAAGCACTGCCAGGACTCAGAGCTTGGAAGACTTGGAGGTTGAAGGAATTGTGAGACTTCGTTTTGAGAGAGAAAAGGATTTCAGAGCAGGAAAATGCTCCTCTGAGGATGTCACATCGTTTGGGCTGGGTATAAAAACAATGGGAAGGAGCTGCCCAGCGAGGTTTGGGGTCCCCAAGGAATTCCTGGACGTGGCACTCAGTGCTCTGGGCTGGGGGACAAGGTGAGGATTTGGCACAGCTTGGACTCATCCTGGAGGGCTTTTCCAGCCTCAGCGATTCCATGATAACACAAACACTTCACAGATAAAGCAAAAAGCTCTTTAGTGCCACGTGCTCTGCAGCTCCTGAAGTGCTTTGATGGCTCAGTGGAGTGACACAAATTAACAGCCTCATTAACAACCCTTCAGCTAAACCGTCAGGAGCATCTCTGGAAGCCTGTCAGCGGCAGTGTCAGACACATCCGCACTCCGGGGACATGACTGACTTTGAAACCACTGCCAAGGGAGGCTGAACGAAGAACGATGGGAATTCTGACTTCTGCGAGGGGAAACAGCACCAGAGAGAAGGAGGAATCCAGGATGAACCTCAGCAATGCTCCCAGCCCCAGCCCAGCACTGCTGGAGCAAGGAGAAGTGGTAGAGCCAAGCCTATCCCAAGGATTGCTGTGCAAAACTCATTTCAGACCTGTGCCTGGAATGTGTCTGTGCCTTCTGGAATCCAATTTAAAGGCAGCCCAGCAGAAGCCCGGGGCACGAGTCCCCGGGGAGTTCCCAAACTGCCTCCTAAATCTGGTTACCTGGGTTTTCAAATGCTGTGTTCTGTGATGGCTGGAACGGTCTGGCGTGGGCACAGAACAGAAAGATGAATGCAGAAGTGAGGACTGGAAGTCATCAGCTCATGCAGGAACAGCCCTAATCAGCTGGATTTAATGGGGATGGAATATTTGCAGGGCAGGATGTAATTCCCACATTTCCAAAGCAGTAGTGCAGCTTTACTGGTGGCAAACCCAAACCAAGACTGGCTCTGGATCAATTCCCAGGCCAGGCCACTGAGCAGCAGCTGGTGGCAAGGATCATCTTTGCTATGCCAAATAAATCAAGCCAAGCCCTCAAAGTGGCCATTTTTCTTCTTTGAAATGGAAAGTTGAAGGTGGAAAGATGCTCAGAGCTGCCCAAGGGCTGGGATCACAGGTGGGTGAGCACTGCAGGCAACGGGAAAGATCCCAAAAGTGGCAAATTGGTACAAAACAATCAAATCACAGCAGGTGTGCTGAAAGTCCTCAGCACCTTCCTGGAAATACCGAATTTCTGGCCAAAATATCTTGGGAATAACAAGGTTTTCTCTCCCACAGACACTCCAAAAGCCTCAAAAAGCAATTTTAACACAGCAACAGGGAAGCTTTTCCACACTGTGAGTTTACAATGGGGCAGTGCATACAATGCTGAAATAAATTCCACTCCAGCAATCAGAAAGGAAGAGAATTATTGAAAAGAAGAACAAAGAAGTGAACCTAAAATTAAAATGCCCTTCCACAATTAGCTCCGAGTTGGAGATTCTGCTGCCTCAAGGAAGAGCAGAACATGACAACAATTGCTGAGGTTTCTATAGAATTTCTAACCCTAAGGCACGAGGAGCTCTTTGCAAATGCTGATTTGCATTGCCTGAAAACACTTTGCTGATAAACCAAATTAATCTCTGGAGGGGAGAGAATCAGCCCAACACATTCAAAGATCAGTTGAAACAGAAGGCGAGTAGCTGGAGAGCAAATTTCTATCCATAACAGAGTTTATGCAGGTACCAAAATTAGTTTTAAATCCTGGTTTGGACCTCTGGAATGAGGGGAGAGACCGGCAAAGGACTGGGAATTGGATCCAGTGTGTGAAGCAGTGTGAGGGATGTCTGTGTTTTCTCTAAATGCAGTTGTTTAGGTTGCACTCTGTTATTTAAGTGGGAAGTTTCCACCAGGTCTGGGCTTTGCCGTGTGCCAGGAGGAGCTGCCAGGAATTCCAGCTGCAGGGAATGAGGTGCTGCCAGCAGCCGGGCTCTGCTCTGGGCCAGGGACCCCTAATTCCAGCTGGAATTGGGAAGATCCTGCCCCACCACCACACAACTGCCTTCATTACCCGAAGCACAACCAAAAGCAAGGATGAGTTGCCCTTCAGTCATTGCAAAGCTCAAGGTGCCCTTCAGAGCCTCGGCTCCCCCTCCAGACACAGACTGAGGCAGAACTTCTGATCTCGAATCTTGTATCAGGCCAAATAACAGAACGGGGTTTAGCTTCACTCTAATCTCTTTTTCCAACATCCAGGCATATTGAAAGAGATGATCTTTTGAAAATTGAAGGAAACTGTGGTATTTTAAAACTCTAATCCCCTCTCCCCTTTGTAAGAAATAAGATAAATATCTTGATTTCACTCAGCACCATGGCAAGAAGCTTTTCTCTTGTCAGAAGCTCTCGGTTTCCTCTGGTGAGGCGTTTCTGGAGCTGGGACAAGGCTTCAGCAGTGTCCTGCTCTTTGGGGAGCAGGGTTTGGGGGAAGGAGGGTTCCTCTGACACAGGGTGACAACCTGGGCTTTGTGGAACAGCCACATTCCTGGACCTGAGGGTTTCTCTGCTCCTGGATCCTGCAGCAGATCCCCAAATCTCCCCTGTGCTCCCTGAGCCAGCCCAAAGCTCCTGTTGGAGGGACCCCGATGGTCACAGCTCCCTGGGGCTTTCTCAGGACCCCTCACAGACCCCTCACAACACAGGGAGTGTCACACCAAAGGCTGGGACTGTGCAGGCTGGCACTGCTGCCAAGCTGTGAAACCACGCCAGGGAGGCTGGAACATAAGTTTGGTTGTAAATATTGGCAAAGCTTCATGAAAAAATTAAGAAAGCTCCTTTGAGAAATGACAAAACTCTTTTTTTAGTTGTTATTGAGTCTAATCGTCTCCTGTATTTTCAGAGAATCCCTTTCCAGGTTGGCAGCTAATGAAATTTCGGTGAAAACCAAATTACATCTTGACTACTTAACAACATTAGCATTTTCAGGCAGCAATCAGATCCCCTGAGCTCGGGCTGGGGTCTGGAGCCACTTCTGCTGGCACAGGGAGCTGATCCCTGAGCTGGAACCTCTGGAGTGGAGAACACATCTTGAGCAACCTGCCCTGGGGCTGGGGCAAAACAAGTGAAATATCACTGAAATCACCATTTTTAAATGCTCATCATTTGCTGTGTTTCTCAAGCTTTTGCTCAGGAATTTAAAAAAAAAAAAAGAATTTAGTGGGAATGTGCTTTATCAGCACCTTGGCAAGGGGGGGAAGCTCTTCCCTGAGGGTGCCATGAATAAAGGAACTGCTGGAGAAGGGACAACACAGACCCCAAAGCTCTGCAGGTGCCACCAGCACAGAAACTCCACAGTTGCCTCCAAAATACCTCCAAAAATCCAGTGTGAAACAGGGAGTGTTGGGGAATGAAGGGAAGGGCAGAGCAAGACCAAGTGATCCACTTGGGGTTAATGAACTTGTAGTGAAGAAGACAGAACCTGACAAAGCTCTGATTCATCTTCCAGGAGCACTGAAATTCCCAGGCAGTCAGAAATTTTAACCCTTTCCAACCCCCAGCACTGAGGGTGTTGCCCTGCCATGGGAAGCTCCGTGGCCTCTGCATCTGTCTTAGTGCCCAGGGAAGGATAAGGAACAAGAGGAACAGGAGGAGATGTTTTACCTGTAAGCCCAGATCCGTGAGAGAAACCTGCTGGGTCCACCAAGAACAGCTCTGAGGAACAACCTCTGTGTTTCCTGAGCTCAGCCACAGCTGCAGCCCATGAAAT
This sequence comes from Struthidea cinerea, assembly GCA_013397865.1. Taxonomy (NCBI): domain Eukaryota; kingdom Metazoa; phylum Chordata; class Aves; order Passeriformes; family Corcoracidae; genus Struthidea; species Struthidea cinerea. The sequence goes on along the minus strand of VZTI01002345.1, from coordinate 708,969 downwards.
CCCACCCTCACAGGTGGGATGGGATCACTGCTCCACCCCTGTGCTGTGGGGGAATCCTGGCTGAGAGCCACACACCACAAACCATTCAAAAAACCATCACAAACCATTCAAAAAACCATCACAAACCATTAAAAAAAACCCACCACAAACCATTCTATGATTCCATGATTCTGTGATCACTCATCCTTTTGCTCCACAGCAGCTCTGATCTCTTCCCTACAATCAGTAGGGATTTATTTTTATTCCAACAGCTCCCTGGAGTTGTTAAACCTCTAAAAACTGGGGCCCTGAGTAGCTGCACTCCAGTTCCAGTGGCAGCAGGAGACGCCGGGGCTCGCTGCAGTTCCAGCCCCCAAGGTGCTTGCTTCTGGTTTTTCCCACTTTGTTTCTCTTGGCTCTTTCAAGAGAAAAATTGGGATGCGTTTTCCTCTGGAAAAATCCAATTGACATTTGGAGGAGACCTCTCTGTGCTGGAAAATGAGTGGTAAATAAACCTCTCACTAGAGCTTTTCCTGAAGGGACCAAAGCAGTGCTCTGAGCACTTCTGAGAGGAAATGGGAACACACCGGAGTGACCTCCCTGACCCAGATGTTCCAGGGTTTGTCTGCTCTGATCATTGCTCAAATATATTTCACCCAAAGTCGTCTCCCTTGCTGTGGCAAAATTTCACAACTTGTTTTATCCAGGAATTCCAGCAATGCTGACCTGGCTCCCCATCCACTTGTGCTGCACAGGAGTTCAGTGATTCATGGAGGCAGGAGTTTGTTGGTTTGTGTTGAATAAATATCTGCTCATGACAGAAGAAATGCAAACAGTCTGTTTCAAGGGGAACGCAGCATTTTTCAGATGATTTGGGCTTTTTTTCTGGTGTTGCACAGAACCCTGAACACCCAGAAATCTCCACCTATTTACAGCCATTACTGTGCTAATTTCTGTCGGCTGAGTGCCCCACGTTCAGCACAAGGTCTGTCCCTCTCGCCACTGCTGCCCCTGCCAGGGGACAAAAAGCAGCTGTAAAATCCCACAGGCACAACGCCCCCGTTTGCAGAAGCTCTTGGTCAGGAAGAAGCAACTTTGGGATTGGAAAAGAAGGGTCTGATGCAGGTGCAGCCCCTGTGGAGCTCCTCAGTGGGGTCAGGAGCAGCCAGCCCTGACAGGAAGGTTTCAGTATTTCACTGCTGGGCACAGCCCCTGGTATGTCAAAGGCAGAAAAAACTGTATTTATGCCTTGGGAGAACCTAACTAAATTTTTCTTCCATCCGGGCTGGATCCAACCTTTTTGGCATTTAAGAGCAAAGCACTGAAGAAATAAAAATTCCTCACCTGAGATTAACTATCCACAAATTCAAATTGGTTGGGTTTGCTGTAATGCCCACCCCTCTGTCACCAGCATCAGTGCATATTCTGCACCAGGGACAGAAGTCGCACTTCTTATCGGTCCCAAAGCTGAGGAAAACAGACAGCAATTGCTCTGTGAAGGGCTGGTGTGCAGAGCTGCATCCCCCCAGCACATGCAGAGAGGAGGGGATGCAGCAGTGGGAAGTGGGAAATGGAGAGACTGGAAAGGCAGGAGATAATCTGAACAGAGCGAAACAGGATTTATAAAAACCAGAAGTGGACAAGGGCTGCTCTGTCCCTGCTCAGCACAGGAGCATCTGGATGTCCCTGAGAGAAAGGGGCCGAGCCTGGCACGGTGCCACACATCCATCACACACCCAGGGCTCTGGGACGGGCACCACGGCCACCAAACAGATTTTAATCAGAAGATAAATACGGTGTGATGTCCTTCACGGCTTAGAAAGCCTGAGGGGTCTGACTCCAGCCCTGCCCCACCTCCCATCCCTTTCATGGCTCAGGACTCTTTCCAAAGCTTCAGAGATCACTGCAGAAGGGAGACTGGGGCAAGGTCAGAGCCAGCTGGGTCTGCTTTGAATCTGGTTTAGTCTCTGGGTGGATTCAGCTCTGAACACTGGCAGAGCCACCAAGTCCTTCTCTGTGTGTGGAGACTCAGGCACCCACCTACCAAAAAACCAGATCTAGACAAAATCTCTGGACAGCTGCACAGAAACACCTCTGGTTCTATCCAGAGCCCGCAGCTTGTTCTGATATTTTGGGAATTAATTGTACTTCCCTCCCTTCCTCCTGCTGTGCCTCCCACCTCTGGCTCAGTGTCCCATCCCACTGAGTCCCCCAAATCCCTCTGTTGTTCCCCTCGGACCAAACAACACCAAAATTCACACGCAGCTTCTGCATCCTCCCAACTTTTCCTGAGCACACCTCTGGAGAAACTGCACATTCCAGCACAACCCCGCTCCCTACAGACCCAGGCTGTCCCAGCACCCTCCGGATTTCTTTTGCCCCACCGCTTCCTAAGCGTTTAACCCGCCGAGACACTGCGAAACGAAATCAATCCTGCGCGAACTCCTGCCGCTGGCGGCCGCGGGCAGCGCTCACCTCAGCACGTGCGTGGAGCCGTTGATGGTGGTGGTGGAGCAGGGCACGGTCTGGCCCAGGATGGAAGGCCTTCGGTAGCGCTCATCGCCGCAGCACAGGATGATGAGGAAGGCACGTCTGAAGGCCTTGTTGAGGAAGGCGTAGAGGAAAGGGTTCAGGCCCGAGTTGATGTAGCCCAGCCACAGGAAGGCCGTCCACAGCTTGCCGGGCACCGTGTAGTTTATGAAGGGATCCACGATGTTGGTGACGAAGAACGGGGCCCAGCAGAGGCAGAAGCAGCCCATGATGATGCACAGGGTCTTGGCAGCTTTGGTCTCGGTTTTCATGCGGTGGGTGCTGTGCTGGTCGGGGGGGTGCTGCCGCGGCTCCTGGGGCTGCTGCCGGGGCTCGGCCGGGTTCCCCGCGCGCTGCAGCAGCCGGATCTGCCGCGCGTGCGCCCGCGCCGTCACGTAGATGCGGTGGTAGGCCAGCACCATCAGCAGGAAGGGGATGTAGAAGGCCACCACGGAGCAGGTGATGGCGTAGGGCTTGTTCACCATGAAGATGCAGTAGGTGGAGTTGGAGGCCTTGTTGAACTGCCTCTGCTGGATCTGGGGTGCGGAGGGGAGGATGAGGCAAGGAAGGGGGGGAGAAGTGGGAATCGGAGAATGGGTTGGGTTGGGAAGGACCTTAAAGGTCATCTCATGTCACCCCCTGTCATGGGCAGAGACACCTTCCACTAGACCAGGCTGCTCCAAGCCCCGTCTAACCATCCTTGGACGCTTGGACACATCCACAAGCTCCCTGGGCACCCTGTGCCAGGGCCTCCCCACCCTCACAGGGAAGGATTTTTTCCCAGTATCCCATCTAACCCTGGCCCCCGGCAGTGTGCAGCCATCCCCCTTGTCCTGGCACTACCAGCTCCTGTTTACTCTAACAGGAACAATCCTGTCTCTTATTTAAGTGACAGTTTCAAAGGCCAAGGGGACCAAGGACTCCTGAGGTGTTTGTCAGGGGCCAGCTGGGGCTTGGCCTTTTTTCCAAGGACTCCTCACTGAACTGAGAGGGAATGTGGGTAAAATCCTCTCCCAGGGCCGCCACTGTCCCTGTGTCAGTCCTCCCAGGACAGAGTCACTTCAACCCCCCTTAGAGATCCCCTCCAGACATTCAGCAGCCCCTCTGCACTGGGAACAGGAAGTTTCTCCTTCTTTTTCCCTTTCCCTGAAAATCGCTTTTTAAAGAACCTCCAGCACCCCATAGACTGGATTCGTGTCACTCCTTGGCTACTCACCAGATCAATGATGCCGATGCTATTCCAGCCCTGCATGATAGGGAGGAAAGAAATGAAGGTTGGGATTACCCAGCACCCTCCCAGCATCACCGCGATGCGCAGCGGGGTCATCTTGTTCCTGTACACCAGGGGCTGGCAGCAGATGGCATAGTACCTGCAGGGCAAGAAGAGGGGAGGAACTGTCAGGGGACGCTTCCAAACCTTCTAAAAATGAAACTGTAAAGCTTTTTCTCCAGCTTGTTGCACCCCTTTCAAAATAAAGGGAAAAAAAGGAGTCTGTAGCCTGCTTCTCTCAGGCCTCTCCCACAGGAACTCGGGATATTTCCACAGGTTCACGGTGACTTGCAAGGAGAAGCCAGAGTTTTGTGCTTTCCAGCCAGGGAGAATGAGGCACAGATTAATCTGTGGGTTGTCTCAGGTCGCAGGGCAAGGGAGAGATTCCATATCCAGCCCTCCTCTCCCTCTGCACCGAGGGCGTCCCCACCCTGCAAGGCATCCCTATCCCTTCCTTCCAGTCAGCCTAACCCAATTCCCTACCTGCACTGGACATGTGTTGTGACAAGGCTGCAAAAGCTGTAACCACGAATCAACAAAATCTCCCAAAGCTGTGAAAATGCCAGCGAAATGAAGGGTGCTTTTCCATAACCAACCTCCCTTTCTACTTCCCAGGAGTCCACCTCTTTTCCAGCTGGGCTTTAACCTCCCCAAGGACAGGGCAAAGGTGTCTTTGCACCATCAAGGGGATGTGCCCTGAGCTCTCCTTCCTCCTCCTGGGTCCATTCAAAATATCCCAAGTACAACAGGTCCCTGGCTCCTAAAATAGTTATGATCTAAAAATGTCTTCTCAAAGAGGTAAGAAATCAAATTTGCTGTTTGTTTGATCCCTGTACCACCTCCTGCATGTGGATCTCTGCATCAGGAAGGGGTAGCAAACCTAAAACTGGGAATCTCTGGCTCTGAAATTGTTATTTATTCCTAAGAAGACCAGATCAGCAAATATCCGATTGCAGACTTTCAGTGGTCCTGACCTGACAATCAGTCTCAGGTTCCCAACAAAATATTTTTTGCTCTTTAGATTTTTGGATTTCAGCACACTCTGTAAAAAAATGTGTGAGGTCAGCAGAACCACAAATTAGAGAAATTAAATCAGCAAGCACACGTGTGTATTCAGGAGCTGCTCTTCGAGATGTGCATTTATTTCATCAATATTTGAGTGGGAACCAGGAGCTTTGTCCTAAACAGGCACAAAAGTACAAGAATTTCCTTTTTTCCTAAGGCCTTTTTTTTTTTCAAGTCATGTGGAGTCAACTGAATTGCTTTATTTTGATAAAATCAGATGATAAATTCCACACAGAGGCTTGAAATAATATCAAAGTGTCAAAAGAAAACATTTCTTAAAAGTCTCTTTGAAACAAGATTCAAAATGTCACAGGGGAAAAACGCTGAAACAGGCATTCAGCTCCTGCAATTTGATAATTCCTCCGTTCTGCTCTGGTTTCCTGGTGAGAAATCAGCCTGTTCCTCTGGAAAATTGCCCTTCCAAAGAAACGGGGTTTGCCAGGAGCTGCTCTTTTAGACCTGTGGGTGAAATGTTCCTCTCGCGGAGCTCCAGCTCCTCCTCCAGCTCCTGTCCCAGGAAATGAAGTGATGCTGAATTCCAACAGGAATTTTTGGGATGTTTATTGGGACAGAGGGAGCTTCCCTTGGCATCAGAGCTGCTCCTCTGACCCTCAAGACAAAGGATCCATATCTGCACTATTCAGTTGTATCTTATCTCAAAGTCACCCCCTGGAAAGTGCTGGGCATCAAAGGCATCAGAGCCCAGTCACAGAGACTGCATTTATGTGCAGAAAGGGCAGAAGAAAAAATCCAATAAATAAAAGGATAAATCCAGCCAAGACAGCAGCTGCCCTTTGACAAGCTGGGTAAGCAAACAGGAAAGGAAAACCAGTGTACACTGCTAATTAACTGCAGTAGGAAAACAATTCCTGCCAGCAGTTTGAGTGATCACCTTCCTCTGCTCGTCTCCCTGCTGCAGCTGAAAGAATCACACTGAATTGCTCCTGCTGTTAAAGGCCATTAGAGTAAAAATTATGCCTGTAAAAATGACACCTTAAGCTCTCATATTTCTTTCCTCCCAGTGATTCAGCAGCAATTTTCCTCCACTTTCATGTCACAAGATTTTATTTTATTTCATTTTTGCTGGTGCTGCTACCAGAACTTCCCCTGCGCTCAGCGAGTCGAGCTGGGCTCCTCCTGCCAATGTTTGGGGTGACAGAGTGCCCTGAGCCGGGTGTGGGTGACAATTGTGTGGCGGGGAGGGAGGCAGAGGAGCACAGCACCCACTTCTCCAGAGCCCAGCAGGATTTCCATCCAAGGAACCAGAAAACAGACGGCTGTGAGTGCCAACAGAGGGCTCGGGAGTCACACGGGTTTCTGATTTGATGTATGTGGTGGCCTGAGCATTTAAGCAGCTATTTGTTCACTGGGAGAAATGTAATTATATCTGTGAGATTATCAATAGTTTCAGTCAGAGGCTGGAATAAAGACATGCTCTGCGTTTCTGCTTCGTTTCAAGGCAGGGCTGTTTCCCTGGGCTCATAAGGAGTGTCTGTTATTGCTGCTGTGACAGCGTGATGGATGAACATAAAATGCAGGGCATACACATGATTAATGCCATGTCCAGGCCCAATTAAATATTAATTCTCTCTATTATCAGTCGAGCTCCTTGCAAATGTTCGCTTCCCTGTTACCTACAGCACAGCAGCTGATGTGGAACATCCTCTCCTCTGCAATGACATTCTCCACTGAAGGGGAAACACAGGAATCCCTTCCTGGAGCTGCAGCTCTTCCAATAAAGCAAAGGTTATTACAATGCTTTTCCTTTTCCCTGTCAGACGTTTGCCACAGGAATGAATCAAGTGCTAGCATTTTACAGGTGGCTGAAAAGAAGAAATCCATCATTTCTCTGGCCTTATGGCTCTTCTGGCCTCTGCAGGAATCCCAGAATCACAGGGAACGGACTTTGGAAGGGACTTTAAAGATCATTTCATTCCACCCCTGCCATGGCAGGGACACCTCCCACTGTCCCAGGCTGCTCCAAGCCCCGTCCAGCCCGGCCTTGGACACTGCCAGGGATCCAGGGGCAGCCAGAGCTGCTCTGGGCACCCTGTGCCAGGGCCTGCCCACCCTCACAGGGAATGAATTCCTTCCCAAATCCCATCTATCCCTGCCCTCTGGCAGCGGGAAGCCATTCCCTGTGTCCTGGCACTCTCTTTCCATCTTCCCTCAGGCACTGCAAGGTCCCAGTTAGGAACCACAGCAGTTCCACACCCTGGATCTGACTGACAGCAGCACAACCCAGCTGTGGGCCCTGGCAAGGAATTATTTATTTATCCAAACACTTCCTACAATCCCACGGCTGTGGAAAAGCTGCCCTGGAGTGCTCAGCTCCTGCCTCAGGCCTGGTGATGCTCTGACCACACCACTGCTCCCTCCTTGCCTCCTGGGCACTACAGAAACAGAATTACTGAGCTGCAGGAGAGAATTCCTTGCCCCCGGGGAGAAATGCAAGGATCTCCCTGGTTTGCAGTGCAGCTTGGAGCTGGGAGCCTGTAGGCACTACCCTGCCAGGAGCTCTTGAGCTGCCTCAGACAGACAAATCCACCCCCACCCTTATCACCAGCCTGGCTCTGGGGGTGGCCCACACGTCAAACCATTTGGTGTCATGTGCATATGTCAAGTGATGTACACAGCATATGCCTGATCATCGCCGGGGCCGGGAGGAGACGCAGAGCAGTCACCGAGCACTCACACTGAGCAGTGTTTCACCCCCTCTTAAATAATCGAGGAGAAAAGAAGGCAAAAGGATGGGAAAACTGTGGGTACTACCGAGCGTCTCCCAAAGGCAGGGTGCAAGAGCCAAGCCCTCTGTCCACGGGAAGTCACTGCCCTTCTCCTTGTCCCTCAGGGAATCCAGACTGGGACAGAGCCTCCAGCTGACCAAGTGATGAACCTAAGGAGCCACGATTTCAATTTATTTGTGCCTGTGGGAAATTAATCCAGCACTGCTGTTGCTGATGTTTCAGTGAAAACAGGTTCTGGCCTCTGTATAACCAGAATTTAACATTTTTTTGGAAAGAACGGCTCTTTCTATTTTCCTTTTTCCCACTGAGCAAATAAGCTTTGGGCTCTCATTGTGCCAAAGCAAACAAAGTACTGCATCGTTGGTCCTGAAAATGTCCTGAAATGATTATATCTAACAAAATTAAATTCATATTAGAAAAACAACGGCCTGCTGGTGTTGAGATAATTACACCGAGGAAAATGCTAAAGAGAACAGTTAATTGGAGCTGGATAAATTTAGCAGGGAATACAAACAAATGTGTGTTGCCAAATGGAGAGAGAGGGTTCCTCCGTGGTCCCCGTGGGGCTGAGGTGTGTGGAGGGTTATTGGCAGCAAGCGTGGCAAAATAAATGAAATATTTCTAGAGCGTTTGCAACGATCAACAAAGGACAGAGCATCCCTCAGCCTGTGCCGTGGCCATCTGCTCTGGGATTTTCCCTAACGCTCTCAGACTGGAATTCTGCAAACCCTGGGATGGTTTTTGGGCTGGCAGGGACAGCTCCAGAGCTCTGTCACCTCTCACAGCCTCGGGGACAGGCTCCAGCTGTCCTTGCTCAGCCCCTTGCTGCGCTGCCTCTCTGTCCCTCCACCTGAGCTCTGGGAGCTGTCCAGATCCAGGTGAGACGGGCACAGGGAATTTACAGCCTGGCCAGAACTCCAGCTGGAATTTGGGGCATCTAATCAGGCTGCAACCATCAATTACTGACAGCTATTCAAAATTCAGTAGCTCTCCCCACTAACAACTTCCCCGTGCCCCTGGGCAGCCGGGGGTGTTCCGGGGGCACCGCTGGGCACGGCGGCTTCCTCCCAGCCTGGGAAAACACCCTGTGCTCCCAGCCATGGCCTGGGCATCCTCTGGGCACCAGTCAGTCCCTCGTGCCTCGCCTGTGGTGCCATGGAGACGGGATGAGCATGGAATGCTGTGCTGGAGGGCAGTGCCCTCCCCGTGTCCCTCAGGGGCGTCCTGCGTGCCCTGGCACAGGGACAGGGCTGCTGTCACAGGATGTCAGCACAGAGCACAGGGCTTGGGAGGCTTTACAGCATCACCTCTCCCACAGGATTGTGCTAATTTGCTGTCTGAGCCGTCCATTAATGGTAATTAATGTTTGCAAACGGCACAACGAGCATCTGTCACTCTGCTCTGAGCCCTCTGGATGCATCTGCCGTGCTTAGCCCTGGTTTGGCAGGGATTTTGGGCTCTGCCTGAACGTAGGATCAGTTTGGGATGGACAGACACACCCAGGGCTGGTTTGTGCCGTGCAAATGTTTGAAAAACTCCAGCAAACAGAGCAACCAGCAGAGACACAGCCTTGGGGGGACCTTCCCAGGCTGGGACAGCCGGGAGGGTGCAGGGAGAGGATGCTCCAGCTGCATTCAGAGGTGCCAGATGTGCATCCAAACCCAAAACCACAGACATTTTTGTTTCTCTGTTGTTTTCCCCCTTCACAAGACTTGGAGAAGTAATTGCATTGCAAATTGGACTGCAAATATTGGAGGAGAAAATTGCCTCTCCTGACAGGTTCGCTGTGTTTGGAGACTCCCTCAGAGCTCCTGGGTCTGTTTATCTGCAGCACAATTATTTTTTATTGCACTGGCACAAAGAATGGACATGTGTGCATAAAACATGCAATAAATAAATATTTCAAGGGTAAATCTCCCTGTTATATTAGAATATCAGAGATGGTGAAAAACCGTAAGGTAGTGGCAGCAAACTTTGGATTCAGTGAGCCCTGAGACACCTTTGCTACCTTGGAAAATCCCTTTTCCAACTGAGACTGACAGTGGCTCTCTGCAGTACTTTTCTCCCTGTGTCTGAGCAGTAAAATCAGTTTATTACGTGGTGGTTCCTCCAGATTTTCTCCAATGCCTTGGAGAATTCGAGCCACAGTGCTTGTTTCCTCCTTTTCCAGAGGCAGGAGTGGAAACAGATACAAGATCTTATCAGATAAAAGTCTTTTCAAGCAACACTTTGTGAACAAGTTGAAGGGAATGACTTTCCAAACAGAGCCTTTAGGATGAGATTAACCACCCAGTTTTCTTTAAAAACCCCTTAAAACTCACATTTGCACGCCCTGAAATAAAACAGAAGGCAGGAAATAGATCACAGAAAAAATACCAACGAGCAGCAGCACACTGCCATAAATTCTGAATGAACACAAGAGCAAACAGCTAAAAAGAATTGAATTAAGCCCTGGGAAGGAAGCAGCGCTGCCCCTCCAGCCCAGGGAGGCACTGGGGATGGAGAACAGATCGAAGCTGGGCTGAGTCATCCTTCCCTCCACAAAAACCTCTCATTCATCCACCTGCTCTGCCCTTTTGGGGCCATCCACTGCCTTCCCCTCATCTATTCTGGCCCCTTCACACTGTTCTCAATCAGCTCTCACTGCGGAAAAAACCAACTAAAAATTGTCAGAGACATTCAAGTTCCTGCCAGCAAGCAGAAAGTGTGGAGGGGTATCCCTAAAGCATCGACTCGGAGCCAAGGCTGTCCCAGGGTCCTGGGGACAGAAGGGGACAGGCAGCAGGCTCTGCATGTGGAGGGTCTCCAGGAGGGCAGGAGAGAGGGGGAACCTCCTTTCTGTGCCCCCCACACAGGAGGATCCTCAACCCCTGCTGCAAATCCAGAGGTGAAATCCCACTTTCCCTTCTCTCCACAACCCTCTCTATTTAATTCAGAGCCTGGAGAATCAAACTGCAACATTTCAGAGAGCGAGGTCGTGTCCAGAGCACGGTGCCCAACATCTGCTTTGCTGGTAATTGGCCCAGAGTGGCAATTTGTCAATGTTTTGAAGCTAACGAGCTTCCCATTTGTGTCCCAGCCATCGAAACTTGCAGGTAAGGACAGGAGCTGTGCTTGCTGGACACCAGCTTCTCTCTGGATACAAAGCTGCCTGGGCTGGTGACCTGCCTCCCACCCCAGAGCAGTGCTGCCCATCAATACAGAGGTTAAGGAATTTTTTTTGGAAGTCTGGCTGCACTCAGACTCTCAAGATATTGAAATAGCACATACTCAAATATCAGCTGCCACAACGACGAGAATAATTATGGTTATTCTGGCCCTGTCAGCAATACTAAGTAACAGTGTTTTTAAAGGTATCGAAATCTCCACACAGAACTCAAAGAAAAAAAAAGCTCTAAATATTATCAGAGTAGCCAAAATGTGTCCTCCTGAGTGTTTATCTTGTGAAAAGTTCTTATGGAAGTTCTGCCATTTACCCTGAAAAACTGCAGACAGCAGTCAAACAGAATTGCTCACCATAAGGTTTTGAGGCTTTGGGCTTTATTTTTAGGTGGCAAGAAAAGTTTGAAAGAAAGGGAAGTTTTTCGGACCTCCCAGGAGATTTAGGCTGGGAAAGACCTTCAAGATCATCCTGTGCCCGATGCCCACCTTGTCCCCAGCCCAGAGCTCTGAGTGCCACCTCCAGCCCTTCCTCGGGCACCTCCAGGGATGGGCACTCCAAAGCTCCCTGGGCAGCTCCTGCCAAGGCCTGAGCGCCCTTTCCATGGGGAAATTCCTGCTGATGTCCAATCTGAGCCTCCCCTGGTGCAGTTTGAGGCTGTTTCCCCTCCTCCTGTCCCTGTTCCCTGGGAGCAGAAGAACATCCCTGTGCACGATGCCCCTCCCTCTGCCACAGCTCAGCTCCCTCCTTTGGACACAGCCCAGGTGTCTTTTTCTGCTTCAGAGAAGGAACAGAGCCACACCTGCTCAGTGCTGCCAACAGAGCTGTGCACAGAACAACCCAGGCCCTCGCCATAAATCCCATCCCATTCCAAATTTCTCTGCCCTCATCAGGGTTCTCTCCAAAATCAGCCACTGGGAGAGATTCATCGCTCTGCCATTCCCAGCAGGTCCATCTTTGCCCTCTGGCAGCTCAGGATGACCAAGAACACAGCAGAGACTTCAAGCAATGCCACTCTCCAGCTCGTACCTGTCCAGGGAGATGCAGCAGAGGTGCAGGATGGATGCTGTGGTGAGCAGCACATCCAGGGACGTCCGTACCAGGCAGAACATCTCTCCATAGATCCAGTTGTCCTGAACCAGCTCGATGGCTCCAAAGGGCATCACCAGCACCGACACCAGCAGGTCAGCAAAGGCCAGGGAAACAATGAAATAGTTGGTCTTGATTTTCCTGCAAGGCACATCACAAAATTAGGGTGGGTTCAGTGCAGCAGCCTCCACACGTGGACAGAGATTCCAGCCTGAATTTGGGTTTAATCTGCTCCATCCATAAAAACCTCTCTCTAACACACTCCTCACTTGATGTGGTCACCCCTGGCTTAATCCTGGCTTTTAAAGCCAAATATCCACCGTTTTCCTGGCATAAACACATCTTTCTGCTCACCCAGAGCAGGCAAATGGATGCTCACAGGCCTCTGCATGTGGCTCAGCCTCACAGCTTGCACTGGAGACTCTGGGGTGGAGGAGGGGGAGGGATTTTATTTTAACTTGTAAATGGAGAAATTCCTTCCAGAAAGCACAGAGAATAATCTAGACTGAAGCTGTAATTTTAACTTGAAGAGTACTTTTAAAATCACAACAATAAAATAGAATTAAATCCATTAAAAATCCCACGCAGCACACAAATAGAGGCTGTTAAATATCTTTTTCTGCTCCCAAGGCTGGGCTGACAATTCCCAGGGTTAGCAGCAGCCTCCAGACAGGAATTGTGCCCGTGACCCCCTCAAACCGTGGGCAACATTTGCCAGGTCGCGGTGCTGCTGCACAACCGGCCCTTGGTCTGTGTGGATTTCTGAAGAGCTCATGGGGAAATCTGAGATGGAAAAGGGGCAGAGGCCAACCTGCTTCTCCCAGGAATTGCTGCTTAGCTGTGTTTTTCACTGGTTTGTCCGGCTATCTACACTGAGAACGCTAAAAAGGATGAGGATGGGAATTAGAACGTGGCCAGCGCCGCGGGATGAGCCGAGGGCAGCGCGGGTGTGCGAGGCAGGGGCACCTCCCTGCTGGCAGTTCCTGCCCCCGGCTCGTCGGGAGGGCTTTGTGCCCGTGGTGGCCAGCGGGGTGGGCTCACCTGAGCTGCCTGTCCCGGCACACGGCCACCATGACCAGCAGGTTGCCCAGGATGGCCATCAGGATGACGGCGGAGATGAAGGAGAGCAGCACGATCTTCTCCGCGATGCCGAAGCCCTCACTCGAACTGGGAGCAGGCAGGGAGACAAGAGAGAGGGGAAGAGAAGCTGCAGTGGCACCGGGAGGGGTGGCCCTGGGCGCTGGTGGGGGTGACAGCAGCCCCCCGTGCCTGCCGCTGCGGGCCCCTCCCAGCCCATCCACGGCCATTCCCACCCACCCAGCAGCACCAGGAGAACCCCACAGCACCCACGGCTGCCCAGGGCAGGAGGAGCCTCCACACACCCTGGAGGAGCCCATTGCGGAGAGCTGGAGTGAGCTGGGCCCGATTCCTGACGGTCCAGCTCAGAGCCTCTGCACAAAAACGTTTCCATCCTCTTTTCACCCCAATAAATGATGTTATTTTCCATGCAGAAGCATTTTGGGATTTTTTTTCCCGTCACTTTTCCATTTTTTTCCCAAAGTTTTAGTATCATACAATCACGAAATGGTTTGGGCTGGGAAGGACCTTAAAGCTCATCTCATCCCACACCTTCCACTAGCCCAGGGTGCTCCCAGCCCCGTCCAGCCTGGCCTGGGACACTCCCAGGGATGGGGCAGCCACAGCTTCTCTGGGAATTCCATCCCAGCCCCTCCCCACCCTCACAGGGAAGGATTTTTTCTGTACCTGTAAGCTAAATTTCCCCTCTTTCAGTTTGAACCCATCACTCTTTGTCTGTCACTGCAGTTCCTGATGTGCTGTGACAAGGACAAATGGGTCCAAACTTTCCTCAAGATGAGGATTTTACATCTTGAATTTTGAAATCTACATAATGCTTTGCCTTTTCCTCTCTTCCCTTCACTCTGTGCCACAAAACAGTCTGGCTTTTCTATTTTTTTTTCTCTTTTTTCCCCTTTTTTTACTTAGTAATTTTTCCAGAGTTAGGGAAAGGAAATAAATTCTTTTCCGAGTGCCCAATTTCCCCCGACCCTGAGATCAATAATTTCTTTCAGTTAATGAAGAGGAAGAAAAGAAAAAGGAAGAATAACACAAAACCCCACCCCACAATGTCAGCCATATTTTAAGTCTCCATTTCTACAAATAATTTGCTGTTTCGAAGAAAGTTTTTGGTTTTTCTTTTCTTTTTTTCAGAGCTTGCAAAGCAGGAAGGTAACACCCAGCATGCAATAAATTCCTTATAAACCTGGGTTTTTTACAAAATTTTGAGCCACTTCTCCTCTAAAGCTATTTCTAATGATCTATCCTGACTAAAATGCATCCTAAACCTTCACCTGCTTGTGTGACTTTACACTACACAGGTGGGAGCGGGGGTTTTTCCTGTTATCAAGTGTGCCTGGAGATAAACTGGCATTAAAAGCAACACTTGACACTAATTCAGCAGGGAAATTTCTTCTCGGCCTGCAGAGCTGGCGTTGGACACCCAGGATTGATGCTGTGAGATTGTTCAGGTAATTGAAAAATGGAACTGCTGTTCTGTTTTACCTTGACTGACTCTGGGGTCACTTTTTATTTACTGAACAACATCCCGGGCTTCTTACACTTCATCTCACTGAGCTCTCCTGATTTGGAGAAAAGCTAAAAAAGATCAGAGACTCCTGGCAGACAGAGATTTTGAGTTTTACTCACCCAAACAAGCTCTGGAAATGCCAAAGGAGCACAGCCCCGAGCCACACCTCACCAGACACTGCCTGAGGGGTTTTTCACCTTCCGGAGCTTTAAACCCACATTTCCCACCCTGTGCACCACAGACAACCCTGCCCTGAGGGCGGGGGCATCCCGGTGGCATCCTGCTCACCACGCAGGCTCTGAGCAGAACCCAGCAGGGCAGGAACTCACCCTGGCACATTTGTGAGAGGAACATTTGCCCTGGTAACACTTCTGGAAGTATTTCTCCCGTGCCGTGTTGCACTGCTCCCCTGGGGAACATGGAACAGGCGGATGCCTCGCTGCGGGTGCAGGAGGGATTTCAGCTGGGCTGGTTCTGCCTTTGGAATAATCCATCGTCAAGCAGGAATACATGTTAATTATTCAGTCTTAGTAATTCCGAGCTGTTAATAATGGAAGAAGTGGGTATTGCTGTAAATTAAAATCAATGGTTTGCATAACATCTTTTATCAAAGCGGAGTGCTCCCGCTTCCGAGCTTTGCTTCCCGGTTTGATAAAGCAGAGATTGATGGGTTTGCTATTGTGAGGAAAAGAGATTCAGGCAAAATGATTGCTGGTTAGTAGGAATATAGAAATCACTTAAGGAAAAAGGTGAAATACTGATGGGGAATGAATGCTTAAAACCCACATGTGGACATATTTAAAAAGATCTTCTGCACAGTCATTAATGCGAAAGTAAAAAAAAAAAAGGGGGGTAATTACTTTTTCAAGCTCAATTTTCACTTTCCTGTAAACACCCCAACTTTTCCAAATGAACCCAAGTGCTTTCGCGTATTTTACGCGGCAATTAAAGAGCACAGAGCAGTCCTGGGGGTCAGAGCACGCACATCGCTCTGGTTCTCGTTTACACACCACAGCCCGAGCTCCCCGGCAGCACAGGGGGGAAACCCCTGCGAACAGCACAGAACTGCCGCAGCAGGGAGAGAGCCAGGGCTGGAGAAATAACGCCCTGCTTTGGGGGCAGAGGAGCACGGCTGGGAAAAAGGATGGCCCATCTCGGGACGGGAGGGGACAGCTCTGCCTGCACAGGGACGCGGGAGCATCCCCGGGGTCGCAGGGAACATTCCCCGACAAGGGATATGCTCAAGCCTCTCTGAAGGAGATGAAAAGCTCGGAGTAGTGGGAGCCTCGGGAAGAGTTTTCTTCTCGGTTTAACAGTGCCCTCGGTGTGGGGGGAATACAGGGTTGCTTTGTTTCCAGCCACGGCTTTTCCCTCTGTAACTCCGTATTTCATAACCACAAATAAGTTGTCATTTGCCTCTCCTCTTTCCTACTTCCCTGGTTATCCCTAGGCATAAAAAAATCATTAGGTCTTAAGCACCTAAAAATCAAGATAAGCTATTTTTGTGGGTAAACCTGATAATGTATCTCAGTACAGAAACGCGACAATAGGGAAGAGATTATTCCATCTCTGCCTTTCCAGCTGTTACCACGTCCTTTTCTAAAATATTAATCAGAAGTCAGCATTAATCCGGAAGCACTTAATTTCCTTTAATGCCTTTAAACGCTGCGCTGCCTGTGCTGCTTCACTTCAGCCCGTGCAGATGGCAGGACAACTCCTAACGCATTCCAGTCAATTATGTCCTTCACTTCTGTTTTAGAAACAGATTGGAATTAATTAAAGTATTGACAGCGTTCCACGAATCAAAAAAACTCGGTCACATGATTCCTTTATTTGAGTGGGTTTTTAAAAAAAAAAACCAAAAAAACACCAAACAAATAAATTGTGGCGGTGGGATGGGAGGGAAGGGATGAGGTTTTCTCCTTTTGTGCTGGTTTGAAACAAAACTGCTGATAACATCCCCAATCCTGCACCTCCGCTCCATGAATCTCCCGGAGGCTGAAAGCTGCGGCGCTTCAGAGAATGAAGTGTTTTAAGCAGCTGATAACACTGATTAAAACCAATTGTCAAGATGAAGCAGAGAAGACAGGCTATTTAACCGTTTTAAAAATTGCCGTGTGTGGGCTGGCACAGTCAATCAGTGCGTGCTGGGAGCGCTCTCCCGTTTGGGAACAGGGACCTGCTGGAGCTGCCAGACACGGGAGGACCTCGGGGGACACCGGCACCGGAGCGGTGCCTCCAGCCCTGCTCCCACCTCAGGCTCTGGGACTGAATCATGGAATATCCTGAGTTCCCACAGGGATCATCCAGTCCAACCCCTGCCCTGCACAGACACCCCAACAACCCCACCCTGGGCATCCCTGGCAGCGCTGCCCAAACGCTCCTGGAGCTCTGGCAGCCTCGGGGCCGTGCCCATTCCCTGGGGAGCCTGGGCAGTGCCCAGCACCCTCTGGGGGAAGAACCTTTCCTGATATCCAACCTAAACCTCCCTGGCACAGCTCCAGCCCTTCCCTGGGTGCTGTCCCTGTCACACAGAGCAGAGATCGGAGCTGCAGCACCTGAAAAGTCTCCCCTCGTCTCCTCTCCTCCAGCTGCACATTCCAAGTGCCCTCAGCGGCTCCTCCATGGCCTCTCCAGACCTTTCCCCATCCCTGTGTCCCTCTTTGGGAAGGTGTCCCAAGCTTTAGAGGTATTTTTTCCATTGTGGTGCCCGAACTGCCCCCAGGACTGGCGGTGAGGCGCAGAGCCAGGCTCACACACCCAGGGCACGGGGGGCTCCAAGTGCCAAACCCAGGAATCCGTGAGCTCTCTGCTGCTCCGCGCACCCTCCCCAGCTGGCAGCAGCACAAGTTCTGGCCTTTGCTCGGTGGAAATTGGGTCTGGGGCCGAAAACTCATCCTGGGCAATGAGAGGCTTTATCAGGGTCTGAGACAGAGAGCGAGGCAGGAGTTGGCACTTGGGGAATGAGGGAGGAAATCAACCCGGCCCTGAGGAGCTCTGGGCTCTCCTGAGCCCTGGGGGCTCTCTCCGGGCAGGGGAATGAGCTGGCCCGGCAGCCACATCTGTCTGCATCTCCCGCAGGGCAGGACATGGCCCTGGCTCTGCTCCTTCCCAGGCAGCAGATCCAGAGTTACATAATTTACACCCACATACGAGCAGATATCACTGCAGGGCTGATGTATGTGAGTACAATCCTCAAAACCCATTAGACTGTCACCTAAAATATAAGCTAAAATTAACTTATGAAATCAGCATGAGATTAGGATCACAGTATTTGCATGGAGCAAAGGCAGCTGCTGCAACTGCTGTGTTTTGCATCCTCTAACAACTTCCACAGGAGAGCCCTTGTGCCACCCAAATCCCACCCTGACACCTCCACCCCGACTCTGCAGCACCTTGGACTATTCTTTGTTTCCTTCTATTTTCAAGTCTTCAAATTTTAATCCAACTGTCCCCTTCACGTGCAGAACATTCCCCTTTTGTTTTCACCCCAACACAACAACACTTCGGGATGTGCAGCACAGGGAGGACATGGAGCTGCTGGAGCCAGGCCAGAGGAGGCACCAGGATGAGCAGAGGGATGGAGCAGCTCTGCTGGGAGGAAAGGCTGGGAGAGCTGGGATTGTTCAGCCTGGAGAGGAAGAGCTTTGGGGTGACCTCACTGTGGCCTTGCACGGCCTGAAGGAACCACAGGAAAGATGCAGAGAGACAAGGGATGGAGTGACAGGACAAGGGGGAATGGCTTCACACTGACAGAGCAGGTTTAAATTGGATATTGGGAAGGAATTGTTCCCTGTGAGGGTGGGCAGGCCCTGGCACAGGGTGCCCAAAGCAGCTGTGGCTGCCCCTGGATCCCTGGAAGTGTCCAAGGCCAGGCTGGACAGGGCTGGGAGCAGCCTGGGACAGTGGAAGGTGTCCCTGACCATGGCAGGGGTGGGACTGGATGGGCTTTAAGGTCCCTTCCAGCTCAAACCATTCTATTTTCCTCTGATTTGGTGCAGAGTATTTTAATGGGGTTATCAAGTACTCCTGACAATGAAAACACCCAAATCTCTGACTTAGGCTGGGATTTAGACACACTACACAACGCAGCAGAGATGTTGTAACAATCATTTCTCCTTTGTAAACGCTGAATAGAACCAGAGATCAAACATGCCTTTACTCAGAAATGTCTCGATCAGCTCCTCATTAGAATTGCTCCTCCAAAGCGAGCGCATGGCCTCGACCAAACCCCACAGCAGTTCAGTGACGAACAGAGGGTGGTGAAAGAAGCAGAAAAGCAATCCTGCCTTTTGGTGTGTATTCCATAATCATAGTGTGATCATCCCCTGTTGTCTAAGTGCCTCTTGCCTGTCTCCTGTCACCCACAGGGCTGAATGTTCAATAAACACCACGGAGCTGTGCTCAGGAGAGCTGATGGAATGAAGCACCTCATCGCCAATATCCTTACTAACTGTCATTAATTTCCCCTCCAAATTCTCCAGGTGTGGAAGGCAGAGTCCAGGCTGTACTCCTGCACGAGAATGTTTCTCATTTGGTTATTGTACAGAACGATTTTACCTCACAGAGACATCACCACTGCACACACGTACGGCTCAAACTTTATCTCAGGAGTTTAGAAACGGGGAGCGAGTGGCTGCAGATCCATGACATGAGACCCTCTGGCACAGCGTGAGAAAATAAAGGTTTAGGCTCGTGCTAAAGATGCTCTGAGTGCCCAGATTGCTCACAGAAGTCTGTGTGATGCCTCCTGCAATAACCAGGTGCAGAACCGGGGTGCACAGAGCCCACAGCTCTTCAGACGAGCTGCTGCTCCTGGGCTAAAAGGATTCATTGCCCTGTCTTATTATACCTTTTCCCAAAAAAAACCAACCCCAAATAAGCCCTGCCCTATGCCCAGAGATTTGTTACCCCGAAGTTAACTCTATCAAAACACCCTAAGGCAGTTCTTAGTCATTCTCAGCATTCTCACACCGACTTCTCTTTTTCAAACCTTTGTTCCCATCTTTGCCCAAAGCCTGGCACTCAGAAGATGTTCGAATCAGAAACCACGAAGGTCCTGCTCTGCTTTTTCAAACAATATCTGCAGTCAGGAAAATATTGTTAAATGAGAGGCGTTTAGTCAAGACCCTTGGAAGGGTCCTGGCATGAGGCTGGGTATTAAAATATCCAGGCTGTGCCCTTTTCCCACTGCTTGTTTACACCTTGGACAGCAAAAGACAAATACAGCTATTGGCTGTCTAACTTCTAATATTTCCTGGAGAGTTTCCCAGTTTCAAGCCTCCAGAAGAACGAAAAAGTTCCTTGCAGTTACCCCAGCTAATGGAAGACTTGGCACAGACAGGATAAAACATTGATTTCTAGAATACATTTTGAGAACCCCCCCAGATCCCCCCCCATGTGAATCCAAGCCACACAAAACCAGTTCCCAGCTCATTTTGAGCTGTACCATAAAAACTAAAGTTTGGTAAAGATAGTTCCAGTGGTGGCAGCCAGAAACCTTCGAACCCCTGATGTTCACCAGCTGATTTTTTATGGCCCTCACCCGTGTGTGGAGGCTCCAGGCAGGTGTCCTCTCTAAGCACGGGTATGGAACATCCTTGGTTCAAGAGCAGAGCACTTAAATTCCTGGTTTTATTTAAACCTCCTTCTACCTCCCCAGCTAAGTGCATGTTCTGAATACTCTCCACAAAAGCCTCATCGCATTTCTCACTTCAAATAAACAAGGGAGGAGGTCAAGGTGCTTTGAGGATGGGAAGTACAGGCTCTCAGCTCAGATGGAACCCAGATCCCACCCAGGAGTCAGGACCAGCACATTTCTCCAGCCTGGGGAGCTCTGGGAGTGTTTGCTAATTGTGTTTAATTGGGGCTAAGCAGGGCAGGAGCTTCCAGCAGGAACGTGCTCGTCTGCAGCAGTCCCTGATTCCTGGAAACAGCCACCCCTGGGGAAGAGGCAACGCAAAGGCAGAGGCGTTCTTGAAATGACCTAGGGGTGTCTTGGTGGCATCAGGGATGGACTCTGCACTCACAGGTTCTCTGAGCTCCAAGTCTGATCCACAACGGGGAACTCTGGGATCTGGGACTGCCTCTCCCAGCTGGCTCAGCACAGGCTGATCCTAAAAATCTGCTTCGGTTTGAGAACTGACCCCTTGCCAATAAATCACCCCCAGCTCTGCTGGGTGCCTCAGGTCTGTGCCTTTCCCTGCCACTGCCTGGAGGGCTCCTTCTGCAGCTGCCCTCCCATTCCATCTGGGGCAGGTGACCTGTTCCCCAGGCTGCATTCCCAGGAAAGATCTCCCACCAGAACAGACCTCAGGAGTGTCTTCCTCCACTTCTCCAAAAGCACCTCAAGGAATTTTAACTCACTGAGAGCAGAGCCATGAGATTTCCACCTACAGCCCATCCCCTGGTTCTGACATGACACCACATCTGTTCTAGGAGGAGCCCAGCTCTGCTGGTCTGACTTTTGGTGCCCCATGAACCCCACAGCTCCAGTCCTGTCTCTCAGGACGCCCTGACACCCCCTCCCAGCTTCCTTACTCCCCACCCCTGAGCATGGCTGTTCAGGAATTCCCAGACATGGGACAAACTGAATTTTGCCAGCTTAATGCTGAGGGTCAGCCCTGGGAAGTCAAGGCAGGTGTCCTGGAAAGCCCCAGGCAAAAGCTGGCAATAAGGTCCAGCCCATTTTTACCAAGCCCTAGAGCCAGGCCTGCCCCAGGACATCCCAGCCTTTAGGATGGTTTTCACATCCTTCCACAGCCTTTTCCAGATCTCCACCCGCTGCCCCTCCGTGCAGAGACACTGATGCTAAAGATATGACGCAAGACATCAAAAAGGTCATTTTTATGGCCCAGCTGTTAGTCCAGGGAATTTGCATGTGCACAGATTGCTCTAATAAAAACAGGTGAAACCTCACAGAGGTGTGCGATGGCCTGACCTCCCCGTGGGGCTCAGCACCAACACGAACAGGAGCTGCCCCCCTGCCCCCTCCAGCTTTTTTTACAGAGCCTGTGTGTCACCCTTGCTCCACAGCTGCCATCAGGGAGCACACTATTGACTCGCAGAAACCGGAGCCAGGCTTAAAATCTCCATTAATTAAGTGTTGGCGGAGGTGTTTGGAAAGATGTTCCCATAAATACAGTGCTTTAAAGTGTTTCCCTAGAAACTGAGAAAAGAGTGGAACAATACAAAAAATACCCAGGCTGATGACTCCCCCACGGAGCAGTGCCTGAGCTGGAGGGAGCATTTAGGAAAGAAAACTTTTTTTTCCAAGGTTTTTTTGGCTACTGGGAATTTTTGGCCGGTAGCACAGAAACGTGAAATTGAGCCTCTTTATCATTCCTTGCTTCCCTGTGCCCTCCTGCTTTGCCCGGGTGGGGAATGCTCTGTGAACTCTGCGCCTGCAGATTCAGAAATGCCCCGGGTGTTTGAGTGCTCCCAGTTTGTGGATTCCTCCCCAAGAGAGGATAAACCTGGCAAACCCCACAGCCTCTTTCACCTGGCTCCTTGTAACATTTCATGGAATCACTGAGGTTGGAAAAGCCCTCCCAGCCCATCGAGTGCAACCTGTGCCCTATCCCCACCTGGTCCCCAGCCCAGAGCACCCAGTGCCACCTCCAGCCCTTCCTTGGACACCTCCAGGGATGGGCACTCCAAACCTCCCTGGGCAGCCCCTGCCAAGGCCTGAGCACCCTTTCCATGGAGAAATTCCTGCTGATGTCCAGCCTGAGCCTCCCTTGGCCCAGCCTGAGGCCGTTCCCTCTCCTCCTGTCCCTGTTCCCTGGGAGCAGAGCCCGACCCCCCCGGCTGCCCCCTCCTGTCAGGGAGTTGTGCAGAGCCCCAAGGTCCCCCCTGAGCCTCCTTTGCTCCAGGCTGAGCCCCTTTCCCAGCTCCCTCCGCCGCTCCTGGGGCTACAGACCCTTTCCCAGCCTGGGGGACCAGGAGGAGAAGACAGAGTTTGGCAGAAAACCTTCTCTGTCAGTTCGTTTATCTCTGCAGAAATGCAAGAGCAAATCCCTTTCTGGATGGATGCTGCCGATATTACAGGAGGATTAGAGCTGATCTTCCCTTGGAAAGGGAAGGAGGAAGAGAGCTCTGGGCTGATTGTGGCCTGGTAAATGACATTTCATCGCCTGTTATTTCTCACCTAAACAGAAGTGTGATCAAAGAGCTTGAGATAAACAGTGATTTAATGACTCCGAGTGCAGAAGCTGGAGAGGTTTTGGAAAGAGCTTGTGTACACACCAGAATAAACACTCCTACTGCAACCTGCTGGAGGCATCCTAAGCTGTTTGGTTTCCATGAATCCCCACTGCCAGGGCACTCGGAGCACACAAACTCCTCCCTAAATCCCTTCCATTTCCTATGCTTTGGGTCATTTTGGTGCCTATTTGGTTGCAACCACTCAGCCCAGCTCTCATCCCCCTCAGTGCTCACGGGTGGCTGGCAGTGTCCTGAGCAAGCAGGGCTGAGGGCACAGTCCAGCTCCTCTCCTAGGACATCCCCGGGGCTCCAGGGATGGATCTTGGAGTCCCGCTCTCTCCCTCTATGACTCTTGCTCCTGTTTCTCCCAGGTTTGGATGGGGAGAGGAGATCGAGGACCTTCCCTGCCTCTTCCTGCCTGTGCACAGCACCAGGTGCCAAATTCATCCCAGAGCCAGCCACCAACAGCTCCACTTCTCACGATCCACAGGGAAAAGGAGCCTCCTGAGCCAGCACAGCACAAATCCCACAGGATTTGGGACTCATCAAACACACAGTTCTCTCCCAGGGGCACAGGTGAAGGTCTGCTGTCAGGACCAGTGTTCCCCGGCTTTGGGTTAAAAAATGGGATCTTTTCTTTGCTTCGGAACAAACACAACCAATCCAACCGATTTGACTCCTTGTTCCCTCACCTTGCTGCTCATTCCTCAAAGTCAGGATAAGATTAATGAGCCGCACACAGAACTGCTGGAGGGCTCTGCACTTCTCAAGCCACAAAAACACCTTCAGCAACAAACTGAGAAAACTAAAGCTGATAACGCCAACTTTGGAAGCAATTAACATCAATCTAAAATTCAGCTGGTTTAGGGGCTCGGCTTAAAAATAAAAAGCAATTACTGCTGTGGCAAACTGAAATAATACTTTGTTTTTCCATAGTTGATTTAGCAAAGGGAGCCTGCCTTCAGCAGCAGCTACGATAAAAGCGGTTCTGTAAAAGCTGTTTACCCGCACTCAGGGTGCTGGTGATTTTTTTTCAGCTGTTTCTCCAGACTGTAACAACCTCTCCCCCCCATCTGCGGAAACAAGAACCCTTTATCGAGTGTGAAGTACTCAGGACAACATCCCCAAATCTGCCTGGAACACAACTGTGGGATCAATAGTTAGACCAGCACGTGGGGGAAACCACGCTATGAAAAGCCAGTGCCCGTAGGAGACAGAGGAGTCCTGCAACTTCATTGGAATAAAGGACGAGAGCGCACTGAGGAGTTTCTGTCTCGGGGTTTCAAAGCAGGCAGCCTCCTTTTATCCCGAACTCCCGGCTGCACGCAGCCCTCTTCCCAAAGGCTATCGGTTCTGCAACAGACTCTGTGCTGACCCTTTTATCTATTACCCTAAAGCTCAGGAGTCAAACTTGTCTGGGCTCTGTAACGACCTTGGCCTTGGGGCTGCTGGGGACATTAAGAGCCATTTCACAGCCATTAACAGCCCTCCCCTCACCCTCGGAGTTGTTTTTAGAGACATTAGCACACATCTTCTCCTGTCGAGCATTAAGGCGATTTTCCAAGGGAAACCTCAGCCAGCCCAGGAAAATCAGATCGCGGCTTTGAGCAAGGCTCAGACTCTCTGTTAAGCGCAGTTTCTCAGTTTGGTGCAATGGATAAACAGGAAAGAAAAGGAAACAAAGGAGGGAAAAAAAGGCGGAGGGGGAGGGAAAGGCAAAAAAAAAGGCGAGAAAAAAAAAGGAAAACCCAGGCAGGGAAAAAGGGGCGGGGAAAAAAGGAGCAGAGGGAAAGGGCGGGAAAAAAAGGCGGGAAAAAAAGGCGGGAAAACCTT